>JBAJMU010000009.1:2316210-2687430 GCA_037952995.1 Hyposoter didymator
TCTCGCATGACCCAAGAAATACCGATAAGCCTGACCGCTCGCAACGTCGACAAAGGCAGTCGCAACGGAAACATAATCTCACCGCCGATACCGCTCAACGGTGAAACCTCCTCCGACAGCGGCATCAGCTCTTCCGTACCGACTCCCAATTCTCTCGGCGAGCCCGTTTCCCTCTCGACCAAAGATCTCACCACGCCCAAAATCACGGTTAAAAACTTTGAGAGCAATCTCAAGGGCGTCGCCAACTTACACGACAAAATCAAGGAAATGGGGGTCGACAATTTTGCACAAAAAGTCATTAATTTACCGCCGAGTGTTACCATCGAAAGAGTCATTACGGGGATGGATAAGAAGGACGTGGAGCCTCTCAAGATGAAGGACACCCTGAGCGTTATAGCTCAAGTGCCGAGAAACGTTTTGCCCGTTATCGTGAATCTTACCTCGAGAATGGACAAGGATGTGATCGATAGTCCGATGAGGGAATCCTCGTCCGAGCGAGAACGGAAAATTGAAGACAACGTGAGCGTGAGGTCACCGAAAAATATGGCGACTAAGCGCTCGGGGAAAAAGGGAGTTGACTCGTTGCTCGAGAAACTCGAAGGCGGCAACAAAAAGCTTGGAAGTACGGAAAACATAGGCTCGGTTATAGTCACTCCGCTGGAGGAGAAGGACAATTGTAGCGTTAAAAGTATGTCGCCGGATCGACAAAAATCTAAATCTCCGACGCGGGACGAGGACGTTGTTTCGCCGGCTTTCAGCAACGACGATTCCAACGATCAAACCAAGCAACAGCGTAGGAAACGAAAACTTGAGAAACCAGTCAGACTGAGCAAAGATTCGAAAACTGAGGTAGAGGATATGGAACTCGAGCCGACAGAGCCGCGTGAGCCAAGGGTACGCGAAAGTACAGTTGTCCACGAAGAGCCGATCGTACGTTCACCCGCACCTAGCATAGTTGTACCCCTCGTTCGGGATCCCGAAGAAAGAATCGAGGATCGAACGAAAGATCGGCCGAAAGAGACCGAAGAGGAGGAGGAGGAGGAGGAGGAGGAGGATGAGGACGAGGACGAGGACGAGGAAGAGCGAGTTGTCGCTGTGCCAACAGCGGCGAACGACGAGCGAGTTAAATCGCCGGTACCACCGCCACCACCGCCGCCGCCGCCGCCTCCGCCGCGAGAGGAGAACGAAAAGGTCTCGGAGAATCCAGCGGAAAGTACGAATACGGAAGAAAACGAGCCGATCAAAAGGCGGAGAAGTAGCGAAGGACCAGGACCAACGTGTCAACAACAAACGCCAACGAGCCAACGAACGAGAAGAAAATCGAGCGACGACGCGATCGAATTTTCCAAAGTTACCAGTCCAAAGGGCGTCGGGGTCGCCAACTCGGCGAATCCTTTCAACCAAGTCGAATCGGAACTCGAGAAAATGTTTGCCGGTATTGTTGAGACCGAGGACGTTACCGGAGACGCCAAGGGCCACGAGGCGAGGAAAGACTCGAGCACTTGTGACACGAAAAACAAGAAAAAAAGGGAAAAAACGATGGACGTTGAAACGAAGGAGGAAGGCGAAGAGGAGGATGACGAGGAGGAGGAGGACGACGATGATGAGGAGACCAAGTGTACGAACGTCGAAACAACGAGGACGGACACAACGGATGTAACTTCGACGGTCTTGACGACAAAGCCGAGTCCCAGCAAAAAAGGAAAAAAGCCCAAAGCACGAGGCGGCAAGAGAAAAATCTCGAAATCTCGGGACTCTGGTGGGAGCAACCAAGATCTCGTCGCGCCAAACAGTAATAGTAAGAAAAGAAAAGGCTCGAAAATAACAAAAACAAAGATCGAGACACCAACGAAAAAAGCGAGAAACAAAATCACCAAAATAGTCGATGGACTGAGAGAAATCTCTTACGATTCGGGCTCGAACGCGAGCTCGATTCGATCGAGAGGCCCCGTTGTTCACGTCGAGGGACCCAGGGACAGTCCGCTCAGTGTACAAGTCGTCAATGCACCCAGAGAGGACGAGGAAGAAAAGAGCAAAGAAAAGAGGAAAAGCGTGGGAAATGGCAACGCCGGACGTAGCAAAAGACTCAGCCATCAAAATGATCTCGACTATCGAGGTAAGTTCGTTGTCAATGAAAATCCACCACCCGACAATTTTCTCGTTGCCCCTCTTTTTCATCCTCAATTTTTCCACAATATTCCGGATATTTATGCAGGTAAAGTAAGCAGAGCGGGTCTGTTCAGCTCGACATTATCGTCGCGATACGACGCCCACACGACTGATTCGACGTGGGTATGCGTTTTTTGCAAGCAAGGTCCGCACTCGGTTGTACCTGGTGATCCAGCTCGGCCTCATCCCAATTTGGCTGGGCCTCACATAGCCCCAGGCACTTATACGGTAATTCAGCAACAACGCTTTACATATTTTTCCACTATTTCTCTCATTTTCCATTTTGTTTTTATAATCGGATGGAATTGTTTCGAAAGGTTCCCGCTGGTGTTCTGAGCGATCTTTTCGGTCCATACCTGATCGGAAAGGAACGTCTCGAGGAGGGCATACTCTCTGCGGACGAGCAGGAAATAACGACGGAACAAAAGAAAGGCAGCAAGAACAAACGCAGTTTGAGGTATGCCGGACTGGCCGATCAATTTTCTGCCAAAATGGGCAAAAAAAAGAGAAACTCGGTCGAGTGCCCCGTCCCTGGGACACTCACGGGCATGACCCTTTTACCCGGCGATGAACAACGGTGGGAAGTTTGGCTACACGAACAATGTGCACTCTGGGCTGCTGGAGTTTATATGGCGGGTATGTTATTAGACACGCACGAAAATAATGCAAAATTATGTTGAAAAGTGAAAATATTGGCAAATTACCGAGAACAAAAAATTACGATTCCTATTAAAATTCGAGAAACTTGAGACTGAGAGAATGAAACTGAAAATTATTGTCATGGAATAGAAAGGGGAAAAGATTTTGCAGCGAAATGTAAATTTCCATGTATTTGAATTATTAGAGTTACATGAATTACAATCAACGGCTTTTCGCGAGTAGGAATTGTTTGAAATTAATGCGTATGAATAAAACGATTTCGTTTCGGTCAGGAGGTCGTGTAACCGGTCTTCAGGAAGCAGTTTGGGACTCGACCAAATCGATTTGTGGTTCTTGTGGTTTGGCTGGTGCGAACATTGGCTGCGTCAAGCGTGGTTGCAAATCAGTAACGCATTATCCTTGCGCGCTTACGAGAGGTTGGCTGCTCGACACGAGCCAGTACATACCCAAGTGCAATTTGCATCGAGTTACGTGAGATAACGGTCTCGAGTCCGTGAGTGTTGAGAAAACGCGGATAAAGACGAGCGTACCGTTGTGCCCTGAACGAGGCAAAGTATCTTCGGGTGACGAGATTAACGACGAAATAACGAGAAGGAACGAGAAGAAGAAAAGCGAGCGGAACGCGACGGATGCACGAGTTTGTTCCGAGAGAATCAAAATTTGACAAAAAATGGTCAATGCGGGGCGCCCTTTCCGAGTGGAAGAAACAACAACGACCGCATGAAAATCTCGATTGGCGAACCAGCCAAATTTTTCATTCATTTATTTCTAACTTTTGAGAGGTGAATCCGTGAGGGAACGAAATTGTGTGACAGCCTGGCGAAAACACAAAACTTTCCTCACCGATTTTCCCCGGTTTACGTGATAAAGAAACAAAAACAGTTGCAAAAG
Source organism: Hyposoter didymator (assembly GCA_037952995.1). NCBI lineage: Eukaryota > Metazoa > Arthropoda > Insecta > Hymenoptera > Ichneumonidae > Hyposoter > Hyposoter didymator. The sequence continues at coordinate 2,319,931 of JBAJMU010000009.1, forward strand.
AACAACCTTTTCCATGTTGATTTCTTTCGAGCCTAAAAAACAAGGCCCTCGCGTGTGGTGCCAAGAAAAACCTGCCGAAATCAGACCGGCAAATTGTAGAAGGAAAAAAAAAAGAACGCGAGAGATCTTTCGGGCCACTCGAACCGAGCGTGTCTCCGTTGCGAGAACGTCCGCGAGTTGAACTCGCGGAAGACGGCGAAATTGGAAGCTTGGTTAGACTTTAAAAACAAAAAATACTAAAAAAATATTAACGATGAAAAATTCGACTCGTTTATGAGCTATCCGTTGATTGGATTTATTGACTTTCTCGGCCTGTGGCCTTGCGACGGTGGCCTTTTTCGATTTAATACTTCAAATGAAGATACAGGTTTTTTCCAATCAAACGTCACACACTTGTAGATTAATGAGAACGAAACGCGGAAAATCGTAAAAAAAAACAAAAAGAACAAAAAAAAAACAAAAACAAAAAAACTTGGATATAAAGGGAAAAAATGAGAAAAAAAACATTTCTAGCTATTTATTTCGTTCGCATAAAGAAGAAATCGTCAAATATGAATATTGGTAGCATGCGGAGAAACGTTTGAAAAACTGCGTTTGCCTTTGCTTCTCCAACTCGCCGGAGCGAGAAAATATAGTTCAGAGCAAAGCTTTGTTTTTTTTTTTGTTGTTGTTTTACCGACGAGCTATTAATTGGTCTTTATCGTAAATTGGCTGAAAGAAAATGGACGGTCGATTGAAACAACGGTCGAAGGCGAAGGCTTTGAATTAAAAACCAAACAAAAAGAAATAAAAAAATAAAGATACACTTATACAGAAACATAGAGAGACACAGGTTTGTAAAGTTTCGAGGGACCCGTAGGTTTTACGACTTTAATCACCCATATATCTTCATCTCCTTTTTATATCGATGAAATTATTATTATTGTATAACAATTACGATTAATTGATCAAAGGCTTGGTGACGACTTATGCTTCGTGCGATTTTAACTTTCATCATGATTATTGTTACGAGTTTATTATTACTTTTCGTTTATGACATTCGTTTTTTGAGTTATCGTTGAAGAATTAGGTTTTTCCAAGATAAAGCGAACAAACCAGTGATCAAGAGAGGCTGGGCGAGAAGAGACGACGCATGTGTAACTTACCGACCGAATTAATCACGACTTATTATTACTATACTCATTACGGTTATCAAACAAACAAACAAATACTGTCATTCATTTATATTATTATCGTTCTTGTTAGTATTATTATTATCATTATTACGGCCGTTGTCGTTTCTTCATCATCACAACAAAACATGCGATTTATTATTATTATTATTATTCGCTAAATAATTCAAATATCTCTGCTGGACGATCGCGGTTCCTCATTTTTTGAAATTACACGAAACGACTTCGGCTCGCCTCCTTTCTTTCTTTTTTTCTTTCTTTCTTCGTGTACATGTCGCGTAAAAGACCAGAGAGTTTAACTAACGAGCGGAACGAAACAAAGTAGAGGAAAATAATGGAAAACTTTGTATAAAAATAATATAACATAGAAAATAATGTAAATAACAATAACTGCGGTAGATGAATGATATATATATATGTACGTTACTCTGACATAGCCATTCGAAAAGCGCCCTTCCTGTTTGACCCGAGAATATGAGCGAACGCGAGAGAGAGAATTTGCGAAAAAGACGATAAATTAGTTGGAGCGAGTTGTGTGCTTAAACAAAAGAAGAAGAAAACCGTGACCGACCGTTTAAAAATCGATAGTTTTTCAATATTAGCTTTTAGCCTACGAAACTCGAAATATCACGGAACAAAAAAAATGAAAATAAAACGAAAATTGTACATAGTCTGGGTCGTGATGAAAAAGTGAAATAAAAATATAAAAGTGCTACACGCGTCGTGTGTCGAACGAATCAGAATAAAATCCCAAGCCTTTTTTGCTCGGATGCATAACGATGATGTTTCGGAAGATGAAAAATATATAATCGTTGCTTCAGTGACGATCGATGCTCGTGAAATCTGCTTTCCCTTTTTTTTGTTTTTTTTTTTCATCTTCAGTCTTTCAAAGAGAAACATCGGACTGTGTTGCGATTCCAGTTTCTCCTGAAAGGAGCAAAATCGAGGATGTAGCCAAAAAACGCTTTTCAAATACGTTGAGAATTATTTAAGGATGAACAAATGTTACACAGACAGACGGACAGCCACAGTTCGCGTACAACGGAAACGCTTATAAATCTACGGTCTTGCGAGAAACGGGAGGAGTGAATAAGAATGAAGGAACTCAATATAATTTAAAAAAAACACCCGAACAAAAAGAAGCAGAAGCAAACGGAGAAGCTACAAAAGTTATGTCGTCGGGGCTGCGTAGAGAGGAGAAAGAAAAACCTGTAATTTAATAAAATGTAAAGAAAGAAATTAATGATTAATTGTGATACGAAATGTGGTAGAAGTTGAGGGAGAAGGCGAGAAAAAACGAAGAAACGTGTTGAATGGGGAAAAAAGGTAGTAGCTGGTGAAAGGATTCTTCCATTTCGTGTGCTCGCGTGTGTGTGTGTGTGTGTGTGGGTGAGAGTGTAATTAAATTGTTGGAGTTTTGCAACTTGATAAATATCCCGACTCTGCTAAAGATTCGAATCGAACGTTCAACTTTTTTCCTCACACCAACATTCGTACGAAAATTTTCGTACAAGAAGCATAAAACTTTCCCTTGTTCGTTTGGTCCGCTAGGGAAGAGCCGATAGAGCGAGAGACGAGCGTTTTAAAAAATCATCTTGTATTATATAAAAAACGAAAGCTAAAGAAAACAAACGGAGAAAAAAAAACAAAAAATGAATAAATAAAAGAAAAATCATTTATCTGTAAATTGCCAATCGAGAATCGTAGTCTTGTGAGAAAAGAAGAAACAAAATCTAAAGAACGAGAAATAAAACGATAAAAACGTTCTTATAGCGAGCAGAGAGGAGAAAAAAAAATTGAGTATAAAGACAGAGCCTAAGCAATTTGTATAAAATATAAAGATGAAAATAATAATAATATTAATAATGATAATAATAATAATAATAAAGAAAATAAAACATAGAAATCTGTAAAATATAACGCGAATGTCGAGAAATTTTGGCGTACGTCTAGAACTATAATAAACACAATGTAACGGAAGGGTGATGATAATATAGCGCGAGAGAAAATGAAATATTTGCGAGAGAAATTATAACCGAATCTAACATCGAGGAAAATTCGAGACAAATTTTTACTCTGAACGACAAATTTCCATCTTGCATATACGTCGTATAATATTTCGTTTTTTTTTTGTTTTTTTTTCGTTCCACGTTTTGCGGTTATCGATTTAATCGTTTTTCACTCTTCTAGACATTTTTTTCTTCTCGTGTCTCCATCAACCTGATTCGAATTTTCGGAGCGTGAATTTTCCATTCATGTATATTATTATCATAATGCAGAAGAAATTTGAAGGAAAAAAAATCCCATTATCGAGAGAGCATTCATTAGGATTTAATGCATTTTTTGTGACCTGGTTATATATTAATTATATATTAATCGTTATTAGGAATGATATCAGTTTCATTGTCTATTTAATTATGTGAGATAATCGAGAATATCAGTGGATTGTAATTCGGAATCGATATAATAATACGATAAGCATACATCTTTGTGTAATATAAATATAATGAATTAATAAAAACACGATATAAGTCGCAGCATTATTTACATTATTGGAGAAAAAGGAATAACAATCGTGTCACCAATTCTTCGTCGCTGTTTTACGTCTGCCCGCCGGCACTTTCAACCAGCCATGATTTTTTTTTCGCGATTCTCGCGCCACCCACGATCGTATTTTTAACTCAAGATAATCCGCTATTTGTACTCGATCGCAAGGATCCACCAGTAGTTACTAATTTGGCCGCATGCGCCTCTACCCAACAACGTTCATACGGTTCATACCTTCTCTTCCTTCTTTCCCCTTCCTCAACTAGTCAACTCCACTCGCTCGTCTCACGTCTGTCAGTCGCTCGTGAACCACTGCGCAAGGAGGATGTGGGTGCGCGTTCAAAGTGCTTCAACTCGCGCTTCACAATACTATTACCAGCGTCACAAGTGAACGTGCTATTTGGGGAAATAGATTTTTTAAATCTACTAGAATTTGAAAAACAAAAGGTGACGGATGACAGATCGGTGATAAATAATGCGGAGGGCGACGAAATGGGTAATTTAGCGACTGTGATAAGTTTCGGTGTTGCATTGATGCCCTATCTCGTGGATTATGTGTGGGCCCAGCAGGAAGTTGTCAGAGGTAAGGAAAATCAAAACACACCGACTCTACGAAGTATACACAGTGAAAGTTGTCGATAAACGAGTCTAACGAGTTTCGTTTACACATCGCTCGTAGTCGTCGCGACGTAACCTTTTCTCCTTCGTTTTACCTCCTTCGCTATTCCAAATTTCCACAAGTTTTCCATTTTAAATCAACGCCGTAATACTAGAACCAAATAACTTGACTATTTACCGGCCCTGTTTACTTTATTCGCGAAATGACGGAACGGCAAGTGGCGCTCCAACAGGTGTCAATTTCACGTGACTCAACGTCTATACCAACCAATTTCTTTCATTCCCGAATGAACAAAAATACTTTGTACGCATTCCACAATTCATAATTCCGTTCCCGTTGAACGGCCAGGAATTTCCAATTCGATAATTAGCATCAAATTGCCATTTGTTTATCGAATATCTACGCCGTTCAAACTCGAATGACATGAAAAATTACCGGTTTACGTGACTTGTTGTTATTTGTCGTGTTTTTCATTTATTCTGCCGAGAATTAGAAACTTTTGCCAACATCAGTCGTTCTGTAAGATGCCAGCGTGTTTACACAACTCGTCTTCGTCTTCTCCCGGTGCTTTCATTAGGAAAATGATCCCATAATTCCAACAACAGGATAACCCACTAATTGTAGTTTAAAGATGGTGTTAGTCTTGATTCGCAATATTGAGGGGAATGTGTTCATTTCGAACACATGAATGTCAATCTCTGCGATTCCATCGCCTCTCGGTCGATTGTTTTCTTCTTTTGTTTCAGGTTATGTTTCGCACCTTTCAAAATGACCGTTGTTTCTCGAAAGTAACTTGCGCGATATTCTCTTATTTCGCGACGTAAACATTTTTGAAAACCCGAACCATCGTGGTTTTCAATTTTTTTCCAATTTTTTTACGTTCGTGCAACGTTCGATCGATTCTCGCAATTATTTTTGTCAGTCACAGAGGCTGGGATAGCGATGTGAGAATTGTAAAAGGAATAATATGGAATTAAGTAGGCCGGTTGTTGTGTGCATTGAGCTCACCCGCGTCGATTCTTATCCGAACGAACCGGTAAGTTTGTTGGACTAACTCAGGATTCTGCATTCTTAAACTTGACGATTAATTCCTGAGGTAAATTTATGCGATTACGATAAACTCTCGTACGATGCATTATTCTGCAGTAAATTTGAATTACGAATGGGATAATGAACAAAAGTTCAAAGTTTTTCTGCTTTTTTTATAGGAATTCAAGGATTTAAAGAACTTTCTCATGCTTTTTGCTCGATGCCGCACTCTCTGGAGCATAACATCGTGAAAAAAAAAACGTTATTTACAAATATAGTAAACCGCCTGTAGGAATGATTTGTAGGATATTTAGAATGGAATAAAAAATCGTCAACATCGTTGCCATCGATGGCTTTGCTCGCGGGCTCAACAAAAAACGTCCAATCTTATTCCCTCGTATAAATTCATGTCGTAAAGTTTGTCGAGCTAACTCTCACTCGCACAGTCCAAGCGCCTTTTCCTTCTCGCTCGCGTGAACGTTCCCTCTATTCTTTGGCCATTCGCGTGTTGAGGTAAAAGTCTGGAATCTAAATGTTTTCGTGTGTTGAACTGCAGGTGTCGTCCAAGTGGCCGACAATACGACGAAGCATGAGAACCTTTTGTGTACATTTTAACCGAGCACGTTTTTTATCTTATATACTTTTGCAATTGTTGCTTTCCTTTCCCATCTAGTTTTACGTCCAGTCTTTCTTGCCGGAGGAAGTTGTTTCGCTATACGTCGTGCTCAATAGACCGTGTTTTGTCAAATATTTTGAAATAATTGCTAATTGATATGCTGGTACGATCGATACACGCGATATTTTCTTTTCACAAATTAATGATTGACAGCAATATCGTAATAAGGGAAATTATATTTCATATTAAATTACACATTTCAATAACTCGATTGACACAGCAGTCGTCAGCTGTTTTGTGTGCTCCAACCTTTCATTCCTTTTCTAACCAATTTTCCCAAACGCAATTCGTGTTATTAACCTTTCCTTGACACAATTTCGTATATTTTCGAAAATTGTCAACTTTTCGTCACCAAAATCAACGATTACCCTAAAAAATCCTGATTTTTTAAGGAAAATCTAAAATTTACGAAAATTTAAAATTTCAACCAAGTTTTTGGACTGGTTCAGTTGACGTTGTTTAATTTTTCATACGAACGCATGTTGAACGTCGTGCTGTTAATTGTGGCAATGGAAATTGTTCCGGGGGTCAAATTGACCCCGTGCCTAGAAACAGCGAAAAAACGTTGACTGTGTGGGTTTCGATCCCGGAATTTAGTCCAACGTGTTGTTTTTTAATTGTCATATTTTTCAACTCGTACGCGATTACTCATCGAAATGGAAAACACGAGTAATTGGAAAATGAGTGTACGAAGATCGAGTGATAATCGAATACAAAGTGTGTTTGAATTACCGGACGGCCCTGACCGAGGTATAATGTTGGGCCGCGAGTTTCATTTTGCTTCGTTCTTTATTTTTCTTATTCCACATGGAAACTCACGCCTGGAATATCGTGTGTTGACCGTACAGCGATGCGGAGACGACGAGAAGCGCTAAGCGACAGCAGAATGTCTCAAGTTTCAAGCCATTCCGTTCAACACATATTCTGTTTATTGAAACGCAAGGAAAAAAAAACAAATTTTTTGACTCATTAAGGGAGGAATATCGTTGTGGACAAGACAAAATAATAAATAAATAAAACTTGAAGTATTTTTATTGATCGAACATTGACCGGAGAGAAATCTCGTTTCCTCCTGACCCTCGCATTTCATGCTTCATAGTATACTACTCTTTCTACCTTTCTACACTCGTTACGTCATCCTGACGGGGTTTGATAAACGACCGCATCCTGCGAGAGTACAACGAGCCCTACATACACGCAATTTTCTCCTCTCTCTCTCTCTCTCCCTCACATAGCACTGAGTCTTTCCCATGAGTAATTTCACTGCAGATTCATCACCCTGTTTCTCAGCAGCACAAAAACTTTTGATACCCTTTTCCTTACGCGATTTTTGCATCTCGTTGGAACGCAACGAAATTTTGTTTTTTCTTCGGAATAACTCGTAATAATCGATCAATATTTGCTCTGGACAATAAAACGATCATCTTTTCCGACCCAAAAACTAAATCAACACGAAAAACTGACGTGGTTTTTTAAATTCAATAAATTGTGGATGCGGACATTTTTTCTTTATTTTTCATTGTTTTTTTAAAATGAATAATATAAGAATGTTTTTTTCCTCTCGTTCCGCGTGGGAAATTCTTTATCTTTGCTCTCGGACTCTCCGTGAACGGGCTAGGGTCGCTATAGGACTCTGGGACGTTACGTCCCAAGCACACTAACCTTTACCTACCTACCTGTTTTTCTATACCTATGCCTCATTCGTTATATGCCACGAGTTTTACCTCACAACGTTCTTATACGTTCGTATACCCACGTATATTTGTGTATACCGTTCCTTCGACGAATCCGTACGTTTCTCTCTCGCTCTCTTTGCCTCCGTGTGTGACCCCTCTCTCACAGCCGCACTTGTTCCGTCCGCGTCTCTCGCAACAACACGAGAAAACCAGAATCCTAGCTCAACGCGCCTTCGATTCCGAAACTCTCCCATGCAGACCGGATTCGTTTCACTCCACGATTATTCATTTCTGAATAATAACAAGATTGACCACGTAAATGAAAGTCTCTTCCTTCCTACTTCGTAACCGCATTCTCCCTCCCCTTAGTTTCGTGTCGTCAGTGAGCCACAATATTTTGCCGCACAATATATATCCTGACGCAACTTTTAACTTTATTCATCCTCATGACGAGCCCCCAAAACTTGTTTTTATTCAAATCCAATTAAATAATCGCTCGCCATCTTCTTCTAACATATCCAAACTCTTGGTATTTCATTATTAATTTTGACAAATTCTTTCCGTAGCTGCGAAAATCGTGAGTTTCCATGCAGAAGATGAAAAAAAAAAAAAAAAACACACAATACAAAAGAAATGTTGCATTTTTCTATAGAATTCGTTGCGGAAATTCTCAACACACTCGATGGAATGAATTTTCGCGAAAAAACCCCGTTCGAGATCAATTAATTGTATAGAAATAAAATAAAAAATTCGTACGAGTTTTCGTAAACTCGTAAAAATTGAAAAGTAAGCAGAGACGTTGATTAAACTTAAAAATAGTTTCTCCGTCCCAACAAATTTTTCGATTTTTTTAAACAAATGTTAATGTCAAGAAAGAATGTTCCCCAAATTTCAAAATAATTCGATTTTTCCAGGAATACGTATTTTTGAATATTGTAAAAATTTTGAGCATGAAACCCGAAGCCTGACGATTTTCCTCGCCTCTAAAAGTGATGGCGTAGGTCGCCAATTGGTCGTATTACTGAATAGAAAAGAAATTGGAATTCTCAAAGATTTCAAAGCCGCGCATTCGCTCGCCCCTCGGAATACCGGGGAAGAGAGAGTCTGCTGCGGTGTGCGACATTCCTTGCCACATTGTTAAGCCAGGATTCGGAAGTTCACACGAACAAGGGATGACACGTTAGTTTCATGGGACACCCTGTATACGTGTATATGTGTAAAAGGTCGAGTAGTAGAATAATTGCTCGGCCCGGATTTACAGTTATGCAGCAGCATATGTATAGATAGAACATGCATGTTGGCTGGTTCACAAGTCGCTTGGTACATTGTGTGCGAGATATCCGATTATAGAGTCTGTAAACTATGCTACGAGAACGATGAAAGGATCCAGATTCGCTCGGGAAATCCATTATAGCAGCGACTTTGCATAATATGGAGATGAATATGTATATAGCGTGAAATTCCGTTTCCCTGGAAGTGAGAATATCGGGCAATTAATCCTCTCTCCGCACCGAAGAGACTCGCGGTGGAACGAGAGATTTCCCAAATTTTCAATGTACGATATGGCACCATGTTGATAAGCCTGCGCATCGTTGGAATGCAAAAACGACGAAAAATTCCATTTTTATTCTTTACTTTGATAATTATTGAACCTTTTCCAATTTTTTTGACGCCACTCAAAACAAAATTTTGTTGAAAAAGATGGATATTTTGTTCGATACGTTCGACTAAACGTTTTTTCGAATAATCCCAAAAATAGTGTCAGTCCAGCAAGAAATATTTTAGAAAGTCTCTTCGGAAGCAAATTTTTGTCATTCCACTCGTAAATTTCGCTGACAATTCCGTTAGAAACAAAATATACTGTCAAAATAACAAAAATTTTGAAATTATAAAAAAATATTTAGTTTACCGTATTCAACAAAATATCGACGATTTTTAACAAAATTTCATTCTCAGTGGGCCCTCCGGGCGGAAATATACTATTGAGTAAATTCGGTTTTTTAATGACGAATAATTCTGTCCCACAGTTGCATTATTTGTGTTTTTTCCACGCACTACACTGTGGACCTAAATTATTTGCGTGGATTCCGAACCACAAGAGAAAAATGCATTGGAGAGCCCGCGCACAGGGAATACGAGCTCACGGTTCTGAGGCGGGCCACTCTGCCACTGCTTCCCTTTTTCTCTTTGCCATATATATGGCTGTTCGGGCGACGTAGGGGAATTAGAATAGTTGCCAATATCCGGAGATGCGTGGATGAATTTATGCAGATGCATTATTATCCATTTTGGAGTAGCAAGCTCTGATCGCATCTCCTCTCTCGCACAACTGCGCGGGCTCTTTCATTATCTTCTTGTGAGAGGTTATGAGGCGAGCAGCTCGAGAGTATACTCACATCCGCTGTGACAAAACGTAATATCTCCATCTATTTCAATTCACGTTAAGCTTCTATCGCAATGGTGCACGTTCCCGTGCTCTCGTACAATCCTGACCGTATGTCTGTATATGTTACTCTTTGTACCGCGGAGTAGCACGTAACAAGGCCGGACGTGAATAGTTCACAAGACTCGTTGCATATACGCCGCTTGTGTATCGCACTTTGGCAAAGTGTCTCCTCTCGTCTCCGCGAGCGATTACACGCTATTTCACTTTGACGACCTGGAATAATGGAAAAAAAAGAAAGATAATAAAATGCGATGAAAAAGAAACATCGCGAGCGCAACAAACCGTTGGGAGAAATTTCACGACCGTGAATCTCATTTTTCTTCTTTTTTCATCTTTACATTCTCGGCGTCGTACCTTTTGCCATGAATAAAATGTTCAACAACTCAAATTGCCGTTCCAGATATAGTTTAATTGATCGTGGGCACGTGCTTAATTAAACGACCACACACACACACACGCACCAAGTGTTTGAAACCCGCGAGCCTTACAGTTACGAAAGTATCCTACTTTCTAAATATTATTAAATTTTTCGTTATTACTGCAACCGCGTTTCGCTGCCTCCGATTATTCAGTTTAATAGCCAACTCACAATCATGTCAAATAATCATTCGGACTCTGAGAATATTTATATTAATACGTAATTGCGCAATTACGAAAAACTAACGATCGCGTCCAGCTGGATAAAACCGCGAGAGAATCAAAACACGAGGTACAAAAGAGAAGCATGTTAATGCATTTGTATCTGTGTCTTTATAGAAGAATACGGTGTGCAGTCGAGGCTGCACTTTCTCATCGCTTTGCCAGGTTCTCTTCTCCTACCATAGTTACCCCACAGACTCGTATAGTACATCATTTATTTGTGTACGTAGAAAATCCCGTAACGGGTTGGACTCTTTGGCTTCTTCGTGTACACCAGAAAATCTTTTTGCATCGTATAGTAAGACGCGCTGCGCTTGGAAAGTCGCTTCGTTTCGTCTCTGCACCGGCCACATTTCCACGTGGACATGGATTTTTCACGAATTCTCATCGTTGGAATGCAACGAAAACTCATTATTTTTTTAAGCAGAGCACAAAATTCATACACTCTTTGTAAAAAATAGTAGGGCAGATTTTTTTGCCATCAGAAAATTGAATTCACTTGAAAAAAATGGGAAAAAGTGGAGTGAAACGGGAAAATGATGCGATTTTTCGGGGACTTTGTGATATTTTTATCGTTTTCTTCTTAATTTTTTCCTTCACATCGATCTTCCGCGCATAAACAATGAGCTCCGTTGAACGTTTTTTCATATACGGAATCAAGATTGTGTGCGTGCGTAAATGAATTCATTCGATGGAATAGGCCGTGCAACATAAATGGAATAACCATCTGACGTAATTTTCGTTCGAAGAGCATCAGCTGGGTGATATAACGCACGGTTCTCCAATTATGCTCGTGACGTCAACTTACCCATGCAATGTGCGTGATGATGGATCGTTATGACTATTCGTGAAATATCTCGGACGGACAGTGAAGAAAAGAGACAAAGAAAAAGGAAACAAAAAAAATGATAAAAATTTGGTTAAAATCGTTGATTGGATTGACAACGTCGAAGAAACGAAATTAACGTACCGAGAACAGTAACGTGTGAATATACAGCAGCAGGCATCTCGATGTAGCATCTGTCCGACTCACGCGCCGCTCCGCCCGCCACCAATTGTTCTCGTTAATTTTTCGTTAAAACTCGAGCAGCACCACGTCTCTTGGCATTTCTCTCGTTTCTCGTCGAGTCTCTAATTCACGAGAGCCAGCCGAGTTGACGACGCGACGAGTCGAGCCACTCGTCGTCACCGAGTCTCTAAACACTTCATATCTGTAAATAAAGGGGGAGAGAGACGCGCTAAGAAAAATTCTTTGTGTACCGAAATTTACCGTTTTTCGGGAGTGTATAGACACGCCGAGAAAATGGCTCGTTAGAAACGAGTTTCTTGAGCCTCTCGAGATCAGACACCGCATCATGCTCAATAAATACAATCATTTTTCAACCAATCATTCTGCTCGTTTTTTTCTTTTTTCTCATTTGCGTTGTAAATCTCACGGAAAAATAGTCTCTACTATTTTTTTATTTATCGCTCTTTCCCGGAAGCTCTCATCATCGCGCGTGATGAATTTCGTATTTTTATCGTTCCTCCCCATTGTTATTATCGTTACTGTAATACTCGCGGCTCGCTCGTATACACCGAAGGATTGCTTTTCAAACTGTATGGAATTGTCAGGGACATCGGGTCGTTGCGGTAAATTGTTACCTCGTCATGTTCCATGACCGAGAAGACGATAACAGCATCTTCTCGTCGTATTCTCTCGCTTTTTACCTTTAGTGACGATCGAGAGATTCTCGCAGCTATAGAGAAAAACGTTTGAACCAACCGTTACTTTTCGTTGTTTACTATCTTACCTTTTGTTTCGTGTCGTCCGATTAATTTCTCGCGGCCAACCTCCAAGTTTCATGTTTGCACATCGTATTCGATGACAAATTGTTTTCCGGCTTCTCGAGAAACTGCAAATTTCACTAACCCTGAGAAATGACTTGGATTTTTATCGAATACTCATTTATTTAATTTAAACCATTTTTTTTTAAATGTTCAAACTTTGATTTTACGATGCTACAACTTTTTTTTCACTAATGGGCGCTTTAGCTATCGCTCATTATCTTCGTTTTCGAAATTACGCAGTGGCTAGTCGTCCGGGTGGTCGGATGAATAATATTCGTCCGGACACGCTTTATCCAATGATATCCGCTTTATCAGGACGAGCAAGGGTTGCTTATTCGTCCGGATGTGTTTTTAGTGTACGAAATATCCTGACGAGTAGCCACAGCCTTTTAAATTATCTTAGAATTCGTAATTGGAAAATGACGAAAATCATTTCGATGGAAAAATGACGAAAAATGTGATTTTTTGATTCTAGTGCCAAAAAAAAAAGAAAATGAAAAGGGCACAAACACAATAATTGTGTTAGATTCGCAGATTTTGCTTCGAGACGAATAAAATGAACTTCTGTATCCATAATAGTTTTTACAAAAGGGTGAAATTTTATTTCCGTTTTTATGTCGAGAGTAATCTCAGAGACTCGGTTGCCATATAATGGCACACTCGATCCGCGCGTTTATCCCTCGCGAGCTGAATGCACTTCCTCTTCCGGGCTGCTGTGAACGATCGGAAAAGACATGGCGCGCAGGTCCTCGCTTTCCTCTCACTCTCTCTTTCGAGCTTCTTCTCGCTTTGTTCGCTATCTTCCGCGGGCGACTTCCGGTGTACGATCTGCGGCAAGATTGCGTTTCTGCTTATCGAAACTTCTGCACGACGTTTCTCTCTCGAGATATTTATATATTACTTGGCACACTCTTCGTGCTTGCTTATTCCCCGTGGAAATAGTCAAGAGATTGGAGCTTCGTGATAGCGAGATAGAGAAGAGAATGCGCACACGATGTGCTCGGATGGCGGCGGCGTCGTAGACCCGCCGAGCATAACGCTATAACGCTACAACTCGTTCGCGTGTGCAACGCAAACTCGGCGAAATCGGAGCGCGCCTACAGCACAAAGAAGAGCCAACTACTCTCTTCGTGTATTCGGAGACTCGCGAGAACAACCCGCAAACCATATTGCGTCAAACATAACTGTAATCAACGAGACTTTGTAATATCTTTTTCCTCCTTTTTTCTTCATCGCATCGTTGTCATCCCTCTTGCGAGAAAAATCCATACAATTCAGCTTGCTCATCGCAATTTATTTATCTTTTCTCAATCAATATTTGTATTGTCTGCGCGGGCAATCAGGAGGCTATTGTTTTTATCATAAACAAATTATCGTTGAAATGCAACGAAAATTCATTATTTTTTTAAGGTATAACTATCGCAGAATGGGTTGATTTAGGATTTTCTTGAAATTTAGTGTAAATATTCTTGACATTAAAACGAACAACTTTCCTATGAGACGAAACATTTTCTGCTGTCTAGAATTTGAGATATTTCATTTCCAACTTTCTATTTTTCCCATCTAAACGCATGTAAATTGAAGTGACGTTTCGTTAAAAAAGTTGCAAGAAAAAAACAAAAGAAACGCGACTTGAATTTACATGCGTTTAGATGGGAAAAATATAAAATTGGAAATTAAATATCTCAAATTCTAGACGGCAGAAAATGTTTCGTCTCATAGGAAAGTTGTTCGTTTTAATGTCAAGAATATTTACACTAAATTTCAAGAAAATCCTAAATCTGCTAAATCCTAAATCATTCTGCGATAGTTATACCTTAAAGGCCAACATTTTCATACACTATTTGTCAAAAATTGATAAGGTTGAAGTTTGCAACGTTGAGATTGAACTAAAAATATTTTGTACATTTATTATTTGTTGAATTTTGAAAATCATTTGAAAAAATCAAATATTGCATAATAACTACGAGTTCGTAGTTTCGTTTCATTCCAACCATGCAAACTTGGAAATCATAAAAATAGTAGGGAAAACTTGTTTGCCATTTGAAAACCGAATAAACTGAGAAAAATGGGAAAAATTATAAAAATAATGATTGAAGAAATAAATTTTCGTTGTTTTCCAACGATGCAAACTTTAGTATCGTACAAATTCGTGATAACGAAGAGTTGTTTTTTTTCCATTTCCACGCACGAATAAGTTTGTGAGATCGAAGAAAAAAAGAGTCCTCTTTTGGTGAGAGTCGCGCGCGCGGTGCGTACGCAAACGTACGAGCGTTTATGAGCGGCTGGGCAACGTACGTAATTGGGTTGTATTGTGACCGAGAAAGTCTCGGTGTCTCGTCCGTCGTGACCCTCTGAGCTGAAATGCCAGTTTGATCGAGTCACCCGAGGGGGATCAGTCGTCGTATATATTTCCATATTGTGTGTTGGTTGCATTGAAATAAATGAAATTTATTGAGCAATCCTGTGCATTTAATGCGGCTGAAGGTGAATTTGATTGATTCGTTAATTTGATGCTTATCCAAACGGCCGTTTGATTTTTCGTCCTGCTTGGGCAATAGGCCGAAGGGAAGTTTCTCAACGTGAGCCTTCGAGGGGAAAAAAAAAGAAAGAAAAAATGAAAATCTACTCGTGCTAAACTCTCACGTGCGCTACGTTTGAACTATAAAATCGCGGCGACCTCGTGGGTTCGAGACTCACGGCACAGGCCACCACAATATAACAGACACACCGACACAGTCTGCAGTGTTCTCAACCTGGTGAATGTTTTATTAAGAGTATTTTGTGCTCGCGAGTAAAAAGAGCTTACCGCGCGCGCTTCGAGGGGCATTTAATACATACACATTTGTAGAATGACATACAACGAGCGAACGAGAGAGCGAGAGCGTGGACGAGTGTGGAGTTTACTCGAGACACAGATATAATCGTGAAACCGGCAGCCACATTCCTCGTGCACTTGGGAGCCGTCGAGCAAGAGAATAGTCTCTTAATTTTATTATATTTGAGCCTCTCTCACTCTTTCCTCGATCGTTCATTCATTCATTTCCGTTTCGTTAACGCATCTCGATGCTATACGCAGCCCGCGACTATGTTGATTAATTGAAAGAAAAATAAACGAACGAGATAATGCGCGGAATGAGCAACGCACTTTGAATCATTTTCGTTGATGTATTTTATTCCCCCCGCGTTCAATGCCTCTCGAATATGCGATAAGAAAATGAACGTGCTTGCCCCACTCGAGATATGCACAAATTCACCACCGTGTAGTCACGATCTCATCGAATCAACTTTCGACTCTATATACACTCGTCTTTATACCTACACCAAGAATCCCCATGGGAATTGCTGCATCTTTCCACCAAGTTTCGTCTGCTCTCCCGATGTCTCAACCCAGATGTTACTCTCCCCGTTACAACTCGTTAAATCCTGAAACATCTGGTCGCCCTGCTGTGCTCACGATGTGGGAGACTCGGTTTTCTTGGTAGCCCTGATGTCACTAAATTTACGCTCTCTCAATAAACCAACCAATTTATTTTATTATTATACAATTAACTCTCCGCCCTCACTCCAGATTTTTCCGGCTTCAGAACGACCCTGATCTTTCCTTTCTCTCCCTAAAACGCAAAGAAAAGTTTCCATCAACAATCAGAAGCTTTTTTTTACTACAAATATCTGCGGAACCTCGCGAGCGTGGAGGTCGAAGGTTGAGGGGGCAAAACCTTCGAGTCAGACAAAAGTCATTTTTTATCGAGCATTCTATACAGCTCGCTTTATCGTTCACAATTGTTTGTTATTTTGTAACGAAGCGAGCTGAATTGACTGATTTCCATATTTCAACCGGAAATTTCATTTAAATCTCACAAATATTTGTAGATGGTTGTTTCCCTTCTATAAGCGTTCGATCCGAATCGTATACCAACACAAAGTCAGATTTAGTGATGGAAATTGGTAGAAACTTTGAAAATAACTTCCCCATCGACGTTTCGCGCTCAAAAACTAACTTGATTGATTTTTGTCATTTGCAGAATGTGTCGAGAACGAAGGGGGTTGTTTGAGATGCAGAGGAGAGTATTGCGCCAGATGCGCGATCCTTCTGCACCGAGGTAGATGCGTGGACGCGTGCCCCTCCGGTCACACCGCCGACTGGTCGACGAGGGACGAATACATGGGTCGTATCTGCAGAGAAACTGGCTACATGTTTGGTTTGACCGGTAGCCAAGTTGCGATCCTTGTCGGAGTTGTTTCCGGCGCGACTATATGCATTTTTATTATTCTTTGCGGCGCGATTGTCGTCCATCAGCGTAAAAAGAAAGCGGCGAAAATGGTTCGGCAGTTCGAGGACAGGTTTGTTTCTCTCGACGTGTTTTCGTAAAAGAATTTTTATTTTTCTTTTTTTTTTTCTTTTTCCAACGCTGTTTCATCGCCTTAATATTTATTGGACAATAAATTATTGATAAAAGTTTTGCTTGGGCTGTTTTTGTAGCGCCGAACGACGAGAATTTCTCAAGCATCTTGGAACACTGCGCGGCGAGGGTCACACGTTTCTCGCGATGCTAAACGACACGAGGAGACAAGTACGGGAATTGTATTACTCCGGGAACAACGGCGACGGTGCCGTTGGTATACAAGCCTACAGACCCGTACTTCGTGACTTGGCGAGAATATTGGTTCTTGTTAATAGAAAAGACGAAGACATTTATTTGCCTCCGGAAGACTGGCAGAGACTCCTCGCATGGGCGGAACGTCTTCTACGAAGATATAAAAAACACAGCTCACCGGAAGTGAGTATCCAACTTTAAATCGCCTTCATTTTTATACGGGAAATCATTTGTCTGTCTCTCTCTCTCTCTTTCTCTTTCTTACACGCTAGTCCGTCAAGCACTTGGGTGAGTTGACGATAATATCTGTCATCGCTGCGCTTCTTTCGTATTTTACTAATTTTTATTTCATTTTTAACTTTGTAACGCTTGCAAGAAATGTTCACTCTTCGAACCCGATTTATTATCCATTTTTTATAAGCCCCGGTCTTTAAAGTAAAAAATGTTGAAAAGTGAAAATTTTTTGACTTTTTGTAGTGCGATAGTCATTAGGAAAGATTTTTCCAGCACGATTTCTTTGGTGTTGAAATAAATGGTCTTTTTGTAAGCAGGTTGCTCAATTGGTGACGTTTCTCCAGCAGCCGACAAGCGCGAGCCAATTGTCACAGAAGCAGCAGCAGCAGCAACAACAACAACAACAACAAAGCCAACAGCAACCGCAACAACAATCGGCGAAACCGATTGCGATAACGCAGCCTTTCGAGATGCGGTCGACACCAACGAATCTGACGACATTCCAGGCGAATGCACCGCTAACGACCTTCCAAGCGAGCGACAAATCGAGCACTAGTCGGGCCAGTTCGAGCCTTGGCTACACCAAGGACAACGGAAGTCCGATTGGCTCGAGTCTCGGGCAAAACAGTTGCAGCATTTATAACGAAAAACTGAGCCCTTCGGGCTCGACCATTGGACAAACGACGCCGCTCGTTTATCCCAGTCCAAAAAGACATAGTCATCATCATCATCATCATTCCCATCATCACCATCTCCTCCATCATCTCAATCAACCGGTTGAATCTCATCTTCAGGAATTGGCTATTTCAGCTTTCAATCATAATTACAACAACGGAAACAACCCCGAAGACATAAACGTTGGCTCGAGCGTTCTCGACAGCGAGCTCAATCCCCAGTGGGAATTTCGCAGCTCCATCGACGAAGCTAGTTACACGATCCTCAACGATTGGACTCCTGGCCGAGACTGCCTCATCGACGATTTTACCATTTTAGGATTTCGTCCCCAGGACGAAATCACAACTGAACTGTGAATTTTTTTCTTATTCCCCCGACGAAAACGAAAAGAGTGAGAGTCACTCAGATGCCAAATTACGACGAGGCAACTTTGTCTCGCACGTTCGTCCCGTGGATTCCTCGCTTCGCGTTGCGCGCCCGGCGCCTCCGCCTGCCGAGGAATCCTCATCGATAAACCCTCTGTGTTTCCCCACAACGAATGCACTAGTCAGCATTCCTATTCGTATCGATTAAACGAATAAGTGCATCAATTCGTTTCTCACGACGTTACGAATTTACGCGTTGTCTCAACGCCGATTCTGAGCCCGAACTTTGTATTTATGGGAGCACTCCCCAGTGCAGGATTGTGCTCGTGTAATATTTTTTCATCGTATCATTTTTACATTTGAAAAATATATAACCCAACGATTTTCGACAGTCGTTTGTACAAATCTATGTAAATAATCGTTGCTATAAAACACACAAAATGATTTCGTATTAGTGTCTACAAAGAGAAGGATAATATATAGAAAATATATATATATATAAATGTATAATACTTACAATGTCTCAAAAGTGGAGAAAAAGATCTGCCGAATGCGTGAATTTTTATTCCGCAATTTCATGTTGACGTCCAATTGGATTTTTATTCCTGCATCGATCTGCAAATTCCTAAAAAAAAACCCTCATCCCAATCGACACCAATTGCTGGAAACAAGAAATTTGTATAAATATTAATAATAATATTTATTATTTGGCTTTTGTGGAATGTTGCGGAAGAAGAATATTTTTAGAATAAGCTGTTAATTGCATTCCGTCGCGTCGACTGCCGTTTATCAGAATAATGTAATTTTTACGGTATGAATAAAAAAAAGAGTTTATTTCATACTGCGGTTTATATGATTAATTAGCTTAATTGCGATACAACGTTGTTATGAGGAAGAAAATAAAGTCAAGGTTGTCAATATGACGGGTGAAAAGTTTCTTCGTCACAACCGGCTAATCGGGACTGCATGGTTTGTTTGTGCGATTCAAATAATCGCGCGTCTTTACTGCGGCGAGTGTAAAACTGCGCGTTGCGCGTGCTCCACCGGAAGCTGCGCGCGCATCGATCGTCGAGTCTGCTCTCGTGCTCCGTCGTCGTATTTAACATGAAAATGCAACGAAAAGGAGGATTCTAGAGGGTGAAACAAACTGCTCAAGATTTTTTTCTCCCAAGGTTTGGTCGTTGGGATGATATTGGCATGATTTGATAGCGATGGACGAGATGATTGATAACGGGGATGAGGTTCGGTAGGCGCGTAATATCGCGGCGGGGCGGGTCGCGGCTGCGAGGGGCGCCATGACAGTCGTGTATTATCCTCCTCGTAAAAGCGCGAGTCCTCGCGTTGTGTGAGTGCGTGCGTGTGCGTGATTGTGTGACGAGTGGAGGAAACTTGGTGCCGTCGTGCGGAGAGGTGTTGGAAAATATTGGAGCTATACTTGGTTGTTTGCGTTCGAAAAATTGTCTCAAACTCTTTTTTCAACGAAAGGATAAATATTGTGATCGGTGATAGTACGAGAGCGGGTTAAGCATACGGCGCGGGCGGTTAACGTGGCCATTATTGCTGAGGCTGGATCACCGAGGCGCTTGGTGGCGAAAGTAGCGGTGTGGTGGGACGTCTCGAAAAAGAGAAAGATAGAGCGCGATAGATAGAAAAAGATAACGCGAGTGGTGGTCGCGCGAGGCCGAAGCGGAGAGCGCGTCCGTCCCCCCGCCGTCTTTTACAATCGGGACGCAAAACGGTCGCGGACAATATAGAGGAAGTTGAGGGAAAAATAAAAACGGCGTGCAACGAGGCTAAAAAGAAGACGAAGAAGGAATAGAGGAGCGAGAACGCGATGCCCGAAAGCCCCGAGGGGAATCTAGTACCACGTGAGTCTTTCGTTTTAACGAATATATGCTCGTAACAGTATCCCTTTTTTTTCCTTTCCTTTTTTTTTGTTTTTTTTTTTTCTTCACTTCCTGCACTATCGGCCATTTGGTCAACTCCCAATCATCTGTCTTGGCGTTTATCGTATACAGATATATCGTCCAGATACGTTGATACGCGCGGGGGGATATATGGATTTGTACAAATCTCTCTGTATGTTTGTACATGTGTATTTATATATTTATGTATATGTACATAGTACATGTACATGTATGTATATACTTGAGCCGTTATTGCCTCCCACCGCCGCCGCCGCTGCCGCCGCCGCCCCTCCCTTTCCCCGCGTCGCCACCGTCCATCTTGTTGGCCCCTTGTCCTCGTTCCACGAGTCCCAATAATTGACGCGTCATATAGTACGTACCCATATCCGCACATATCCCGAACCATTTTTCGCCACTATTTTTCTTGTATTTACTCTCGTCTTATTAGCCATCATTCATTTAATATTCAAATCTCAACTAACCGCGAAAATATCCTAATAAAACATTGATAACCCTGCTCCAACGATAAGCTCATTTTTGCACTACCAATTCCGTACGGTTTGTCGCCTCGTCTTCTCTCCTCAACCGTACTTCGCTGTGCTGCTGCTGCTGTTCTATGTGAAAAGAGAGGCCTTTGTCGCTGTTGGATCGCGCTTATTCGATGACTCACCCTTTCCCGCTCTCGGAGTAATTAAACTTTTTAAACACATCGTTTCTCTTGGATAAATAAATAAAAATGAAAAAAAATGGCGATTATTCGTGAATGAACCCCTGCGAATCGAGTGATAATAAAAAATAAAAGAATCGTCGTTTGTGAAATTTCAAGATAAACTGTGTGTCCCAAACTTAAGATGGAGTTTTGCCGCCTTTTTGGTTAAACCCGATTATTCTTGTGCAGCGATTAACCAGTTACGTAGAATTTTTACCATTCGGGAATTTACCGTTTCATCTTTTTTTTTTTCGCCACTTTTGAGGTTAGATCGCGTTCTTCCTCGTCAATTTTTTTTCTCACTCTCGTGGATATTTGCTGCGGCCATCCCTCCCTCCATTTTTCGCGTAACCATTTTTTCCTGGGCTTTCGTTTAAACAAACGAATTCGATTGTTGCAGAATGAAAAAAATGAAAATCACACAAGGAGATTGAACGCGGGAGGATTTTTCTCACTGTCTCACGACAAAGATGAACAGCGAACAGCATGCTTTGCCGGCCACTACGCAGGCGCAGCAAGAGGTAAAGTCTCCTCCGGTTCATTCTTTCTTCTGCTCCTTATTTTTTCTTCTATTATTATTGTTTACCTCTTTTTTCGTTTCTAACTCTGGCCGCACTCCGAAACGACCCCTTGCGGCATGAACATTTTTCATTCGCAATGATACGTGGCTTGACATTATTGCTGGAAAAGATAAAAAAGTCATGCTCGTTTCGGTGTGCGCGCTCGGTCGGCTAATCACCAAACTACAAATGCGCAGTTTAAAGCAAAGTTATTTGAGTCGTTTGCGATACATTGGCTGGAAACGGAACGTCCGACTCAGAATCAAAAAAATCTTCTACATTCTGTTTTTGTTTTATTGCTTTCGAGAATTTTCCTTGAAAGGATTGTTGAAAACTTGAATTTCTGCGTGGCTTTTCGATTATTTGTAATTCCGGACAAGAGCATTAACGAGTGGTTTTTGTTGAGAATTTGCCATTTTTCTATTGCTGTTGAAAATAATGAAATAGCTGTGACTTTGCTGGCATATTTTTAACGAATTTGCAGTATCTCGTAGATTGAGAGTTTCTCAGTAGCTTGTGCTTTTTTATCCTTGCACCTAGAATTTGATCCTTGGACCTTGCGATCCTACCCGAGTAATTATTGCCGCTGGAAGTTAGTCCCACAGGTACGCACGGTAACGCGACTTGCAGACTCAAGTTTGTAAAGCTTTGTCAACGATATTCGCATTTGTTGATTGGAGCTTAGCCGCACGTAGCAACGGCTTGTGGAATGTTGATGTTGTAAAAGAGAGAAAGAGTTTGAAGAGGACAAATAGATGAGAGAAAAGATGCGTTTATGTATATTTTGGGTGGATGGTTAAAAGTGTAAAGAATTGTGATCCTTGGTATCAGGCGAACTTAGCTAGTAGCACCAGTCAAGGACAATTAGCGAGTTCCCAGCAGCAAGGTTCCACCTCGGACGCACGAGTAGGTACAGCAGCAGTAGCGTTAGCCTCCTCGGTAGCCAAGTATTGGGTCTTGACGGGTTTGTTTCCCGGGCCGCTGCCCCAGGTTTCGGTCTATCATACGCAGCAACAAAATTCCGCTGGTTCTCCGAGGAGCGTCGAAGTACAGATACAAAACAAAGAAGTTGTGGCAACATCGACGGCTTCCCACGAAATGGCACTCACCGCGGGGGGTGCGAACCATCAGAGTGAAAATGCTCACAGACATCATCAAAACGCAACGATTAACAATTCGGCAACGAGCAACAACAACAACAACAATCATACTAGCAACATAGTTCATGCCTCGTTGCAACAAAGTCCGCAGGTTTGTTG
The DNA here is from genome assembly GCA_037952995.1 of Hyposoter didymator. Classification (NCBI taxonomy): domain Eukaryota; kingdom Metazoa; phylum Arthropoda; class Insecta; order Hymenoptera; family Ichneumonidae; genus Hyposoter; species Hyposoter didymator. The sequence continues at coordinate 2,342,872 of JBAJMU010000009.1, forward strand.
CACGCATTTTTCTTGCACGTCACCGTTTAATAACTATTTTAAATATTCTCCAGTTTCCGCTGTGCCTACGTATTGCATCCCGTAGTTTTGCTGCGATTCCCTTATCTCGTATAAACCGCATTTCGCCATTGTACCTTTGTTGAATAATAATTTATTCAGAGAGTGTAAATAATCGACTCTATCGATCGGGCATAAGCATCTCCAGTCAATGTATCTCGCGATAGCAATGAAAAATCACCCAGGCGATACTGAATATTGTGCCTTTTTTTTCTTTTCCCTCTGTTTTCTTCTCCTCTATTTGGAAAAACAAACAAAAAAGATTGCAGTCTCGCTGCCGGGCCTGAATCTAGACGGGACTCACATACAGGCGAGTCATTTGCAGGCTGCTCATGCACAGATGCAGCAACAGATGCAGTCCCAACAGCAGCAGCTGCATCAACAGCAGCAGCAGCAGCAGCAGCAACAACAACAACAACAGCAGCAGCAGCAGCAGCAACAACAGCAGCAGCAACAGCAACAACAACAGTCACAACAACAGGCTCATCACCAGATGCAAAGCCATCAAAACCCACAAAACAATGTACCAAATTCGCAGAATCAGAACGCTCAACGCGATGAAAACAAAGTCAAGGACGAGGGTGGCAGCTGCACCACCGAACGCTGCAGCGACAATCAAGTCCATTGTCAAGTTCAGTGCGACCTTCAACTTCAACAGCCACAAGACTTGCAACAAAGCATTATGCAACAACAACAACAGCAGCAGCAACAAATTGGCGTTAGCATAAGTGGCAATGCTGGCAATGACAATGGAAATTCCACCAAACCCGAGAAAGAAAAGGAATTGCGTCAACTAAACATGGCGCAGTAAGTCTAGAAAAGCGAAATTTTATTCACTCGAGACTTATTTCCATTGCCAACTCGTCGACAATCATTCTATTCCATATTTTTCCAGATTTCAAGTCCCGGATCTGAAACCCGGTGGCCACATGATGGACGTGAGAACAGCCGATGGCTCGGTAGTGAAAATCAGCGCCGGAAACGAACAAGACCTCGCGAAATCTCTGGGCGTCGAAATGGTCCAAAACATGTACAAGGTCAATGTCGAGGATATCAACCAGCTGCTGGCTTATCACGAAGTCTTTGGGAAACTTCAGAGCGAAATTGCGGCTGGTACGACTCTCGTCGGTGGCACCGTACCCACGCAGACCGTCACGACCATACAGAATGGAACGCCGATCGTTCAACAAGTCCAACTCAACAAATTTGACATCAAGACTAGCGACGGCGAAGCGACACCTGGACCGAGCGCCTCCCCCGTTTCCGTTGGCAGTCACGCTTGCGAAGTTTGCGGCAAAATATTCCAATTTCGCTATCAACTTATCGTTCATCGCAGATATCATACCGAACGCAAACCCTTCACGTGTCAGGTTATTATCACGTTTTATCGTTTTTACATTTTTTTCGCTTCGATCCAAACTTGACGATTATTTAACCCTAGAACGGTAACTTTATTTTTTTCTACCGATTCCGTGTGACCTGCGGTTATAAATGCTCCAAATTTTGAAAAATTCATATTTCCGGTCAAATTCAACGAAAAGAATTCAACTTGGGCGCATTATTTTCGTTTTTTAATGCAATTTTGCTTAAAGTTGAAAAATTATAGTGAAAAATGCGGTAAAATGATAAAAAAGCGAGAACGAAGGGAGAAAGGGTCACCGTTCTTGGGTTGATACTCCGGTGAATCGGATCTACTTTCAACAAGACGTTTTTATTCGTTGCAGGTGTGCGGCAAAGCCTTCTCAAACGCAAACGACCTCACTCGTCACGGTAAATGTCACTTGGGCGGCTCGATGTTTACGTGCGCGGTGTGTTTCCATGTATTTGCGAACGCGCCTTCTCTCGAGCGTCACATGAAACGTCACGCCACCGACAAACCGTACAATTGCACTGTTTGTGGCAAGAGTTTCGCGCGGAAAGAGCACCTCGACAACCACACGCGTTGTCACACCGGCGAAACACCGTACAGGCAAGAAAAAATTGAAATAAACCAGAGACAAAACGAATCGAAATGCTGTTTTCGAATGATTTACTTAAATTTACTTTTGCTCCTTTCTCCAGGTGTCAATATTGCGCCAAAACTTTCACCCGCAAAGAACACATGGTTAATCATGTCCGCAAACACACCGGGGAAACTCCTCATCGCTGTGACATTTGCAAAAAGAGCTTCACTCGGAAGGAACACTTTATGAACCACGTTATGTGGCACACTGGCGAAACACCTCATCATTGTCAAGTTTGCGGCAAAAAATACACTCGCAAAGAGCATCTCGCCAATCACATGCGATCGCACACTAACGATACGCCTTTCCGCTGTGAAATATGCGGTAAGTCTCTTATATTTATCCATTAAATCCTTGGACATGTAATTGTCGAAAAAAAAGACGCCGAATTTCGTTGATTCCAAAAGCTGCGATGCTGTAATTTGGATATAATTTTTGAAATTTATTCCTGCAATCATGAAAAAAAAGGAAACGTCATGCAATTAGACATTCAGACGATGGGAAATAAATCCCATCGAATTCATTCCCGAGAAAAAATGGTCGAAGCGAATTCGAATTTGAAACGCGAAATTCTGACGCGTCAAGATTTCATACCGAAGCCTCCGTGCGGATTAATGCGAGGGGACGCGAGCGATGAAATAAAATTCACGAGAATTGATCGCGCATCGCGTTCGCGACCCCCCTTCGTTTCCGGGAGAGTGGGTGGGGGTGCGACACTACCGCGTTCTCCTAGTCGCGCGCGCATTCCTTTGCAAAAGCAGCTCCCCCCTCTCCCCATAACCTGTGAATTGGCTTTCGCTTTGTTAAAACTAATTTCAAAGGACGATGGAAAACTCTCCCTCCGTGTCAAAATTCAGTTACTTTCATTTTTTTTGAATTTCTGCGAAACGCCAAAAATCGCACGTTCCCTTCAACTTGGAAAAGTAAAATAAATATAAAATACAAAATAACGAAAAAAAAACAACAACAACAAAGTTACATATGATTGTCTCGTTAATGGACAATGATGAATGCCTTTTTGTTATGAAGTCATGCGTTCAGGATGCAAACCTTGCTTACTCGCTTCTCGTTCACGTGGGGTCAATGTCCGTTGCTGTTAATTTGTGAACAGAGCAAACATTCTAATGACTCACGAGAACGTTGCATCAAATTTGTACGTAAATCTGCACGCTTCGTTGGGCGGAGCCGGAAGTGACTTTTTCAATGTCCTACGAGCAATTTTCGTTGAAGAATCGTTATTGGTTTCTTTTTTGGTCTCAAAATACAACGCGGGAAAAATTAAATCGATTATTATTTCTGCGACATTGTTGCTGTGTTGTTGTTTAGGGGGAATCGACGCGTGCGCGCGGTTGACCCGTTAACCAAATTGCACCTCCTCTCGATGCACTTTCTCGGAACCAGCAAGGAGAGAATTGTCGGAGAAAGCGCGTAGATAATAAAAACGCAATGGTTTTTCCTGTTTAAACACTTTTACACATGTGCTTGTACGATAATTATACGCGGACTTTCGTGTATTACGAAGCCAACGAGCCGTCACCGACGATTCTTATGAATTTATTCGCCGGCAAGATTCCCCAGACGGGGAATGAATTTTCATCGATATCGTGCTTTTTTAAGGTTCGGTCATCCCTGCAAGGGACCTTGCTTGAGAAGGGCATGGAATTTTCCGATTTTCGTGATTTTTCGCACAGCCAATAAATTTCAATACTCGGACCGACTTTTTTTTTTATCATTGCAAAAAGAGTTGAATTAAAATAAAAAATCGTGCTCTCGGATGGAAATTCCAAGAGGGAAATAATGTAAATATTTGTTAAATAAAATCAGGCAAGTCGTTTACGAGGAAGGAGCACTTCACGAATCACATAATGTGGCACACCGGCGAGACGCCGCATCGCTGTGATTTCTGCTCGAAGACGTTCACCCGAAAGGAGCATCTACTGAACCACGTACGCCAGCACACGGGTGAGTCACCACACCGATGCGGCTTCTGCTCCAAATCGTTCACCAGAAAGGAACACCTTGTTAACCACATCCGCCAACACACAGGTGAGAGCGGTTGGCAGATGTTCACTTCACGGGCAACCAAAACAAATCTTACTCGTGTCTTTAAATTATTTTATTTATTTATTTATCTTTTTATTCATTTGCTTGTTTTCATCGGTGCCTTGTCCCGACGCCACTTTTCGTACTATCGATAATGTTTCACGAGAAAAAAACGATTGTGGGCACAATTGTTTCAGTACAATCGAAGCAAACGTTATTCCTCTCGATTTCTTTGACAATTGCTTTAATTCATTAACTTTCATCAGTACCATGCCAATCTTTTCAACAGTCAAAAAAAGTTACATTTACAAAAAACAACAAAAAAAAATTACATAATTAAAAACTCTTCGTACTAACCTTCTCGTCGCTTTTTCATCTCTCATTGATATCATCGCACTGCCTGAAAAACACCGCTCTCATAAAATGCTTCATGGGGATCTTCTTAAATTTCATTGATTTTCTGTTCCATTTAAATTTTTTCGTTTATTTACCTTTTATTATTTCAATCATTTTTGGTGCCAATGAAAATTCGCTATCCATCGTGCCATCTGCATTCATCTTTTCGCAAAACTCGAATCAGCTGTGTGTTACGTCCTCATGAAACTTTAGACCTTCGAAAGAAAATTTAAAAAAATTGAAGAAAATGTGAAAAAGAATAGAGGAACGAATCACGAACGCGAACACCACGATTTTTGTCGCCACGTGTTTCGTACGACCTATAGAAGAAAAAAAAAAAAATACATTGCTCAAGATGATTTTGAGCTTGGATGAGGTAAACACGGATATTGCAATGGAGCATTTTTGTTTTTTCAATAATTTCCATCTCCAATCTCGTCGAGGCTTGCCGAAAAGTATTTTAAAAAAATGGTGAATAAAATTTGGAAAGTGAAAAAATGGAGAAATGAATGATGTAAATCGGGGGATACGGTTGAACAATTTGAGGCGCCGTTCGTTGCAACGTCCGTGGATCGCATCCGGCAAAACTCGCCTTGTGCAGGTTAATCCCCACGTCTGTATGACGAGTGATAACGATAAATCAGCAAAAACAAAAAAAGGAATTGAATGAGAAAAGGAAGAAAGAAGTAGAGTTAAAAATAAAAATGAGAAAAACGAAACAATATTGTTGAATGGAAATACACAGGTGAAACACCCTTCCGCTGTCAATACTGTCCGAAAGCGTTTACGCGGAAGGACCACCTGGTTAACCACGTCAGGCAGCACACGGGTGAGTCACCGCACAAGTGCCAGTATTGCACCAAATCGTTCACGCGGAAGGAACATTTGACAAATCACGTGCGTCAACACACAGGCGAATCGCCACACCGATGCCACTTCTGCTCCAAGTCATTCACGCGAAAGGAACACTTGACGAATCACGTGAGAATCCACACCGGGGAATCTCCCCACAGATGTGAATTCTGTCAGAGGACCTTCACCAGGAAGGAACACCTCAATAATCATCTCCGTCAGCATACCGGAGATTCCTCTCATTGTTGCAACGTTTGCAACAAACCATTCACGAGAAAGGTCGGTTTTACAACGAGAAACTTTTCTTTCTCCCTGCAACTTTTCTTCTCAACCCTCTATCTTGATTATTCATTTTCGGTCTCATTTCAGGAACATCTCGTTAATCACATGAGATGTCACACGGGCGAACGTCCCTTCGTTTGTACCGAATGCGGCAAGAGTTTTCCGCTCAAGGGAAATCTTCTCTTCCACATGCGTTCGCACAACAAGGGCAGCAACGCGGAAAGACCCTTCAGATGCGATCTTTGCCCGAAGGACTTTATGTGCAAGGGCCATCTCGTTTCTCACAGGCGTTCCCATTCGGACGAGAGACCGCACAGTTGTCCGGATTGCGGAAAAACTTTTGTCGAGAAGGGCAACATGTTGCGACACTTGAGGAAACACGCTGCCGAAGGAGCGCCTACGCAAGTTACAACCGCCTCCGCAATTTCGCAGCCGGGTGTACTGCCGATACCAGCGGCCGCTGTACTCGTCGGACATCCTCTCGCACCCCCGGCACCGCCGGTTGTCCCACAGCACACTGTCGTCGTCCCAACACCACCGGGAGTCCTCGCCTCCTACTGAAACAATATTTCACCTCGTCAATATTTCATTTCCGAAACGAACCCGGTTCGACCTTTGGAATTCACCAAATGAGCGACACCGCGCGCAACTTTTGTACGAAAACGAAAAGAGATAAAAGGAGGAACCCCGGACAGCCGCTGAAATAACTTGACGATTCATCACTCGGTTCACACTGCTCCGAGTGTTTTCGATTATCTCGAGAGAGAGAGAGAGAGAGAGAAAAACGTTGCGCTCTTACGATCTTACGATGCAAACTAAAATTCACCATCGTGGATCGCGCTTAATCCACTGAAACAGAAAAAGTAACACCCATGATGAAAGACAAATCGAAAATAACTTGAAATTTAATTGCTAAATGTATCACGGGCACGGTATAATATAAAGGGTGCGATTGGAATATATTATATAACGGTAATTGTACACGTGAACCAACAAATTTGCGTTCAAGCCGATCGTATCCTCGTCGAGAACGCGAGGAGGAGGAGGAGGAGAAGAAGGAGGAGGAAGAATATTGAATTTAACTAATCGTGTATTTCCACGTGTTAATACAAAAACAAATCTATTTTAATCATTTTTTCTAATCGACAAGCTGAACGTCTCTGGAAAAACACAACGCTGCGAAGGGCAAAAGAAGGGGGAGAGCAAGTGGAATTCAATGAGTTACGAAATGAAAGAAACCTGAGAAAATTGAAGCAAGAAATAAAACCTCCTGCTTCGAAAAGTTTTACTGATATCGATATCTAGCTACACACACACACACACCCACAAACACGAAATGTTTTGTTTGTTTAAACCATTTTATACACGATTTGGGAATCGCTGTGAAATGTAGATACTATATAATATTATATTTAAAAAAACAAAAAATAGGTAGCAATTGTGGAATTTTTTCGTAGAAACGATAAAGAAAAATAAAATGAAGAAAAAAAAAACGTCGCGTCTTGTGTAGAAATTTTAGACGTAAAAAAAAAACAGAATGAGAGAAACATCCGAGTGCAATATTGGCTTGATCGCTTCTGCCGGGCAGTATAACGCGCTTTTCGAACGAAGCTAGAGCCAAAAAACTCTTTGACCGTAATCGACAAAATTTTCAAGGCAAAAAATAAAACGTTCCCATCGTACAGCTCCAGATGAAATTCTACCATTTTGAATCGCGATTTTTCAAACACTAGAGCTCTTTCGATGAAAATATAAAGAATTGACACGAAAATGCGCCACATTATTTCCGCCAAAACTCTCTCCGGCGGTAGTTTCTTTCATGCAGCTAATGATAAAAAACGAAATAATTGCTTAAAACCAGAAAAGCTTGCTTAGGCAAGAACAACAGGAGAGAAAAAAACACTAACACGAAAATTGTGCACCGTTCATAGAAGAGCAAATGTAGGGCCATGTATTTCGTATTTAGGTATTAAGAGGAAGAAGAAAAAAATATATATATATATGAACGAAGTTGTGATTGGGAAGGCAGACGAGATAAGTTTGCAATCCCTTGTTTAGCGATTTTTAATCTCGAGCTTGCAGCGGTCGGTACTCTCGTTCTACCGAGTGTACGATATTTTTCATTTTTGTCTTTCCGTTTTTTTTTCTTTCTTCGCTGTATTGTATAAAGAGTTATTATTATTATTATTATTATTATTCAATAAGCTTGAGTGCAAAGCAAACACAATGTGTGAAAAGGAACGAGTAATATTGTCGAGCCAAGCGGCAGCAAACACACACACACACACACACACACACACACAAAACATTTGGTACGAAGATTAAAGAAAAAACATTTAAAAACACAACAGAAATAATTGAGAAACTGAGTAAAATACGGCGTCGAAATAAATGTGAATTCTCGACGCTTCTTAGAGAACTAGACTCGTATATTAACATTTTACGAATAAATAAGAATGTTCGGGCGATCTATATATATACATATATATGTATATGAAGTACGCATTTTTTGGAAAAACCTTCAAGACAGATTGCGAATTGATCGCAAACTGTCGGAAGAAGAAAAAAATTTGAGGATAAAAAAAAAGAAACAGATTCACACTGAAAAAACGGCTGACGAAAATATATAAATTATATATATATTGACATATATGAATATATAATAAAACGAGGAGGGAAAAATAATATGCAAGAGCGCAAACTTATATATACGATATGTATATGTATATATATTATGCATATAAAAGGATGATGCGATTGAACGCAGAAAACCGTGTGAACCGACAACTTTTTTGTTTTTTGTTTCTCGTCAACCGAGACACACATAACGGGATGAATGAGAGCGATAGAAAACACGAAAAGATGAAAAAAATGAAAAAAGAAAGAAAGAAACAAAAAACAGTAGAAGTACGAAAATCATCCCAGATGAAAAAAAAGTCCTCTCCGAGTCATCGTAGCATTAGTAATCGATACTAATCCTTTTTCTCCTCCCAACCCTCGCTCCTTCACCCTCAACGGACATTTGTCTCTTACCCATATTTCCTACGACCACCCTCGAACCTCTTTTTCCCAAATCCCACAATTTCCTATCGAATAGAAATTACTATTAAGAATGACATTAACAAGGAAAAAAACGAATAGAGATAATGTTTATATGAATTATTATTATAATTAATAATATGAATACGTTTTTGAGGCGTAAAAACAAGAGTTGGTTTATTGCTTTTTAGAAGAGACAAAATGAGTTTGAGTTTTATGCTTGTTCGGATTATGATCGAGAGTTTGGATAAACACGAGCAAGAGAGAGCGAGAAAAGGGTGACAAGCTGAAATCAAATCCAAACTTAATATTCCTTGCGAGCCAAGCAGCAGCTTCGATCATTCGACACATTGACCGTAGAAGCAATCACGAATTACTCGAGAAAAAAAAACATTCACAGCTCCTCGGCTCGAAAGGAAACAGGGTGATGGAATTAAAAAAAAAAAATTATTATAAAAAACGAAAAAATAAAAAACAGATTCAAAATATGATTTATCTTTAGATAGAAGAAAAAATATGTATAGAATTTTATTATGCACCATTGTAATATTATGTATCCCAGTTGTGACACAATATACACTGGTGTTATGTTAAATGTGACAAACTTCGTGGAAAATTAGAGATTTATTTTTTATTTTCCCCGATCATTTTTCTCCCTTTCTGATCCAAAGGATTTTTCCTCTTGGTCAGATTGATGCAGCCGTAAGAATTCTTATTAATTCTTCCGCGAGCGTCTTCGCCGTTGCCTCGTTGAATTACAAAGACGACCCACATGGTTTTGATTCGTAACAAATAACTAAAATTAATACCATCGACCTTTGAGCGATTCGATACCTTTGGATATTTTTATTAAAATATACATTTCATCCAAAATACAAAAGAAAAGGAGGAAAGAAAGAGAAATAAATTGTCATATGTACAGTATGTTTTTTTGCTCGAAGATTTTTGTGGGTTTTATGGTAGAATTGCAGTTTGTTCGTGATTATTTTTCGATCGTTAATTGAGAGGTGAGATATATACGCGTTATAGTCATGAGATTTTGGAACGGGAAAGGGAACGATTCCTATCATATTAATGATTTTAATAAAAATAATAATATAAGTAATTGTAATAACAATAATCGCAGGTATAATTATTTATACATATAATATTTAACTGAAGTGTGTCAACATCGATCAGGGGAAACGTAGGAGATTCGCCATTTCAAATGTGCGTTGAAAGGTGAAGAGTCTGGGATTCATTCCCAATAGGTATTTGCTCATTTCATATTGAGACAATTCTTGATGCAGTCGATCGAGCTGTCATTTCAAAGCATTCTTTATCATTTTTCGTCAACTTTTTCATTCGCACGCAAAGCGATTTATACAAATGAATGAAAGATTGCTCCAACAATTTCTTATTCCCAGGTGTTAACCCCTTCAGGTGTCCCTTCAGTGAAATAAAGCATCCCGCGGTGACATAAAAATAATGAGAAAGACTGTTGGGAGTGAGATTTTCAACGAGGGGTGAGAAATCTACGAAAAAGTATTATTTTTCAATATTTTTGATATTTACTGATATGACGATTTGTTTGTGTCCCTTCGAATTGTTTTAATTACCGCCCCTTTGGCGATTTGAAAATTGATATATAGACATTTGTTCATCAGTATTTTGTGTACTCGATGTTTAAGGCGAAAGAGGTCCGAGCTCGTTTTTTTTAAGCTCGAAGCCTGATTAACATTTTTTAAAATTATTTGTGAAATTTCTCTCTCCGAAACTTAGCCGATGCAGTCATAGTTTGATCACGTTTGATCCGTTTGAAATTTCGGTGTATCGATGATATGGGGTGAAAGTCTATGAGAAAGAAATAAACAATTGTAATAGAAACATTTGGAAGATCGTTTGCAAATAAGATTAAAGTGTTTCAATATTTATGCTGTTTTTTGTTCTTTATAATGAAAAGATGTGACAAAAAAAAAAAAAATTGAACTATATATTAAAACGTGATTTCTTTCGAAATATTGATTCTCTGAAAACGTTTCATTCGCAACGTACGGTTCAAGGCGATCCTTAAAACTTTACAATCCTTGTTTCAAATAGACTTTCCTCTGATATTTTGTCGTTTGTTTCTTCATCTTGGATTATTAAATTAAAGCTAGTTTACACGTGTTACAATGGTTGATCCTATTCAACGAAGGTGATCAACGGAACCCGACCGTTGTCCCTTAATCTATAGCCTAGTTTTAATTGAAGGTTTTCGTTTTCTGCCTATGCATAGTCAGTGTATGTTTTTTTCATTATTGTTTTTCTCTCTTTCTCTTTCACGCTCTCTCTCTTTCTCTTGCCGATTTTTTCGTCTTATCCTCCAACTGCCCGTGTTTCGTTAAACTATTTACAACAATTCTAGTCTTGCCTATAAATAAATCGCAGAAATACCGCGAGCCTTTATTAATTCGTCTCGCGGTCGTGTGCGAGCAACGAATTGCAACTGGAAACGAGCTCCTGCTTTTTCGTTAATTTACTTTTTTGTGTTATTGATGCATATATATTTATACACGCCGGGCATAAAATATCCAGGGTCTTGATATGCTCGAGCCAGAGATGATTAGCCAACTCCAACGAATAATAAATTAAATAATTTCTTTTCTCCATTTTTCATAGCGAAATTTCTAACTTTATCTTGTTTCTCCCATTTTTGTTTGTTCTCACGCTGTTACCTTACAACCGAACAGGATCATTGTCGAAATGTTACTGATATGAGGGATTAATTGACTCTTGTATACGTACAGTCCGACAATTTGTTCAAGTAAAATAATAATCATTGACGATAAAAATAAAATGTTCTACTCATAGAACGTCCGAGGCCGAGATAAATCGTTCGAACTGCACAGCCGAGCATAACGTTGCAACACTAGGCCGAGAAATCTTTTCTTCTTTTATAATTTTTCTCTTTTCGATTATCTTTTTGTCCCAATTTTTGTCCAACGATTATAATATTCTTTCTCCTCTCGTTTTTTTTTCTCTTCAATAATTCAACGATTAAGGCAATTCGGGGATATGCATGTGTTTGCCTATCAACTATCTCAAGATATGGATTTCAATGTGTTCCGCATGGAGACTCGTCCGTCGAAAAGCCCGAAACGAGCCTCCGTTTTTTGTTCCTATATGCCTCTCTTTTTTTTTCATCTCAGAGTCCCACGATAGTTCGGGCATATTATTCGACCGCAAAGCCGCAAGTTTCCTCGACCGCTTGTGTAAGCTTGTCGAGCATTTTTTGATAATTTGGATAACTCTGGGGAATATCGATTCTGTTGAAACAAGTATGAGCCTTGGGTAAATTTTCGCTCGGTGCATCAACCGCGTGTATCGTGAAAAGACGCGGTCCTGCGGATCCTGTAGATCCTGCAATAAAAAACAAAGACGAAATAAATAATAACTCTCTCTCCTGGAAATCGTAAGGAGAGACGGAGAGAAATTCAATGACGATTCTCACCCTGCAGAGCCTTGAAACCTTGAAGAGGAACCCTCGAGCTTCCCGTCACAAATTGCAATAATCTCGCTCTCATTTCTTCCCCGTATGATTCGACGATTTGCCAGAACCACTTAACGACCGGTGTTTCCGGTGTGCAATGTTTGAGCCTCGTATGAAGTTTCCAATCGTTTATGTCGATTTGTCCGAGGCCGCCGATGACGAGCTCCAGTTCGCGCTCATCAAACGGTCTCAGTAATTGCGGGGGTATTAATTCGTGGAAGCCTTTTTGCAGGGCCAGAAATTGTTGTTCGATGCCTCTCATGAACCGATAATTAACGTAAAGCTTTACGTATTCTCTCTTGTTTTCCTCGGTAACGGTGATCTCCTTTCCCCCAGGTTTGAGCTCGTGATTTCTCAAGACGCCGAAACTACTGTGCTCCACCGCAAAAGCCGCTTCCAAAACCCCGTCTATACTATTTTCCAACATCCACGTCAGGCTCCTGTGTAATTCAGGATCGACGCCTTCGATATCGCTCAAAGTAATTGCTTTGTTGAGCAACATTTTGTAGAAAGGCGTTGTGAAACCTCCGTCAATGTGATGACCATGAAATACCGCGATCCCGATTATTCTACCCGCAAAATGAAAGTACGACAGATGCTCAGGATTTATTCCCGAGTCCGGATTAATCTGCAGCGTGTAATTGTCGTCCCGGGAATATTGGAAGAGTCCGTATTGGGGATTCAACATCTCGTGGGACAAAAGATAGAGCCATTCTCTGGCTGGTCCACCATAATCGAGACCCTCCTCACCACGGAATTTCACCATCAGCCGTTTCCTCATATCTTTCGGTCGCATCTTCATGATCAACCTGTAAGATTCTTCGAATATTTCGTTTCTCGTAACCTCCAGACGACAATGACCGCTCTGTGGTTGCAAAGCGTTCAGTTCGGCTCTCAAGCATTTCAATTTAGCGACGAGATCCCTTTTGTATTTCGGCAACAATTCGCTCTCCATGAGTTCCTTGGGTAAGTCGGATACGGTTTGTGCGACTACGGCGGGAGTCGTAGTGGTGTTTGTCGTCGTCGTCGTCGTTGTCGTTGTCGTCGTGGTATTTGTTGCGGTTGCCGTTTGACTCGTCTCCGTCGTCGGTGAATTATTGTTGCTCGTGGGAGCAGTCGTTCTCGCTGGAGTTTGATTGCTCGTGGGTGATGGACTATTTTCCACGGGCGTCGTTTGCTCGCTTCTGCCGCTCGTGTTGGCCTGGTTGCTTTGTCCGTTGCTAAGGTTGTTCTGTCTTTTCAGTATATTGCTAATTATCTGGCTGGATAATCGAGGATCCGTGAATTGGGTCGTTCGGTTGTTGTGGTCGACGAAATAAACGCGGCCGCTGGCAGTTTGTCGCATTTCCCATCCGCTTGGTAACGGGCCGAGCTCATTTGCCAATTCGTTGGCAGGCAAATCACGGGGTATCCGTGGATCGTGCCAGGTCGATGCTCCGCTGGGCACGTGATAGAAATAAACCTGTCCCTGCTGCGTCTGACGCATTTCGTAACCACGCGGCAAATCCGAAGGTTGATGCGCTTCGATGCGTCTCTCGGACAAGCCACCGTTGCGATTCCTGTTCGTTCGACCCGGTCGCCTCGGTTGCCCCATGTTTTGCCTTCCGTTTGGCGTTTGGTTAGCATTTTGTTCGTCGTTGTTGCGGGAGGCTCGACGTTCTCTGAGTACGTTCGAGGCGGCTGAGGTCGATGACGAGGTTCCGATCGGTGGAGGGGTTTGTCGTTGGTTCGTTTGATTCTGCTGCTGTTGCTGCGTCGGTGTGTTTCTCGGTGTATTCTGCGTCGAGCTTTCTCTGCTTGGAGTTCTGCTCGGCGTTCGACTCGGCGTTCCATCCACGTTCCACGTATCCTGCTGTTGTCTTCTGTGAGGTGGACTGTCCGACTGGGTCGTGGGTGGTGTACCGCTACCGCTCGGAGAAGTCGGCTCCGAGACCGGAGGAGCGGGAGGCTCCGGTGTCGTCGGTATTATCGCGTTCATCGGTCTGATCAAAATACCAAAACAACTCAATTCCATTGTACGTTCTAACCGACTGATAAAACACGATGTTGAACTTTGCATCCGTTGGAATCCAACGAAAACTCATTATTTTTTTTTTTAAGCAGACCGAATAATAAAAGGGCAGACTTTTTTGCCATTCGAAAACCGAATTCAGATTAAAAGATAAATTTTCGTTGTTTTACAACGATGCAAACTTCGGTATCGTAATAAGAATTTACTGGATGAATTATTTTTACCGAGAATTTGGACGGATCCATTGCGTACTCTTGGTATAATGATTTACGTAATAAAGACGACCGCTCTGGGTCCTTCTCTCTTCCCATCCGTCCGGTAAATCGGTTGGACAGCTAAGATCACCGAGAACATCGACCACAGCGTTATGACCAACCGTGTTGCTAACAGCTCCGTTGTGACCGTCCCGCGATAAGAGCGAAACTACTATTTGACCCTTGACTACGTCAGTGTCGTCCATGTGCGCTTTGCACAGATCGAGACGTTGATCTAAATCCAATAAACCAGACATTAATCACACAATACGCATCTTTCGAATTTCAATTCTACCCGAGAAAACAAAAACATTTCTTACAGCCAGTGTCTTTGAGCCTCTGTATCGTGGTGCAAACTATCCTAACGCATCCCAAAAATCCACCTCCCTGCTTCTTGTGAACTTTTCTGTGATTCCACACTGATATCGTGATACCATCGTTTTTTCCGATGTACCTGCAACTCAAATTTATTCCATAAGTCCTTCTCCTTCCTTTTCCACTTTATCCAGGCAACGTGATCCCAAAATCATTCGACGAGTCATTGGGAATATGAGTTTTGCATCCATAAACGTCGACAATATTCTGTATCCAACGGCCTTCGCCATTTCCATCAAAGGAAGTATGACTCGCGACCAGGTGCCGTTGGCAAGAAAAATAATAATAATAACAATAGAAAGAGAATCGTACTCACAAATCATAGTGTTGATTCCATTTAGGATCGAGGGTGGCTGTGCAGGTGTCCGTACTGTGGCACTGTCCCGAGCCATCGACGGTGATTTTGGCAAAAGGATCAGGGAGTCCTGAACAGCGGTAAAACAAAAATGCTCTTTGAAAATTTTGTCCACCGGAGAAATTTGTGAAATGTTTTAATCCGTCGTCAGAATACTTACGGAACAAGTCCTTTCTCGCTAGATTTCGGGCGCACAGGACTGTGAACATAATTGGTTGCATTATTGCATGGAATTATCGATGAAACGATTGCGAGTCAAAATTGATAATTAATGCGGCGCCGAGACCTCCCGGACCGTTGAGATTTGTAGAAAAGTTTCACTCATGGGGGAGGGGCAAGAACGGGGAGAAGAATGGAGAACGAGAGAAAACGACAGAATTTGTTACGTTGACTTGGTAATTGAGAATTTTCAAGGCTTCGGACAAACCGAAATTTGTTTCTGCCAGACAGCATGTAACAATGGGCAATGATTGAAGAAAAATTAAAAGATTAGAGCACACACTCATGGGGGTATGGTGTCGAAGGGGGAGTGTTAATTGGAGTATATTGTGAATAAGGGAGAGCGAGAGAGACGTAAAATTGATGAGAATTAAGCAAGTAGACGAGATGATTTAAAAATGCTTCAGACTCCCGGATCGCGTTCTCTCGGTGGGGTCTGCCGCGAGAGAGCGAGAGAGACGGGCCAAATTGTCTCGTAATACTATGACAGGGAGAAAAATTGCCATAACCCTGCAGGACTGCAGATTCAAACGTATACGTATAGACGCAATAGGAAGCACGCATGCAGACACGCACACATAAACAGGCATTTGGCCAGTTTAGCCAACCGAGACGTCGCTCTCGACGCTTTCGAGGACATTTGTTCATTCATACGTTATTACACGGCTTTAATAGAATGACGGTGGAGGGAAAAAGAAAAAATGTCATTGCTATAGATCGAATGATCAAGGCCATATTGGTTTAAATCAAAGCCTCAAACTTGATTCGGGAAATTAGTACGAGCTGAAAATCATCGAGTTTCGCTCGAATTCACTTGACGACGGTCGCCCAACGGAGAGCTGATGAAAGAGAGCAGCAAAAAAAACCAACTTTCACGCTCGCGGCATACGACTCCACAGCCGTTTTTTCTGTTATTTCTTCTCACACGAAAGCAGGCAATGGATAAACTCACTCGTAAGACGGATCTTCGTCGCCCCGTTCCTCCTGCTACCGCCGGGATTCGACATTTTTCACGCACATTTAACGCCCCGCACCGAACATCGGCTACTTTTAATTGGTAAATAAAACTCTGGCTAACCCCGGAGTTGAGCCGCGGCCCCCGCATCACACGAATACACACACACACACACCGTCTCTTTCCTTGCTTCAATGCTTCGAGTACCCCTGCACACGCACACACGACACACCACACTCTTCGTCGTCGGACGTCGAATGCGTTTGCGTTTGCACTGCTTCGAGAAATATCGCGAGTTTTCATTCGATCTTGTGCGCTGCGTGTTTCGATATATCGAAAAAATTTCCCCCACATTCTCGAGAGATGGCGCGCGAGCCTACCCACACGTGTGCTGACATCTGCCGAGCTGTGCCAATCAAAAGTTTCAAGTGCGGAAAAAGTCTCATAGATGACGCAGTGGCATGAAAAAAATGTACGGATTCGAATGAAAATAATTTATCTCTGCCTCGTAAATATCCCTCCATCCATTGCAATGAATGAAGTATAATCGGAAGGGTTTATCGCTTCACTATTGAAATACCCGAGGACCGTGAAAATGGAAATAAGAGTTTTCAATTAATGTCAAACGATAATTGAAAAAATATAATCTTTTGGGCATGCAGTCATGCGACAGTGATTCTTTATCGTAGCTGCGCGAAGGACGTTTGAAAACAAAGGGCGATTGTTTTTTCGTTGAAATGAGTGGAATCCTATAAAATAACGATTTTACACAATTTTATTGACTGTTTCAAGGCACATACGATAATTAGATACACCCGACGCTACAGATTTACTCGAGCACGAAAATTTGTGAATAAAAAACACTAACATGAAAACTATATGTCTCTGTGAATTCAAACAGAGGCGTTTTTGTTCTGTATTCGATGAAATATAATATTTGAAAAACCGTAAATTATGACACTTGACACGAAGTGATACCACAGTGACGGGTAATGAAAAAAAAAAAGGATTAACCATATAGTGTTCAGTTTTAGTACAAAAATAGCCAATTATTACGTAGGTCGATGTTTTCTCCCGCTTTTTCCCCTCAGATGGGCGGTACGTGCATCTCCTGTCGGCGTCGACGGGAACGCTCCATTTTTTTCGGTCTTAAACGTAAAATGGTGAATCGAGACTCTGTCCAATTACATGAAACATATATATATATATATCTTTATGAATATGTGTAGGAGTATTATTTCGGCAATAACAAAACTTAAGCCGGAGGTCACGCGTTATGGTATATGACGAGTATCTCGCCGTAGTTTGTACTCTTGTTGAACTTTCGTGAACAGACGACGCAAGATCGTGCAAAACTTCAACTTTTGTGGGATCACGACACCGAGTGGTTGTTTTTTCTATATTTGTTTTTTTCCAATGGGAAAATAAAAGTTTAGCGTCGACCTGATGAAAGGAAAATAATAGATTTTCGTTGTTTTTGTCGTTGGAAAAATAATTGTCTGTACACACGAAACGTTGAAATTTTCCTCTGCTCGGAATGTGGCGATGGTGATATGACTCGATGTCCCTTTTTCATACCATAAAATAGCGAACGAACGCTGACTGAGCCTCTCGTTTTCTCTCCAATACGTTAACGTTAATTACATCTAAGGTGAACATGTTTCGAGGGGGAGACACAATAAAAAAAAAAAGAGGCAACTTATGCTTCGCCCCTAAAAGTGAGAAAAGCGTCGACGAGGAAAAATGCGCCCTCGAAAATGCACAACGATCCTTTAGCGAGGCCAGTGTCGCGGAACGAATCGCTGTGGACAATATGCTGGAAAGTGTCGATGACCATGGCGCCAGTAGCGACGAAGAGGGCGCAACCGATCAGACTGAAAAATAAATCCTGCGAGAAAGAAAGAAATCAGATTTAAAAAAACAAACAAAATCAGAATTTCAACCCTTCGAGTACACACTGGGTCATTTTGACCCCGACATTTTTTTTTCACTGATCATTGTCGTGAAAAACTCAACTTGGGGCCATTAAATATGGATAATTTACTAGAAAAATACGATACAAAGATTTGAAAAACGCCTCGGGGTCAGATTGACACAATATGCATCTTATAGCAGGTGCGCACTCGATTTTTCAAAATCTCGTAGAAAGAGCATAAACTTACAACGCGACGGTTGACGGGTGTCCCCATAATTCCACCAGCGAATAATCCAACAAGGATAATGAGATATCCTCCGATAGTTCCGTTGGTGATCATCGCTTCGTAAACCGCCCCGGCATTGAACGAGCGATAATGGAGCCCGATTATGATGCAGACGAGAATCTATGCGTCGCGCGCAACAAAAACAAAGAATACAAACGAATTATTCAGTATTGTAAAGAAGAAAGCTCAATCGATCATTGTTGGGGACGATTTGAATGAAGAAACAAAATGTATACGTGATACGGATACGTGGATCGTATTAATATTTTAGAGGATCGTAGATCGACCCACTAAACTCATTTCTCTAGCTCAGCCTTTAATGTTTGCTATTTTCTATACCAAACGTTCTCCACAGACACAAACACCCACATTCGTACCATACTGTGTAGCAATCATGGTGCGAATTATGTACGTTTGTGAACGACGTGACACACACGTGTTGCTTCACATTATTAGGCTCTGTATTGTACTCTTGAGTGTATCGACTTGGCTATAGAGAGACGAACGTGACCAGGGCGATAAGAAAAGTTGGTCGTTACACCCGCGTTGATCTACTTGCTAACTCGTTCTATTTTCATCAGCAAAATTAGTTATGAATTCTTAACTTCGTAAATAGTCCAAGAAATGATCTTGAAATCTTTTCCATTAATATTCACGTCGATAATTCACTGATCGATCGCTGTGATGGATATAATGCAAACTCTTTTAGTTATTGTGACTGATTTGCCTCCGTTCTATGAATGAAGTCATGACGAGCTGGTTGCAGTTTTATTAATATCAAAATGACGAGTTTGTCCAGTGTGGACTGCGTGGGAAAGAAAACGTTGAGGTCGTTTCGCAATTCTTGAGGATCTGGAATCCTTGGAGCAATGTATCATCACAGCGACTTTATCGTTTTCCGATCATTTTTCTTTGAGGTGAAAATGAAATTTTTATTGAAAATTTGACATTTTTTTCATTCAAGGCTAGAGAACGATTTTTGAGATGAAAATTTGTTATGGAGGCTTCAATTGACATTCTTGTGGGTAATTCTGTTGGAGTTTTATCGACAAAGATTATTCACAGCGAATTAGTGATCGTCATTTTTCGATAACTTCTCGTTGAGGTAAAATGGAATTTGTTTTTGAAAATTTGATATTTTTGGATTCCAGGCTATAGAACGATTTATGGGATAAGGATTTTTTATGGAGGCTTCAATTGACATTCTTGTGGGTAATTCTGTTGGAGTTTTATCGACTGAAATTATTCAATATTCCTTCGTACCAAGTCACGATCGCTCTCTAGCAAATTCTTTGAGCTAGTTCAACTGATTGGAATATTAAAAATCTACAAAGACAATTCGTGAAGCATTGATGGCATGGCTGTCCTCGAAAAATAAAAATTTATGTACTTTTGAAATGAAATCTTGTGTGTGCGTGTGCAAAGTGAAACGGAAACTCGCCCACGCCCGTTTTGAAGAGCGCGCATCAGTAAATGTGACTTCCGCCTTTCTCGCGAGAGAGTGACGAATCGTAGCGAATCGTTTATGAGGCTTGTGTCATAATTCCGAGCATTTTTCTCTCCGTCCAACACTAATTTATCGTGAAATGTGCATGGAGCTTCGTTATCAACTTAGCAAACGAGATTCGCAATTGCAACTTTTTTGTTTCAATTAAAATCGAATTTTTCAAAATTATCGTGACACACGTTAATTCGTGAAGAAGAAATGATGGAAAACAAAAATTAGTGATGCTCGATAAGCCCGTTTGAGACGCTATGAACGATTTGTTATCGAGAGATCATCGAAGGTCAAGCGGCATGAGGCGATCGTCTGAAAATAAACTTTTGTCCCATGCTGATTCACGCGCTGATTGGAAAGCTAGAATAATCGTAATTTTTCGAAGAAAAAAAAAAACGTTACAAAGTTGTTGCATAAGCAAAACTAGAAATGCGAAAAAAAAAACATTTTTTTTCGTCATATTTCGAAATTTGAATACAAAATGAAAGTTACACTGTCGGCGTGCGGTCACACGTGCTGGAAATTCGATGAAACGCTCCGCTAGAAAATGTGACACGATACGGGATGAGTCGCGACCAGTGCGCGCGATAAAATATCATTTTGTGTGTCTCGATCGAAACATCGGCTCGACACAAAGGGCGTTACGACGACGTTTGAAAATCGGTAAAAGAAAAAAGTTACACTTACGAGCTCCAGGAACTTGATGATCGCGAGCCTCGTGACGTTTACCATTTTGTATGCTGTTTGATATTCCTGAAAAAAAAAAACAAATAACCTGGAATGAGCTGGACTCGCAGTTTTTCCCGAATCAGCGAAGAAAAAAACGACAAAATTCCGTAAAATTTTGTAAAAGAAGAAGATGCACGAGAATTGGGACAAGCCGATGAAAAACTGAGTGGTCAGTGCTGTTTGCGTGAATATCCGCGCGAGCTGGGTCAGTGGAACAACGACATTGAATTCGCGCGGGTCACGAATGACCAAAGATGGGTTATGTTTGCCGGACAGGATTCTTCAGAGTCCGTGCAAAACGATATAGCTCGTCGTTTGATTGAGAAATGTCTTTGAAACGCGTACAAAAAGTCTTGAAAATTGGATTGTTCCGGGTGATCTGGGTCTCGCAGACCCCAGGGAATCGAGAGGTCGTAATTCATTCAGCGATAAGGGTAATTTTCTGAGAAGAAAATCTCGGAGCAACCACACCCCACAAAAATTCAAAATACACAATGCCTCGATGCGTGTTCGAAAAAGCTTGACCCACTTTT
This sequence comes from Hyposoter didymator, assembly GCA_037952995.1. NCBI lineage: Eukaryota > Metazoa > Arthropoda > Insecta > Hymenoptera > Ichneumonidae > Hyposoter > Hyposoter didymator. The sequence continues at coordinate 2,364,185 of JBAJMU010000009.1, forward strand.
TTACGGGATGCGAGAAGTAATTTTAGCCTAACGCATATAAAATCCTTCCCCTTCCGAAAATATGAACGCCGAGAGATGAGGGAAGAAGCGAGCAAGAAAGAGAGAGAAAACCGGATGCTCGTCGTATCCCTCGGCGTTTCGATGTTTTCATTAGGGACCCACACACATGGGAAACATATTTCAAACATCGAAAAACAATTAAGAATCAATTTATAGATTCAGCCGTTTCGAAATAACGATCATATTTGTGAAACACAAACATTTGTCTTTCTTTTTATTTAATCGGAACAAAAGTCGCGTTTATTCGCTTTAGAACGTCCTATAGAATGTGTGTGTTTGCACGAGGGACATGTGTATATAAGTCACACCCGGCTTCTGATTCCTTCTTCTCGCTCGATCGTCCCCGTTCATGCCCCGCCACAACGTCCAAGTATTTTCTTCTTTATTTACGTCGCTCCTTGCTCACGAAGTCTAACGCGATTTTACGCTTACCAACGCAAAAAGCACAGAGAGGACTACTGTGCTCGCGTTGCGAACTCTCGTGTGTTCCACGAAGAGCACGAAAACACGTGTTTACCCGAGTTTTGGGGAAGAGCAGGCTCGAACGATAAAAATCGTGAATATTTACGTCGCGGCGAAACATTTTCTTCTTTTTTTTCGAAAATAATCCGAAACATTATTTCAATCATTGGGAATCTTTTTTTTTTTGGTTATCCACCGATTTTCGGTTCCTCTGCGCGATCGTATCGTGAGAATTAAATCCCCATGACTTCACATGAGCTACTCGATGGTCTCTAGTGTAATTAGTCCCGAATGAATGTAAAGCATTCAGGCTTTCAAGAGTACACGTGCGTGTGTGTATTTTCCTTATGAGGATTAAACACGAAGGCTTTTTTCGATTTGGGTGCGCCGGAAACTCGAGGGTGGATTATCGTCACATCAGTCGGTTTTTTTCAACGCTCCATATTTTTTCTCCTATCGAGTCTAGAGTCTCTAGAGTCTCTCGAAACTCTCGAGTCTCTCCGATAGATAATTCAGGATCATTTCGTTTGGATATACATATTGGGCTTTCGAGAAACGAAAATGAATAAGAAGCAAAGCGTACGACAGAGAAAATAAAATTCAATTAAAAACCGTTTCTTTTTTTTTGGTCATGAGGAAACGTAGAAATTCGTGAATGGAATGTCGAATGACACGATTTCTAGACTAAGAATCGACACTGCGTAGAAGAGCGTGAATGGCAAGCTAAATTGACGAAATATGACTTCACCGTAACATTTCCTTTGTGGACGATTGAAATCTGTGATGAACGGAAATTAAAAAATTGACCTTGGCATTTGAATCTTTATGGCTTGTCCACAAAAAATAGTATTTATTTACGGGACGATAAACATATGAATTCAAAGGTTCGAAAAGCGTGGGAATTGCTCGTGGTCCAGCGTCATAGACGCTTGACACATGAAGCGTGGACCGAATTTTTCATAAATCGATCAAAGTTGGATTCAATTATTCTTGTGTTTTAAGGCATGAAGAAAAATGAGTGGGGTTTTGTTGGAGGGAGCGAAAAAAAATGGTAAACAAAGAGCAACTTACCGTTCAACGCAGTCGAAACGTAAAAAAGAAGCGTGTGTTTTGATGCGCGAGAGGCGTCTGTGTTTAACCCGAAAGGATGGTCCGATGTTGCCCGAACGAGCGCACGAATGAGACTGATGCTCGCTCAAAAAGTGGCAGGTGGAAAACAACTCCGCAGCGGTGCGCTTCGTCTGTATCGTACGAGGGAGAGTTCTTTGTAAACATATATATATGTATATATATATATATGTATATATATATATATATATATGGATGTTATGTATACTTCGTCATCACGATCCGGTCATAGTAAAAAAAACGACTAGAAAGTTCGTCCCATTGGTTCCCTTCCCGGTTTGAAAAATAAAAGCTCAAAAATCAAAAAAACGCCGCAGCCTTTATTGTTCTTGCTACACAAAATGGGGAAAAGGTTCAAAGTGTCATTGAGGAATTTTTCGTATCGAATTCCACATATTCAAAGTTTTCTGACATCATTTCTGATCGAACGAGTGACGTCACGCACCATTATTACGTGTGCGTTTCTCTCGCTCCTTTCCCTTTCCGGATGGTCCGCGCGTCTTCGCACATGTTTGCGCAGATTGAAGAATTTCGCCTCTCCTGCTCCGTGTGCATATTACACATTCCCTCCCACCCTGGCAGTTTATTCTCGAATACTAAGAGTTAAAAGGCCACGCGCTTGTTATGTCATTCTCCAAAATAAAATATAGCACGATGACGAACAATGGTGAATAAGTTGCATTCCTCGACGCAGTATGATTAATCAACAATCGCATCCATACAATCGGAATGCATCACATTTTTCTTGACGCCCCATTTATTAATCATCCTCGTTATTATCCGTAATTTGATAAAATACAGAACAACAAATGAAAAACAACAATTATTTGATGTGCACGACTTGGAATTCGTGGATGGGTTTGCGCGAGTCCCGATCTCGAATGTATCGCCAACAATCGACGCAGAAGCAATAAAGAATCGTTGGCTCCGTTTCAAAATTCTGAAATAGAGCAAAAAAATATAAACGAATCAAAGTTGAAAGAACTTTTCACTTATCGACTGTCGGTAAGTTATCGACGCGTGAAAAGTCGACCGCGTCGCTGTTCGACGTTGGTTGGGGAAATCACTTGTGGATGGCGCCACGGTGATGCGACGAGAAAAAAAGAGGGAAAACGCTCACATCAACCCGAATCGAAAAAAAGTAAATATTCGGTAGTCCCTCGGGTCAACCCTTCATCATCGCTTAATAATGTTTTACCGTTTCTTCGGCGTCCGATAATTTCTTTTTGAGCAAATCCCACGGTGGAATTTGGTCCAAATCGTCAGATTCGTCGGAATCTCGTTTAGTCGAAGTTCCGGGCCTTTGTTCCGTGGTTGCAGCGCGAGAGCTCGATTCCCCCGCTGCAAAGTCGCCGCCGCGTCTTTCTTTTTTACGCTTTATAAATGGGAAAAATTGTGTTTTTTTTTTCTTTTCCAAAGCTTTTGTCATAGTTTAGGGGATCACGCGTGTAGTTACCCATTGCCAACAGTCGAACGTCAGCCAGAAGTGTATCAGATAAAATAACATGACCAGGATCGAAATGATGCACATGCAAAAATTGTGCAGAAACACCGGATGGTCCGTCAATTCGGCGTCCGATATTTTTTCAAGGTTAATGTATATCTCCGCGTGTCTCATTTCGACTATTCCAGCCAAGATCATCATGATTATTCCCGCAGCACAACCAGTGAGTGTCTCTTAAATAATAAAAATATACACCCATCTGTCGATTCTCGTAATTCTCATTCAACGTGAACAAGGAAAATCAGTTTTTCTGGTAACTGGTAAAAGACGGTCAATCGCCCCGAAAAACGAGACTCGAAAACATGAATCAAAATATATTTTAATCTCACCATTTCGATCAACGGGCGAAAATTGCGACAAGTTAACCACAAAATACCCAAAGCCAGACTGATAACCATGCAGATTGGGTAGACGAAAAAAACTGGATTTCTCCCTTCCGGAAGATCCGGCACTTCGGGATCCTTTTGCCTCATTCTTTCATTCATTGCGTGATGAACGAAATGGAATATTTCGATAAGGAGGAGGCTGATCTTTTCGTGTTTGTTCGATACAATAAAAGAATGAATTTTACCAAACTGACACGTTGATTTTCACGCTCTGGGCCACAGTGGAGCTTGATATTATAATTTCGAGAGCCACAAATCGAGATTTTCGGTTCGACAAGGTTCGTCGTGATACGTCGATAAAAGTAAAGTGTGAATTTTCAAACTTTCAGTTTGAACTCGTAAGCAGCACGTGAAGGAAATTTATGGCCCAGAGATTTGAATGACTGTTTTAATCGAATAGAAAGGAATTCAACCCGGATTCGTATTAACCCAATTAAAAATGCGTTTCGAAGTTGAAAACAAATATGAAAAAGTGGGTTACACGAATGCTCGTGTCGCGTTTGTGGAAATAAAAGTTGGTAAACGAATAACTATGCTCTGACATGCATTCGTAAATGACTTGAAAGAAGATCGTTTGATAGGACGATCCGGATGACAAAGTTTCCTTCTCAAGACTCAGTGACACAATTTATTATATTTCTTTCGTTTTTCATTGTAATTATTATGTAATTTGAGATCTGGTGGTCCGACACAGATTTTTATCGTTGTCGAGGCTGCGAGATGATGTTTTACTAGCTCCCCCCTCTCGTTCACTCTCTCGCTCCTTCGGTTTGTATTCGAGGGAACGAACGAGGTATTTGATTACACAGAATGACAGGGAGACAGCTTTTGCTCTACAGGTGACCTACTTTACGATTATCACAATAACAATTACAAAAAAACATAAACCATCAAATCCATGACAATAAATAGGAAAAAAAATGATAAAAAAATCAGATTCATTGATTTTCATAGTTTCGTGAATTTGAAATCGTGTCAGAAAATTATGAAAAAAATTGGTCGAGGGTGCCAACGGTATTTGTTGATAATTACGAAGATTCGTCTATCGTTCTCACGATGTTGAAACTTGCATCGTTGCAATGCAACGAAAAGTTGCATTTTTATTTCTTTATTTTCAGAATTATTGCACATTTCTAAATTTTTTTGTTCAGTAATTCGGGTTTTGAATGGCACAGAATTTTGCTCCACTATTTTTGACAAATACGTTATGAAATTTTGTGCTCTGCTTTAAAGGATACTCAGTTTTAGTCAGAATGTAATGAATGGTACGAATTTAAGAAAAACTTACGAATTGAGTAAAATTCATAACCGCATGAACGACGTGTGACAGATGGGGATTCCTCTCGAAATTGAGTAAATCCCGGTAGTGAATACTGCTGAGTTGAGCGATTTCTTGAAGCTTACGAACTTCGATTTCTTTCTCGTCGATATCGTGTTCAATTTTTTTGTTCCCTTTGCTCGGCATTTTCGCCATTAGCCAGGAGCGCGTTTTTCAGATTCTTCGCGATCGTGTGAGGTTATTTTTAGTGTTTTTTTTTTTTTNTTTTTTTTTTTTTTTAACAAAGGAATTTGTGCAAGTTTGTTGACATTTGTCGACGATATTTTATCACAATTATTTATAACTATGTGGCGGCTAAATAATCGCGGAGGATAATTCCATTTTCGAGACACGAAATCGAATAAATAAGAGGAAAAAAATAAAATAAACATGGAGAGAGAGAGAAGATGCGCTTGTATATATGAATGCGGATGTGTATCTCGCTCTTCGTCTCGGCGCCAAGAGATTCTCTTATTTCCTGGCGTCGTCGTCGTCGTCGTCGTCTTCTTCTCCTTCTTCTTCTTCTTCTTCGTTCACGACGTCGGTGTCTCCTCACCGTTGCATCTACACACTCACACCAACGTCGCCGCCGAGCACTGGCGCTCTCGCCTTTACCTCTCTCGCGTCTTCTCTTCTCGTCGATGCGCTTGATGGAGCCTTTCTCCGCATCTCCTCTCGTTGCTGATGCTGCTGAATTATCTATTCGCACGTATTTATATATATGTGTATAAGTATATACTGTAACAAACTGGAGTCGCTGGTTGGCCTTCGTGCTTCGTGTGTAAGCGAATCGACGGAGAAAAATCTTCGAGAACTCCAGCAGATTTAATTCTTTCTTACTCGCACTTTAATACATTTTTCATAGCCGAACACAGCGTCGCGTACACCGTTCGTTTTATTCATAACAAACAAAAATAAAAATATGCTCAAGTCCACTCCATTAATAACGTCTGGATAACTTGCCGAAAAAAAAAAAAAAAAACACATCGAACAACAAATATTTACTCTTCGCGAATTCGAGCTCGTAATCACTTGTTTCTGCAACTTTATATTTATTTTTCTCTTTGTTGGATCGGTGCCTTGATAGTTGGGGCAAAAAAAATGAAGAGTCATCGAGCGTCGATGGCAGCCGCAACGATGTATATAAATAAATGGGCGAATTTGGAATTTTTTTTTTTTTCCAGGAAACATTTTTTTTTGCACTCAACGGCGATGAATATGGGAATGGGGATTTTTTCGTGGGCTCGGGACCCTTCGGAAAGGGTGACAGAATTTTTTCGAATTTTTTCATTGGCTCGTATTTGCTTGGAAAAATGGTGAAACGGTTTATTGTGAATTTTCGAGTTTTGGGATTTCATTGGTAATTGGTCGATTCCCTTTGAAATTTATGGCTCAAGGAGTTCCTCTCAGGTCCCATCAGCAGGAATCTCAAGCCCTGGTGCACCTTCTCCTTGTTCCATCTCTCTCATACTACCGACAAATAGTTGATGCGACTGATCCGTACCCTGGATGCATAATTTAGACGAAACCGTATTCAGTTTTCCATTTTTCTCACGCCGTGTCCTCGTAAATTCACGTCCTCGCTCGGCCCAGGACGTGCTCGTGAATTCCCTTTTAAAAACCCTTGGCTCTGCATGGCAATTTTTTGGAAAAAAACGCACGTTTCCACGTGCCTCGAGAATGAATTATTTAACAAAGGTACACGCGCGAACCAAGAGAAATCAGTAAATTCTTCGAAAGGTTGAAACTCTTCTGAAAAGTTAAATAAAATCTATGTAATCGTGGAAATAACAATTTTGCGCGTAATACACGAGGCGCCTGCGATCGTTAACCCACTTATGACACACAGCGCCCGCACCTTCTCTTCATAATCAGCGCATTATGACCAACAATTTACTCTCGAAATATCAAACTGTTTAATATTTGCTTGTTCCCACCGAGAAGAGAGATCGAGGCGGAGAAGCTTCGGAAACTTTGAACCACTCACCATGCCCTGAGGCCCCATGGGGAGCCAATAAGAAAAAGAGCTTACAGAGTTTTCCATATTTTCCGACCCAAAACTCCGAATAAACCAAGTTTGTGACCAAGGGAGTGAGACAAATAATGAATAATTGATCCCATACCCTAGCGAGCCTGAGGCACCATGAAAAAAGGTGGGAAAGCAGAAAATTGCAGCCCCAAAGTTGTTGTACTTAAAAGGCCGATCTCCAGGCGATTGATCAGTCGGTCACGTCACGCGTGACTACACGAGAAAGAAAGTTGTAAATATACCGCAGATCCACGTATTTCTTAGAGTGACAATCGACAATTCGAGAAAAACAGAAAAAAGTGTGTAGCGAGACCTTTCGAGTACACACAGGGTCAATCGGACCCAAGGTGTTTTTCAAATCGTAGTATTCCGGTAAATATGCATTCAAAAGTTTTTTGTTCTAGTTAAATATCCACATTTTATGGCCCGGAATTAATTTTTTGACGAAAACGAAAATTAAATGCCAGAACACTCGTTGTCGCATTCCCAAAGAATTGCGGTGAAAGAAAATTCTTCGGGTCAAAATGACCCAGTGTGTACTCGAAGGGTTAACACCAAGACCGATGATGGTTCGCCTCAAAACACTATCTCGCAACCGAAAAAAATTAAAAACAGATTATACGGAATGGATTGAATAATTAGAACCCTAAATAGCATCGGCTAATTAGCAAGTACGGTGTGGGGCTCGCAGAAAGACATTTACAGTTTAGAAAGATCGTTGGCTCTGATTGTGAGCGTGTTATGAAAAATAATAATAATTACTGTAGCAACGAAGTAGCGCGAGAGTTACTAGTAAAACAGACAGAGCCTTCCGTTGTTGGATTATTTTAATTGATTCGTTCGTACGCACGCTTATATATTTCGTAACGTCTCGAAGAATTTCCCGGAGGTTTTATGAGAGCAATGATGATGTTATTACAAATGTCGCCTTGAAGCGTTTTAATACGAAAACAAAGAGTTTATACATCGAGAAATTTCCGGCGAATGTCCAGAGTGCGATTTTCTAGCTTATTCCTTCAGAAAAAATGTGCATCGGTATTTAAGTTGAGCAAACAGTTATTTACTTATTTGCCTCACATTTTCTCGTGCAGCAGCAGAATGAATCGCACAGGGTGAAAAGGTGTTTCTGTGCCAATTGTTATCCCTTTTATTACCGATTCTTATTAATCCTAATCCTTTATTATTCTCCGGACGACTGTGTGCGGTGGACGTTCCTTCGTCCTTTTTGGCAGAAAAGCAATAAAAATAAAAGAAGCATGTCCCCGGGTGACAAGTGTCGTGTTCTCTTCCGCGTGAGTCACACGTAAATTCCAGCGCCCTTAATCTCGTACCTGAATTACGTTCCCCGACTTTCTATATGCACTAATTTATTCCGAGTATCACGGAACTGGGGAAACCTGCTTAACATTTAATCGTTGTTTTCTTTCAAAGAATTTTCCTCGTCATCGTAAAATGACTGGACGATTTTTCAATTTTTATTACAAAGCAATGGATTTTTATCTTTGCGACGCTGAAACCTTTCGAGTAATTAATTAAGGAAGAAGCGACAGGTAAAGCTCGTTGGGAATTTTTCACGCAATCTCATAACTCTGCATGGGCAGCGACAAAAACTAATCATCATAATCCAAGATCTTTCTGGTAGGTGTTGCAAGACGAGTATTACGATCGCTGGTAAATATGATTAATCGCCCGCTGCTCCTCGGACCTGCTCTCGACTTATATTTCTCTACGCAGCGAAAATCCCCATTTTAATTAAACTCTATTCTCCAATTTTTTTCCCATTTGAAATTCTCTCTTTCGGACGTGGCTGCTCTGTTTCGTTTTATAATAATCGAAACGCCAGAGATTTACGGTTCGTCGACTAACGGTTCACACGATTTCGAGTAAGGAAAATTCTGAGATGTCGAGACAAAAAACCTCGGAAAGGAGCAAAAGAAAATAATGACACGAATCGTACGATTATTAGTCCTCGGACGATTGCGATCGTGAGAACCAAAAAAAAAAAAAAACACTGTTATAATTCTCAGCGTGCAATTAATAAAAATCGAAATTTCATTTCCAGCATCAAGCAACTCGTTTAAAGGAATCGGGATTATTTATCCAAGTAATTATCCCGATGTTTGCGTTCAAGTTCAATCAAAAGTCTCGATCCTGCTGTGCGGAATCTCGAACGAGAAAAAAGCCCAGATTAGTATGAAAAATCATCATCAGAGACATTTCTCGCCGCGCGACTATCTCTCTTTCTCACTCTGCGTCTGGTGCGGGTGCGGAGCCGGACGAAACGAGGCAACAGCTGTGTCTTGGCTAATCTGCACCGAATGCATCCCCGAAAGTCATTTCTCGCCTTTGTATTTACTATGTCGTCGTGTAAGGGAGACAGCGAAAGGAGGAAAGAGATACGTGCCTCGAGTTGGTTCAGTTGTGCTTTGAATGGAGCTCTTTATGAATGCCGAGAGGTTCTTTCGCGCCTCTCCAGCACGCGGGGACATGTATCTACACACATATAGATATACACACAAGTAAAATAATACATACGTTATACATAGTATATTGCAGTTGCTCTCGTAAACATATGCTCTCGTTTTATCGTTCGTGTTTATTCTCGCCTCTCTCCACACGCCGCTCCCTTTGTTGGTTCTCTCTCGTTCGTGTTTTTTCTTAACCCCTTGAAACTGCTCTCGCTCTTCGCTAGTCCCATTTAAAATCTGTGCCACACGCAAGCCCTTGGGTGGATGCGAAGCAGAAAAGAAAAGAAAACACACAAACAAACAAAAAATCCGACATCTTAATCCGCAGTGCTTTTTATTTTAATGTTCTAGTTCCCAATTGCGTCTCGCGAGCCCCTGCTGATGCAACTATGACACACACATACGATCGATTTTATTTTCTGCTGTCGATTTGTTTTTCATTCTTGCGGTTGCTGCTCTTGAAACATTGAAAAAGCCATCGCGAGCAGGCGTGTGTGCATCAAAAAGAAAACTTTATCATCTTCGTTTCTCGAAGGCGGCGCCGGGGGATTAAAAAGTTTTCAAGAGCTCGAGCCAACTTACCGGCGTGTTGGGTGGCAATAAATTCCCATCGACTTTTTCAACTCTTTTACTCTCTCTTTCTCTCGAACTCGTGGACCCTGCGCGAGGGAGAGACTGATGGCACAAACCTTTTAGCCAAACTAATGCATCAAACACCCTCGCCCTCCCCCCCCCTCTCTCTCTCTCGTGTTAACTGTATAAAATGGACAAAGTGGGAAGAGACTGAATGCATGTACATGTGATGCGAGATACACGGGAGCCTGGGGATCCTCATTTGTGGTTTCTACGGGCCATTCTGTTCAAAGTAAAAGAGTTATCGCTCGTTCGCATTGTATAAAGTTGTGCTTTCTCCAGTGGACGTCCAAGAGTCTCTCAACGAATCGGGCTCGATCAAACGGTCGCTTTTTCTCCTGTGCATCGTTGGGATGCAACGAAATTATGTTTTTTCTTCAATTGCAATAATTATTCAATATTTTGATGTTGAATAATAAAAAATTTCAAAATTCAATAAATAATTAATAGAATAAATATTTTTTGTTGAATATCGACGTTGCAAACTTCAAAGTCGTCGGAACGAGTCGATTCCGAAAACGATTTTTTTCTGGTTTTCGACAGTTTTCACAATCTTTATCGGGAAAAAAAACTACTGCCCATGCTCTCGAAGGAGCTTTTTCATTAAAAAGGAATGCCAAGTAATTGTTTGCTCCGCAGCGTAGGGTTCAGGACGAAAGACTTCGAGGTCCTGGGGTCAATGGATAATACATTGCGCAACTCCTGCAACGTTTTCCGGAAGCTCTTGGCTAAAAGTTTGAAGAGCCACGCATCAAATAGTCCATACATAATGATAAATATTGGAGGGAAAAGGAAAAGAGGGGCGCTGAGGGTTGTGTATATGGTCCGAAGCCGATTTCGAGCGTCACGTACGCACTTGTGTACCGGTTGTTGTCCAATCTTCATGCTGCACGTCCGGATGTGTGTCCCTACTACGACGAAGCAGCAGCAGTAGCAGCAGGATTCATTATCGGAAGTACCCGTTGGTTCCTCGCACTCGTAAACACCCCTCGCCCATCAGGAACCCTGGCGGATCTACAGTTGAATTCAAAATGTTTTCCAACGAGGCAAACATCGCGCGCAATATCGTGATGATCGTTTGGGATCGCCGCTGCAGAAAAAAAAGAAAAAAAGAAAAATCAACAAATTTATTTCATCTCGAAAAGTTGGTGCGCTTGACGTTTCTGACAAAAGGAAAGCTTCGGAGCCGCGCGAGGTATAATTTAATCCTGCAAGGATTACGGGGTTATTCTCTTGTCCCCTGGGAGTTAATCCTCCCCGAGGATTTCTCCTGAAAAGTTGAGTTATCTCGGCTTTAAATTTTTTTTCTCTTATCCAAGGATTCTTCCTGCGCGAGCAGGCATTTGCAGCAGAGCGAGGAAACAAAAAGAGTTGTGGCTCGACCTGTACGTACACGGCGTCACGATTCGGTCGTCGCACCTGTAAGGGTCACGTACGCGCGCCATATATATAAATATATCTATACTCAGACGAAAGTATATACTGCGGAGAAAGAGTGGGAGCATCTTTGGTATACGCGCGCGGCGGTCTCTCTCGGCAGCAGGGCGTCTCATCCATTTAGCACGAGATGTAATTAACCAAAAGTGAGGGTGGGTGTTTTCCGGTGAGCACATATATACGGGTTCACCGCGTTTCGCCCTCGGGCTTCGATAAACATTACGAAAACTGCAAGGGTTGCATAATAAAACGCCATCTGTCGAGTTCCTGGGCTGCTCGTTCACTTCCAGGCGATGGAATTATGAAGATAGACAAAAAAAAAAAAGAAATCGTTTCAAATTTGCTGCAAAGGCAAAAAGAAAATGAAGCTGCTGAAAAAAGTGCAGGCAGAGAGGACAAAGCTCGTGCGCATAAATTAGGTTTTCGTTTCGGGAGAGACGAGCAGAGAGAATGCAAAGCTGTGGCCGATCCTTTCTGTTACCTCTGCATATGAATAACCGCATTAGGACTGTGCGCAACTTTATCCGCTTGGCAAATACGTCCCGCGCCATTTTGGTAGACGTTCTTACACGTCTTTCTCTCGCTGTGTGTGGCTGAATAATACTGTTGAGAAATTTAATAGAATAATAAATGTAGTCTGCAGGAGTTGTGCGGTTGCTAAGCTTGTGTAGAGTGAAGAACGACGGCAGTGACTATGCGACTTTGTGCATATTGCTTTACTCGAGTTCGGCTTGCCCGTATGATTAACCCCTTGAGCGGCAATGACGCCATATGGCGCACATTTTTTCTGGGCCCAAAGCGGCAATGACGCCATATGGCGCACATCGATTATCTCGTGATTGAGTCAATCAATTGTCACCAAATTTGATACTCGGGGGTTTTTGGGGTCGCTGATTACGAATCTGCCCTCAAAATTTCGAAATTCAAAATGGCGGATCCAATATGGCGGCCGAAAATGCAAAAATTCATTCGAATCGGATAGAAATTGGCATTCAGGGGTTTTCGGGGTCGCTGATTACGAATCCGCCCTCGAAATTTCGAAATTCAAAATGGCGGCCGAAAATGCAAAAATTCATTCAAATCGGATAGGAATTGGCATTCAGGGGTTTTCGGGGTCGCTGATTACGAATCCGCCCTCGAAATTTCGGAATTCAAAATGGCGGATCCAATATGGTGGTCAAGAATCCGAAAATTCATTTGAATCGGTCGAAATTTAGTATTCTTCGGGGTCGCTGATTACGGAGATTACGGCATATGAGATATTCTTTTCGAATTACAATTTTTGAGGGCAGATTCGTAATCAGCGACCCCGAAAACCCCCGAGTACCAATTTTTATCCGATTCAAATGAATTTTTTATTTTCGGCCGCCATGTTGGATCCGCCATTTTGAATTTCAAAATTTTGAGCGCGGATTCGTAATCAGCAACCCCAAAAACCTCCGAGTACTGAATTTCGTAACAATCTGAATACTTTTTTTTTCCCGCATTTTGGGCACTATGAGGCGAATTGGTTCTGCCGCTCAAGGGGTTAACGCGATCCAATTAACTTGCTCCGCGCAAACTCAAAGACACTGCCCATCATTCCCTTCGTACGTCTTTGAAACACACTAGCTAATTATTTCACAATTAATCATCATGCCAAACAAACAAAACGATTTATTAATGAAAAATATTCATTTTCCGTGTGTTTGACATCGTTGCATAGAAATCTCGTAAATTGTGCTCCGCAAGGACGATACGAGAAATGGGAATAGATCCCATTCTCCATATATAGTTTCTCTCCCTTTTTCTCTCTTCCTCCGACTCTGTCTCTTCTCGGTGTTCACTATGCGATAACACAATTAGTCTCTGTCACGTCATGCGCGACACGTGATAAGGGACATTGGCTGATGGGTCTCTCTTATTATTCGTTTGGAGCAACTCGTACGCTGCAAACGTACCGATAATAGTGCATCGCTGAAACGTGCAGTAATATCGCAACCACGTGGCTTCGTAATTCAAAGCAAAAGCAACATGGTTACATACACGTATGTATATACATCCGCCACGAGCGAGCTCTGTCAGCATAATTCCACAGACGGAAGATTCCCACGAGCCTATATACAGCGATGTGTGTACATATTTACGCACATATATTTGTAAATACGTTGTTGGGATCGCGGGGTGAAAGACATTGACTCTTCAGTTTCGCTCGAATCTTGATCGTATTTTGTGCATCTGTGTATTTTTTTTTTCAATTATTTTGTAACCCGTAGACATGGGTGCAAATTTGCACTTTGAGTTTTGTCAAAACGTTCCGTCTCATCGCGAGATTTGTACGGATTAGAAACTCGTGGGGTACTTTTTAGGGGTAGCGAGTGCTGGGCTATCGATTCCAATGATTAGAAACTCAAAAATTACAAGATTTCTTTGGAAAAATGGTCAAATTGAGAAAATGAAATTTGAAAATCTGTTTTTTGTTTGTTTTAACGTCATTTTAATACTAATTGAGGTATAGACATTTAATTTGCACGAAATTGAAGATAACGAGTCATATTGTAAGAAAAAAAATCGTCCGGAATGATTGTGACGTTTTCGTGCGGCTGCAAATTTCCATCCGCATGTGGTGGTTACGGATTGAATATGTAGAAAAAAACAATTTCGAGTATTTCGGAGCTAGAAACGTCGAGAAGGCTGTTTGAATGAGAAAATAGTGCGATAGGGGTTTGCAAGAATTTTCGAGACAAGGGTCTCGTGCGTCGTTTTGCGAAGGCTCGATGTAGGCCGAACCCTCTTGTTTCTATTCGTGCGCGTAGCGCCACCCCAGGCACGCGTATTTTACACCCGAGAACCTAAACGAGAGATAGCACTTGGGTTAAGGGTGCATGGATGGTGTTCCGTGGACCAGAGAGGACAGAGAGCTCGCGGTCTATCTGCTTTGGTGCGTGGACGAGAGACACGAGCGATGTACGCATTTTGTCCCCGCGTAAATATACAAACCTCGAGGCAGCTCTTTCTTTCGCTTGATTTATTCGCCATTTGCCGCAGGAGTCCAGGAGAAAGTACCAACAACCTCAGGGATTTCCTGCTGTCCCACTCTTTCCATCATCGCGAAATTAATCTTGGTCGGAGTTGAGGCATCAGGTGTGCGGCGCCGCGTTGCCCAACTCCCAAGAAACAAGCCCGACACGTTTTTTTTCTTCATATTTTTAACAAAATTACATGGATCGTAGATCGTATAGGAATAATTTGCCTCGTCAAAGCAGATCGCAATGATACGTTTCAGAGCAATGCAAAATAAACAGCAGCTCCGCTTTGTATCCTATTCCGCCAGCACGCCCGTCGTGCCGTGCCGACAATCGTGCTTATGAATCCTCTTCGCAAAAGCATTTGTTTCAGACTGCTAAGGGCAAGTGGATTTGATGGGTTTAGAAGAGAGAGAGAGAGAGAGAGAAAGGGAGAGAAAGAGAAAGAGAGAGAGGGGAAAGACAGAGACAGAGAGACTGAAGTTGAAGCGCCTTGGGCGTGCGATTTCTGTAGGTATAGAGAGGTGTGCCATGAGGGGGAAAGACGAGATCGAGAGGGAGGAAGAGAAGGAACCGAACGTGTTCGGTGAGGGCGCTGAGGGACGGAAAACAAGAGGGAGAGAGAGAGAGAGAGAGAGGGAAAGGGAGGGGAACCCCAGTAATGTTACGAGCAAACCAGAATATATACATGTATATATTTAAGTGTACCTACAAAAGTCTATACGTGTATATGAAGGATATATGTATAGATATACGAATGTAGGCTTAGAGGTACGAGAGAAACCGCACAGGCCATAGGAGCATCAGCGGCAGCGGCAGCGGCAGCGCAGCTCGACTCACTGCCGGGGGACTCCACGAGAACCCAAACGAGACGAAGATCGTCAGTAGCAACTCGACGCCCGCATCGAACGGAAAGCGAGTTCCCGCGTGCATTTAAAACGAGCAAACCAATTATTATATTTTCCTCGTTGGTGACAAAAAGCAATGTTTCATTAATAAACAAATGAAACTTATAATTGGGCTCCAACTTTTAGCTCGTTAAAAGTTTTCCTTTCGGGCGATAAAACATTGAGGAAAAAGCGAGTGAAAACTCGCGTGGAATTGCGCACGTCTGCAATTTTTTCGAGTCACCGCAATGTTTTGGTTTCTCTTCCTGTCCACGTTGTGTGTTTTTGTGTGAAAGAAAAATGTGATCGGTACGCCGTTAACCGGTGCAGAAAACGAATACAATTTCGAAACAGCACGTTTTTATTTTCTGCATGAAAAAGCTCAGAAAATATACTCCGAAAGTTAAATTCAGTTTCGTTCTCGTTGTTGTTGCTCTGCTTCCTTTGGCAGCTTGCACCCACACGAGGCACACGGAGTCTCGTCCGACGTTATTTTCTGAATCGACGATACTCACTAACTCTACCGGAAGTGCTCCCATCTCTTGACTTTTGTATATTTGTATATAACACTTGTATGAGTATATAAATATACGGAAGATTACAGAGGCAGATACTTGGACGTGTGTCTATATGTGATGGTCTGAAGTGTACGAGTACCGTGCCGGAACGTAATACACACCGAAGCACACAGCACACAAAGTTCACGGAACCGCGAAACAACCAACAGTAAAGAATAAAAAGTTGGAAGCGTGGATGAGAAAAAAATGGCATCGCGTTGATGGAAATTAAAAGAATTTGACAAAGAATAAATTGAGTCCGTGGGATTTATAACGTTTTTCTCTCGTAACCGGAAGTGGAAGAGATCGAATAGAAATCGAGCGAGAAAAATGAAGATTCGCGAGAGTGTCAAGTCGCCCGAGTCCTGAGAAAACGTCAACAATCTTTTCGAAATATTTATACGCGAGACGACATGACAGCTGTCGAGAATTTGTCATGGTAGTAACATCGACGACGACGACGACGATGACGATGATGATAATAATAATGCCGAGATTTACGATAATGAGGGAGGAAATGGCGGCTCGAAACGAATGATCCCGAAAGAGATCGTTCCTACTGTTACTATTATTACAGCAGTGAGTGTGCGATAAATCGTGGGGACCGTTCGGGGTTTGACGTTTTGTCCTCCTGGGACAGTCGATATTTTACAACCGTAAACGATAATTCAACGAAGAATTAAAAAAACTTGACGTTCTCTCGGAGAAAGAAAGGAAACGTCATCGCGGTGGTGACACTTTGATACGCGAGAATCGCGCGTCGCGTGTTTTGTAAATACCAACAAGTAATAACCGGAAATAAATAAACGAAACAATTGACCACTTCCAAATCATTATCAACGTCTAATTCCTTGTCATTTTCACAAACATCTCAAACGATCTTGTTAGTGCTTCCGTGTGAGTGTGTTTACGCGCGTAGAAAGTTAATATAAAAACGAACCGTGCTCCCTTTTGTTAATGAATTTGTAAAAATAACAAATTCAACGAGGAAAAGAGTGTCACGTGTGCTCACGTTTACGACTTGGCATTTGCATAGGATAAACCATCGAAAAACCATCTCCGAAATCTTTTCCGGTTTTTTTTTCTTCGTCAACATGATTTTCGACGGTGAGTAAGCAACTTTACGAATTAATTATAAACAATTCATCTAGCAGAACGCGAACGTTGAGGTTCATTGTGATTATAAATGTCAATGATATAAATTCCTCAAATTATTCCTGAATCTTCGAGCCAACGAATATCCTTCTGTTCCTCGCATCATTTGACAATTTACCTTTCATCCTTCCCTCAATGGGACATTATTCTTCGATATACGGAATAAATCCTCAAGGCCGAACGAAAGTCCATCAGTCCAAAATCGAGAGAGCAAAAAATCGCGAGTAAAATAAATAAATTAATGAAATATTTCCGCACTCACGTTCTCGACAATTTATTATTCATTTTTCTTTTCTCGTGTTTCCAAAATTCGCATCATCACCTCCGAGCAACCGCCGAGCCCCGACTAACGATTTCGCGGAAAATTTGATATCGCGATATTGTCATCGTGCGCGCGGTAACGTCTAATTACGCGTGAGCACGTTTGCTCGCCCAAATTTATTTAAAGTTTCGAGAATTGTCGAATGTTTGCCAGTCCAAGATAAACACGTTGTGAATTTTAAAAACACACAAAAATTGAGCTGTTCATTGTTGTTAATTGCGCGAATTATTGGAAAATAATTCTATCGTGTTGATTGAAATTTCTCGAAACGAAGAGCCTCGACGTACCCGATGGTCAATGGGGCTTTCTAAAACATACCTGATCGGTAATTGCAGGGATTCGTAAATACCCTTTACGAGTGAGGCGGAGATATATGGGAAAAGAAGAGAAAAGAGTGCGAGAGAAAACAAACTGGAGAGGTCTATCGTCCTTTTCTCGTCGTCGCGACGAAGAGGGTTATAAAATTTACCGTTAGACACACACCAGCCCAACCAGCTTGACCGACACTTCATTTCCTTTTTTCTGTTCGTCGTACTCTTGTTTCAACAATGACGATTTTTTTCGTCGTTCCGTTTTCGAAAAGAACGAATTCACCGTAATATGGCAGCTGGCCGTATGGTGTGGGATTTATGGGAAAAACATTCAGCACCGTATTCTCTTTATTTGTTTAATTAAACGGATTAAAATAATTGCTTCGTCGAGGGGTTGATTACCATCGGAGCTCACGCGACAATCGCACGAACAGGGAATGAGGAAATTCAGGAAAATTTTAACCCTCTGGTCAATCAATGAGTCTTTGTTTGCCAAGAGCAATATCCCTGTCGCTATTGTTATTGTTATTAGTCGAAATGCAGGGGTTGTTGTATCGACGATTAGATTCTTCGGTATACATCGTGCACATGCACGAAGCGAGGGGTCAGGGTTGGTGACTAATTCATCCCCATCAAAAGCAATCGACCTCGGTATCGTCCGAGGGCATTCCCTCTTTTCCATTTCTCTGCGTCTTTTGCCTCGGACGAGTTAATAGTTTATTTCGAACGTTGGCAAAGCCAATCGGGATGTTGATTGGCCGCACGTCGGTTTCCGCGGTTCGCTCTCTAAAACCTCAAACATATATTCCAACTCCGCGAGAGATTAACAATGTTGTGTTGGGATCGATGTAATCCCAAGCGTCGACATAAAGTTTCGTATCATCTCGATGGTTTCCTTTTGTCCAGCTGTTGTGACGTTCGTTTCATTCACACGCACGATCATTCATGCTGGACCTATGCATCGAACAGCGTCGCCAAGCAAAGCCTCGAAACGTGTCTCATTTCCTTCTCTCAACGCGGAAAGAATTTTTTTCCTCATAATTTCTCTGTTTTTTTTTTTCTAATAATTAGCTCTTTACGATTTCTATTCCGCCCGATTTGGCAGAAGATGAAAAATTCCGTGAATGTATATGATATACCGCAGTTTGCGTTGTTGCGGGATCCAACGAAAAATTAATTTTTTATTCATGTTTATTGTGTCCAATTTTTTTGGTAAATCGACGCTCCGCTTTGAAAAATAATGAAAATCGTGAACATGGTGAAAATGATTATCCACCCTGATCGATCGTAATTGAATGAGCAGGTGCAAATGAATTGATCGAAGGACGATGTCTGAATTTCATATCGGGATTTGAGGTTTCTGCGATGATTAGCGAATCATATTCGGTTGGGTTAATTGCTTCAAAGCCGAACGTGAGAATTCATATCACGCGTGTGTTTGTGCTCAACCAGCGTTAAATTAATGCCCAAAGTTTAGAGCTATTAAGCGCGTGTACGAGCTCGATGAAAATGAGAATGCCAAAAGCGTTTCAAGCCACGAAAAGGAAAAACATACTTTTCATCAATTTTCCACTGTATGAATTTATTTATTAATATCGATGAAAACGTTGGGTCAACGCGAGTCTAATATCCACTGAACCATTTCTCAGTAGTCGACTGACAATCGTAGTGCATTTATATGGGTAAATATCGTCATTAGGGCTACGTACGTAATGCTAGTGCGGATTAAGATCAAAGCAACGTTTTATAGGTGATGATGACTCTTCCCCTTCGTCTCTTGCGACGCAGAAAGCAGGGCAGAATGATTCCAGCAAACATTAACTTCGTTATTTTTATATCTAACACTTATTATTATTACGTGTACACTTATACGCGAATAAACACAATTAAATGGACTTTGAAATCTACGCATCTCGTATTTCCTCTTGGGAATGAGTCGTAGTCGCGGCGCAGGTGGACAAAACGTTAACAACTTCGGAATTACTCATTAATTATCATTTTTTTCTTTTTTCTTTTTTTTTTTATAATGTCGCATTATATTTCTATATCCGGGGACCCGCGTAGAGTGCGGCGACATTTATAATCCTAGAAAAAAATGACTCGGGGATATAGAAACGGAGAAACTTGATGGAACGATTGGGAGAGTCGATTCGAGCGTTTGAGAGAAAATCGAAAGTTTGGGAACATGGAAAATGATTTTTCCGATCGAAAACTCGTCTTGGAATTCTGTTTGATTGGGCGCGTTAGGTCGTACGTATGAACAAAAGATCAAGGTCAAAAGACAGATGAGAAAGAAAATGAGGTACGGAGCGGCAAAAGTGAACCGAAAAGAGAAAGATTACCAGCAGCCTCAACGTATATCTATATATGCAGAGAGACAGAGAGAGAGAGAGAGAGAGAGGAGAGGAATATGTGGGTCTGTGTGTGTGCGTGTGGGACACTCGATATTCGATTCTCTATACACTATGCGAGGCTGTTGGACGAAAGTTATAATACGTGCTCGATCGGTTCTCTCAAGTGGGTCGACCGTGACACTTTTTTTTCACTCCTCTGTCTTACGTGTCGCGTCTCGTTTTTTCAATTTTTTTTTTTTCTTGAAATCTATTTTTTGTCGTTTTTTTATTCTTTCGTTTTAACTGATACAATGAAAAAGTTTCATCGATACGTAAGAGGCGACACACGCGCGATACGTTGCGGAAGAAAATATAGAAATTCGTTTCTCGCTTTATTTGTTCGACTCCGCGATCGCTTTGCTTCTCCGATTTTTTGCTCGCATCATGGAAAGCTCGTGCGCGTATGAGATAGCTAGAGAACGGTCTTTGAATTTCCTATGCGAAAAAGGATCAAGTGCCCAGAGCTGAGGGAACCCCGAGAGAAAGAGTGGGACGGAGCAACACACGTAAATAGCGAATGGGAAAGGAAAAGGGTCGATAATTGCATCAGTAGTTTCAATCCTTTGAACGGTGGAGCATAACGCCGAACGACTGTCCTCCACGGCTCCAACATATGTCTATATGTATATATATACGAATGCATGCTCTCTCTCGACAGTTTTGCTTCTCGTTATACACACATAGGCCATCCATTGCTCGGGATGCTCTGCGGTGACCGATTCAATCAAGCCCTCTACTCTCGTTCTACGTCTCTTTTTTCTCATCTCTCTCTGGCCAAGCCTCTGCTGCGATTGCAAAGCTCTCGACGAAACGTCCACGTCCACATGTATAAACGAGCTTTGATAGTAAAAAAGATGAAGAATCACGTTCCATCGAGTAGTTTTTGCTTCATTTTTGTCCTCCTTTACGCGAATGACGAGTTAAATGGACAGCGCGGATAAAAAAAAAAAANAAAAAAAAAAAAAAAAAAAAAAAAAAACAGCGAAACTAGAATAAAACGTGAACGTAGCTCGATTTGCCAATTTCAACCATTTCCAGCTTTTGCCTGATCGTCTGTACGTGAAAATGTGCAAGTTTACCTCCAACATTTTAATGGAGATTTCGCAAATTAAACGGAAGAATGGACTTTGAATTACGAAAGGCTGTACTTTTCTCGTTAAATTATAGAAATTTGGATTTAGGGCGCGAAGCGATCTGAGGTAATGCTATATACGAAAATTGTAAAAATAAAAAGCTTGATTACAGTATTCTTGTTGAATTGTATACACAGAACGTATATATACGTCATCCGTGCTCGGTAGGTCGAGGATTACGGTACATTTTGTTAATTGGACGCGGTTATAACGCTCCGGACAATGGTCCAACGTCTGTGTATATATATTTCGTTAATTCGCCGAGCTCGCGGAGCGAAAAAGTCTGTGTGGAAAAAACCCCATTGAAATGAAACGTTTTTTCATTGAATTTAGTCGCCTTAGGAGTTGTGTTTTGGTTAATCGACTTTGACGTCACGAACGAATGGAAATATATATATTAGTAATGTGGGCGCCCGATTAATTTGCGTCTTCAGATTTGCGTCACAAGATTTTGGCACGCGAGAAAAAAGAAATTTATATCCCATTGCGAAACTTCTTGTTACGAATATCTATAGTTTTTTTTTTCGTGTGTTATACGCCACCTGTTTCTTCTTCCATGGGGTTATACGTGAGAGCCAATAAGTTGCGCAACGCTTGCCAGGATTTCCGGTCAGCCGATCCAATGTCTACGACTCGCTAAATATTTCTATATGCACACACACACACACACACACACACACACACGTTGTATTAATGTGCGTGTGTCCTTATGTGTGACGAGACAATTCATACTGTATTCAAAGGGTCCTCCTGCGTCTACACTCATCAACAATTCGCTTTGACTCGCTGCTCTTCTCCTCCTTACGTCACTGCACCCATCCCCACGAGTCATTGTCAATTCTCTATGGGTCAATCGCAAAGCCATCAATGAATTAGCGTACCACCAGCTCACTGTCCCATTCAGATATTTCAAAGTATGTGTGGAGAGTTGTTTTTCGACATTGTAGCAACGAGGCCAACTAATTGTAAGAGTTTGCCTCGCTGTTCTTTTTTGATGGGCTGCTTTTTAGCCCTCCGCGTGCACACCTCGTATAAGTGCATCTTGGGTCAATGTGACCCAATGCGTTTTTCAAATCGCGTTTGTATTCAAAATTTATTTTTTGAAGAAAATAAAAATGAATTTATTCGAAATCACTGAATCATGACGCATCGAAAGGTACTGCAATTTTCACTCATTTTTCATCCAGCACTTTAATGGAAAGTGGTTAGTTTTCGTGCGACTATTTTAAACTCAACTTTTTAAACCTCAACTCATCAAGGAAAAAGTTGTATTTTCCTGGACTCTGGACAGTGGATGACATTGAGTCAGGAGCAGGCGATAAACTCTGCTTTCCTAATGTGCTGTGACTTTTTTTTTTTGTTCGAGAAACGAAATTACTGATACGCTCCAGTGTCATAACGACCACAATTTTCGATAATTTTATATTTCACTTCTACGATATTGTTCGCATCGTTGGAGTTGAACGAAAAATTTTCAATGCACTCATCGGTTTTTAGGTTTTTTGAAATCGCCTCAATTTTTGAAACTGCTTAAAAAAAAAAAAGCACGAAATAAACGATTCCGCCGTTGCGTTCCAACGATGGAAACTTCAACGTGGCGCACTTTCGTAGAAAATTGTGAATTATCGTCTCGTGAGAATTCTCAACTCGACTCTCCGGACACCTTGTGTACGCAGACATGCGAAAGAAGTATACTTCTCTAGACTCCTTATAGCGAAAGGCAGTGAGTCACGAGAGCAGAGACTCCGTCGCGCAGCCCTAGCAGGAGATGTTCGCTCTGATCGAGATTTGCTCTTTCGCGATGCGTCCTGGGTTACACCTGGTGGGTGCGAGTAATCCGTTAGGACTGGTACCCTCTTTCCAAGTGGGTTACCGCAGCGAGAACTTGGTACATCGACGGACTCGCAAATCCAGATATTTCGAGGGCAGCGATTAAATTAACGTCGCGGGTGACGAGGTTTTAGAGAAACAAAACAAAAGAAAAAAAATTGAAAAATTGCAGAATTGACTCGTGGCTCCCGCATCGAAAGAATTTTCATTGCAGTTCTTATGGATCGTTGCGCAATTTTCAGCGGAATTTGGACGAATCGATTTCTATATCGAAACGAAACGTTGCCGCAATCAGCGAAGAAATTTTCGTTCGCACACTGCATCGCCGCAACTATACGTATAGATTTTCATGGCATGCGGTGTGCGCAGACGAGGATATATTCAATCGTCTTTTCCAGTGAATACTTCAAAGTGGGACAGCGTGCAGTGTGTGTTGTGGGTCAGTGCCAAACCTTGGACGAACGCAGCACCACGCGCTTCGTATATTTATATACACTGTCGCTCAAAAGTTTGGATACAGTATCCAATATTTTTTGCCGCACTAAAAGTTCGATAACTTTTTGAAAAATAAAGATTTTCCCATTTTCCAAACGGCGNACTTTGAGATTTTTACAGTGTACTCTAGTTTATTTACATTTTGGTACTGTGCAAAAATCAGTGTTCTCAGTAATACCTGCATGAATTGACACAATTCATGCAGGTATTACTGGCGCATTCCCCGACTGTCAAATTTCGAGTTTTGATAAATTGAAAATACAGTGTTTGAATTGTTAAAATCGGTTAAAATTTACTTTGGACTGCACTGTAATTTGAGCACTGTGTTACGGTGAATATCGCAGTGGGATCGCTTCGAGTCTAATGCGAACAGTGTACCACCGTATAATAATCTGTTTCTTTTTCTCCGTGTGTATCCAAACTTTTGAGCGACAGTGTACATATATATATTTATTTTCGTATATGAAATGCATCTCGTTGCACAGGAAAAAAATGCACACGCGTTACGTTTGAGCAAAGTGTAAGCAGCGAAAAAGCCAATTCTTCCTTTGCCTCCTTCTCTCCTTCGTGCTTTTTGCACGCATACTCGAAGCTAATTAAATTTGCCATTATTATATTCCGCTCACGAGATAGATTCGCAAGGTTCAACTGCATAAGGTCGTGTTTTACGCCCTTCGTTCGCGTTCCACGATAAACCGAATGAATTATTCATTTGTTGACACGTTTCCGTTGGCCTACGCATTCGTACAAATGTTTAAATTTCTGTCTTTTTTGTTTTCATTATTTTTACGATGTTTCATATTCACCCGCGCGATGATAAGTTCAACTGCGTCAACAAAAGAAATTTGTCTCGATCGGGAATTTATATCGAAACCTGTTTTCGAAACGTTTACCACTCAATGAGACGCACGACTGCGCCATGATTTTCGACACACTCAACATAATTATCCGAAAATACCATGAAAATAGCGACCAAAATCATTTTCATCCAAGATTATGATGTTGATGAAGATGATGATGATGATGATACGGTGGCCTTAGGCTGTCGGTCACTGACACTGTTTCACAACTCGTGTGCCCGAGACTCGCGAGTCTGATGTATATATACGAGGCTGCGTATTCTATATACGCGGTCACAGTGTCCCGGGACAACACGTGACCGCATCACCTTTTCTTTCAAGTTACACGAGTTGCTATATCATACGAAAAAAAAAACACCGGAGAAAAAAAAAATACGATCGTGATCGTCTGGTTTGTCGAGTCTTTCCATTTATGCATAAATCCCATGTATTTCTTTTTTTTTTCTTCACGGAATTATTCATGTGAAATCAAAAACTGATTGAGAGAATTCTTAATTCGATTCGTCATTATATTCGGGATAAAAATTTTCGTAAAGTGCTTTTCAAATTTTTTATTCGTTCTCTTGTCTGTGGCAGGAAAAAAAGTGAAATAAATAGTTTTTCGAGTTTTCTTCGACATTGGAACGAATTTTTAACATTTTCCTGAGGCACTTTCGAGATTTCGAGGAATTATGCTTCTCGGCTGCTGGGGAATGGACCGTATGCACTTTTTCATGCTGATAAAAAAAGTGGGATTCGATCGTAAAAATCGGCCGTTTAATCCCCCTCCCCGCGAGCATAAGCGATCATTAATTAACGATTTCGTCGAACCGATTAATATATGCTCGCTGGGTAAAATAACCATACACGTGCTCTCGCGATGTATAAAAACGTTCGAACGCGTTCGCAGCCGCTCGCGGCAATTTAAACCTCAGATTATGTGTTTTTTCTTGCCGGTAATTCCCGGTTTCGTCGTACACACTCAAAAAAGTTTCATTCTCGTATCAAGGTCAATATCCCATTAAAAAAAAAAAAAAAAACATTTTTGACGAGAAGCAGCGACGCGATGATGGAAGAAAATGTTTCCAATATATTTTGTTGACTCGATTTTAACGAATTTGTCAACTTGATCGATCTCCCGCGTATGATGGCGAAATTTCTCTCTGCTCGATTTCAATGTGCGAGGAAATGAGATTTTTAAGAATATCATTCGGCGAAGAAAATTAACCAGGATATCGTTTAATTAATTTCATTATTCGCGGCTAATTCTCAGTTGAACCGAATTTTCTCGAGGCTTCGTTAATTGACAACGAGGCTCGCGGCGTCGCCTCGATAATTACTAATTAAAATCGGAGATGGCCTCCGAACGAGAGAGCGGAGGATCGAAAAAATAGATTAAGCTGATACGCGGCTATATTGGGTGTACGTACAAGTACGAAAAGTACATAACACGTCCGTGTATTATGTGCGGCAAGTGTCGAGGTGGGAAAAAAAGTCTTTCGTCCAGCTGACGTAGAGGTCTGCCCCGAAGGGTTAACAATCGGGTCAATTCGAGTTAAACCAGTTAGGAACGTTCGAACACGAAGAATAAATAGTCGTAGACGCTGCTGCTCGTGTCGCTACGAACTCGTATCTCGTATTAAGGACGCTTCGATTATTTTCTCTTAAATTAAAATGAGTTTTGAGCCACGAAAGAAAAACCACTAACATTTCGATCGCCCAAACTTTAAAATCGAAATCTCAAGATTCTTGGGACGAATCTCAATGATTGACCTGCTTTTGGAATAAATTCGAGCGAGTCTTTCAATGGGAAAATGAATGACGAAAAAAAAACTGAGACTTTCATTAGAATTCGTATAAATAAATGGTCAAGATATCAGTTACATTGTGACGGTGAGTCTGCGCCGTTTCGCGTATATTGATCGACCTCGAGAACGGATAAAAATTTAACAAAAGGATATAGAACCGCTTAAAATAAATAATAAATTTCAAGTGTCTCGAGAATATATTGTGAGTGAGCGCGCGAGGAGGAAAACGGTTTGCGGGACGTTTACTGGACGTTGAGTGTGCCTTATGTTTCTTCTCTCGTCGATTAAACACGCAAACACAGAGCTCCTCGAGCACATAGCTATGTATATAAATATATAAAGAAAGAAGAAGAGAAAGAGAGCTTATAAATGTTTTTTGGCAAAAGGCCAAAACTTAACGCGCAGACAGTTGGGCGGATAAACTTTTCTTCTCCTCTCGCCGACAGCAGTGTGAAAAGACGCGCGCAGTATTCGTCCATCGGAAACAGACACACACTTTTTTCTACCGGGTGTCCCTCGGAGTGTGTCGAAAAGTTGGAAACTTGCGGCGAAAACGACGAGTGCAAAATTTTCTTTCCACTTTCGGGACGCCCGCGAACCTACAATCGTTCTAATCGGAATGACGCTGCGCAAATAAAATGCCTCGTTCCTGGATGAGATGCAGTTCGAATAATATTTACTTTGTGATCGATCTGCACTCTCACACCCATGTACTCGATAAAAGAAACCAGATCCATGAAATTATTTCACCGCGTGTTATTAATCACGCGGAAGAAACAACCGCTTGAAAATATAAATCGAAAAGTTTGCTTCTCCAAACTGCGCGTCGCGTCTCTTTATTCGCAGTTTAAATACTCTCCACACACGCTCCCGCGGGCAAGAATACGATCGTTAAATTGATTCACAACTTCCGGTGGAATTATTTTTTACATTCGCGTGATTATCGGTATTATTACTATTTTTTTTCATGCTCAATTATTCACGCTCCATTTTATAAACATTCGCGTCGGTCCAAATGGACAGATTCCGAAAAACAAAAAACCCACGAAATTGAATTATGACATTTTGAAAAAAAACAAAAAAAAAACATACGAGCACTCACCCATTTGCCATATTGATTTCGACGCAGAAAAAAAATGTTTCCCGCGGGCAAGAAATTTAACCATCGAAACGGAAGAGAGATCGAAAAACATTGAAAATTAGATTTTGCGTAACAAGTTTGAAAATTACCTCATCTTTCCATGTTTCGTTACATACGTCGTGGAGATTTTATACTGGGGACCGGAAGTGCCTGTTGTTATCGTTTCTATGTCGAGTATAAAATACAAATATATAAATTTACGCACGTATGACAGTCACGAGATTATTTATCGTCACTGTCCCGCGCGGTACATCCGTTCGTTTCGAACACTTTCGGGAAATAGATCGAAAAAAAAATCTTTCGTTAAAAATTCTGTACTTTCTTGAGTGATTATCGTCTCATCGCGATGTTGCGTGGATTTTTCGCCCACAAAATTCATTAGGCGGTTTTGAAAAAAACAGCTGCGACCGGTGCAGCTGCGTGGCTGGCGCTATGAAATTCCGCAAAAATATATGAGCATTATCAGCGTTTAGAAAAAAAAAAAACCATAATGTGCAGAGCTCGAAGGAAAGAACATAAAAAGAATAACAATTCTCACAGTCTGAAAGTTTCCCTCGTACTCAAGGACCTTTCCTTCCAAGAGTGTGTGTAAAATCCACTTGTTCCCTAGCATTATGCGCTCGTAGAAAAATATTGTTGCTGCTTCACGAAGCTGTGTGCGAACGTGTATATGCACACGCGGGAGAGAAGCAAGCGGAGAAAAAAACGGCGTAAAAGAAAAAAACGAATGCGCGCGATAGATAGCGCGCGTTGCGAGAGACTCGATCGAGCTGTATCAGAGCGTGTCCGAGGGAGTTGCATGCTGCGCCTCGACATTTTTTTCCATCTCTCGATTCCTTTTTTCCCCGCGCGATCCATATGGTTTCGGAAAAAATCTCTACCGTGTCGAAAAGACTGTGAAGAGCATTCGGGAGGGAAAAACAAAGGCGCGAGGGCTGAATTTTGCCTGAAAACTCGAAACAGCGAGAGTCGATTTGGTAAAACTTTGAAAAAATGTCCGAATCTTGATAATCGTGGACAAAGTTGCTGAGAATTTGTTAATTGAAAAAAAAAAACGATATTGGAGAGGAAAAAGAAAGACTGCGCGCGTATAGCTCGGAGAATAGAGAATTCGTAAAATGTCGCGGGTCTTCGCGCGCGAAGGCTCGACAGAGATATAGAGGCTCGTGCGGTGAAAGGCGCCAGAGAGTAACATGCACATTAGGTGGCTCACCTGAGCAACGATGCTGTTGTTTTTCTGCCCACAATTCAACCATGAATACACACGTTATTTACATTGCAATTCCAACATACACAAACATGCTTGAGGAGTGTGCTGTGTACGAGGATTCGTATACGGACACCGCACACATTCGCCTGCGTATTACGAGTGCAATAATACGTGCAAGCGAAAAAAATGAAAATTGTCGGGGAACAATTTCGTTTACTGACAAAAATTGTACGATCGAAAATTCGGAATGTTTATCGATGATGAGACTCGAATTTTCAAAGTCTTGGATATTTCATCGAAAAGGTCCATGAACCTTTTGGAAAGTGTAAAAAAAAAGGCAGCAAAAGTCGATGGTCAAGTATTTTTTTTTCTCGGGGCAGTGAACAAATTCTCTTTTCCAAAGAACAAGCAAGACAGGAGTTTTTAAGCCGTTTACAGCTCAGCAGGCAAGAATGTTTTTTGTTGAGAGGTCTAACCGATCCACAGGAGAACCAACTGAGGGCTGCGACCGTCCCGTCTCTTTCCATCTCCCTCTCCTTCGTTATTCATCCACGAATATCTATATACATTTATGTTTCACTTCTTTGGCTCACCTTCGTTCCACATTTACCGATTGCCCTTCTCCTCCCCCGCGCGCCCGCGCGCGCGATATACATTTACCGCATCACTCTCCCTCTCTCAGTGTCATTAAGATATTAAGGATGCTGCGAGCAATGATCCAAAGAGAAACAAAAATAAATTAGAAAATTTCGAAGAATCGCTTACTTAAAATTGATGATTCAAAGAACCCGCAGCTGGCTCCGAACTTTTCATATAGTTTCAAGGTCTTTTTCAAAAATAATAAATCTATAGACAGAGCAAGAAAAAATAAATAAATGTCAAAACGCTAGAAAAATAACGAAATTCTAATGAATTTCATTAAAAACTCAATTATTGTGGCGCGCCCGTTTCAAAACTCGCTCGCGGTTGTATGAAAATGTAGCAAAGTTAGAAAAAAACGGGAGAGAGAGAGAGAGAGAGCATCCGATGGAGGTTGCGAGAAATCGAGGAGGAGATCGCAAGAAAGAGAAAATGGTATTTCTCAAGAGAAAAGGAAAGGGGGAGGATAAGCGAGAGTGACCATGAAGAAATGAGGAAAAAACGAAGAGTCAGTGGACTGTGTAACTACTTGGATCTTCCAGATGGACTGAAGAAAAAGGAAGAGCGAGAGAGGTTTAAAAGTTGGCTGGACTTGGGCTTGAGTGAACTTGTCGATTCCGAGGCCAAGGGTTGCTCGTTTCTTCTAAATTTATGCAGTCGCACATTTCTACACAAAGTTAGCCACATTTTCTCAGTTCGCTCGCGCGGTGGGTACCTGGTCCTTGGAGCACGTGTGTGATGGTCGGCGAGGCAGATCGATGATAAATAACCCGCGCGAATATAGAAGCTCAAATATAAATACAAACTCGACTTATAAAGCGATCGATACGGTTTTGAAGGGAGTAACAAAAAAAAAGCGTTTACTTCTAAACATAGCAGGGGAGACGAATTTAGAAAATCAAGTTTGTCCCCAGAGAGCAAGCTTTCGTCACAACACACGCATGCACGCAGACCCATGAATATATTTCCATAAGACGGAGGAATGCACATGGATATTCCCTGGGAGAAATGTCTTCTAAGCGTCCCATTTCTCTTCTTTCTCTTTTATCTTTTCGTTTAATCTCCCTTTTTCTGTCTGGCTCGTTGTTATTTTTGATAATATCCTTTCCTCCGTTTTTTTGTTTGTTAAATATTATTTTCCACGAGGTTGATCTAATGGGACGATAGTATATCAACGAAAAAGTGGATATGAGAGTAGGATGGGTGGATCATCCCTCAGGAGCCTCATCTCTTAATCTGCCAAGGCTCCCGCAGGCTCTTTCCTTCAACTTTGTCTGTATCTTTTTTACGTTTTTTTCCTCCATCTTCTTCGTGTTGGTTCATCTGCCCTCTTTTACGAGTCCTCGTGGCACTATATAAAAGTCGTTGACTCCATTTCTTTCCGTTACCTTTTTTTCTATACTCGAGCCAGTATTTCTGTATGTATAACTAAAGCCATTATGTCTCACCAGCGAGATTATAAATATAACGTCGAAGGGCAATGGGGCTGAAAAAAATACATCAGGAACAATGCTGGACCGTATAGAATTCGACGTTATTTTTTTCCTCACTTTTTGCCAGAAATTTATCAGGTTTACTGGCTTTTCGATATTTTTTTGTTTCTTTTTTGGCTCGCACTTATTTTTTTCATGTTTTTTTGCATCGCAACAAAACCTCCGGTCTACATAGTATCCATGAAAATATATATGCGTGTATTTATTTTTATTTGGATTTGAATTTACGAGACGACTTACCTTAATCCTGTTGGTTATGTTGCCCCGAAATTCATTCGTTCTTCCAGCACCGCGATAAAAGTTTTCACTCTTTCCCCTTTATTTTTCGAAACAAAAATTGACACTTTTTTCTTCCTTTTTTCCATGTACTCAAAGGCTGTCCTTTTTTTCCTTTCTCCCTCTGCGACGCTATCTTCCCCG
This sequence comes from Hyposoter didymator, assembly GCA_037952995.1. NCBI lineage: Eukaryota > Metazoa > Arthropoda > Insecta > Hymenoptera > Ichneumonidae > Hyposoter > Hyposoter didymator. Next base: position 2,395,248 of record JBAJMU010000009.1, read on the forward strand.
CGCGGAAGTTTATGCTCCGAACTACGATTTCTTTTCGTGTAACAACTTTTCCTTTCGTTATCATCGTGTGTCTCTCTAAATGTCTCGGAATGGTCGTTAGCCACGAGAGATCGTCGAAGGTCCCTTTCGCTCGATAGATTCTTACACAAAACTCATCTTTCCTTTATCCCTGCTGTTGCGCTCGTTATTTCCTCGCGACCAGAGACGACTCCGAGTGCTTCTGTTCGTTTCTTTAACTTCATTTTTTTCCTCTTATTGCTCCGTCTCATCGCTGATACTGCGAGTGAGTAATCAACGTTACTTTTCGAGGTCTCGATCCCAAACAAAAAAATCACAATGATTGTAAAAAAAATTTGTGGTTGTCAATGTTTTTGTCGTTGCTCGGAAAATCGTTTGCAAATAAATCGAAAAAAAGAGTGAATCGGCGGTTTTTCCTTAAAAATAAGATTTTGCTCTATAATCAAACTTGAAAAATATAGAAAATTGGAAATATTTCGTTGAGCGGTTCGTTTCATCTCGCTCGTCACAAATTTAAAAAATGTTATGGAGTAAAATTTGTCGTATATGGGAAAACACGACAAGTCCGAAAACTGTAAATAAAAAAAAAAAAAAAACAAATCCCNTCCCACGATGATTGTGAGCTGAAAATTGTGTTAACCCGCAAAAGACAAACTCGATTCTCGTAACCAGGAGAAAATCTTGGCATCCACATTACATGACCCATACACGATATTCTCGTCTCTTTCTTTCTCTCTCTCACTCTTTCACTCGAGCGAAATTATTCACCGGATTCTCGGCGCGCGGACTCTCGTTCTTTATGCCGCTCACACTTCCTCATTCGCAAGTCCAAATCGTACTGGTTACGTTTGTGTGTCTGTATCTATAATTACGTCCGTATGCGATACTTATTAGTGTGCTCGTAGGAAATGGCGAATTTGAGGGAAAAAAAAATAATATATTTTTTATTATCTTTTTATTTTCCTCGTTGCTTTATTCGAATTTGCCTGCTTGACCGTCGTTTCTACAGATACGTTTATATGTCGGACGCGAAAGTAATTAGGACCCTTATCGCGAAAGGAGAAAGTTTCTCTCGTCCAGTAAGATCGTCAATGACGCGGGTGACGTCTCGTCGACCAGTCATACAAAATCGTTGCTCAACATTTCCTTGAAATTTTCATTGGAACTCTTCCCCGCAGCATTCGTAATGCAAGAGACGCTTAGAAAATTCATGCAAATCGCGATATGGAGCGCAGAAAAAAAAGAAAGATAAGAAAAGTTGATATCGGTGCTGAATTACCGATTAAATATTTCTACAATGTCGACCGATTCGATAAACTTTGATAGGCTTGTGAATACAGTGACGAATGGCGATTCTGATTTTCCAATCTGCAGCCAATTTTTCAGGTCGATTTAATTTGAATTTTATGCGATTTTACCAACTGTGCCTGCGCGTTTGGCCACGCAACGCATGTTCTCGGTAAAGGGTACAGCTAGTTTAACATAAAAAGTAAAAATAGAAATAAAAATACAAAATCGTCAAACTTTGATTTGGCGAACGGTAATTAGCGATTCATCATATATCATTATTTTTCCGTTGCTTGTGGACTTTGGATGACGAAAAATGTATAATTCTTTGGTTCGGGTTCTCAACAAAAAGATAAATTGTCGGATCGCAATACAGCCTGAAATATTTTCTAATTTATGAGCCTCATTTCTCGGAGAGAGAATCATCAAAATTGATTTAGTGGTTATTGCGTGGAAAGGGGAAAAACACAATTTTGTAGTAAAGTCTTGAGAATTACTTTGTCGAACGAATGATGATAATAAATTGAATTCTTTTTCAGAAAAGTGACCGATGTCTGGTTTCGAGTGTCCAAGCACCAGGACGTAGCTGTCGGACGTTAAGGATTCAAGGAATCGGTGGAGAGACGTGGAAAACTCGAGGGAAAGATGTTGCCGGAAAAAGAGGGAAGAAAAATGAGGATTGGGCACAGAGCTTGCAGACGAAGAAACGAGATTCTGATGATCGTGTTGCTGGGGATCGTGACGTTTGGTAAAGCATTGGAGGCTGCACCTACGACGTTGGATTTGCACTCGAGAAGAGAAGAGAAAGAGCAGAAGGAAGAAACGTTGATGGAAAATTTGCCGTTGAGAAATCGGCAAAGCGCGGAAGTTGGTAATCCGAGCGAATTGGCCTGGCAGGCTTGGTTATTAGTAGATGGAAATACGAATCCCCAGACTTCCGGTGTTTTGGATTCGGCGAGTTTGTTGCGTCGCATAACGCCCAAAAGTATATTTATTGCTCCGGCATTGACCGCATGTGCGGAGGGTTATCAGGCTGACACGATGAACAGGTGCGTCAAGGACGTGAGCATCGACAGCGAAGCGCACAGAGGATTTTTGGTCGAGCGTTTAAACGCCATTTTTGCGCATGCAGCAAAACCGCAATTTTCGGTTGCATCCTCATCGTCGTCGTCGTCCTCGTCGTCGTCGTCGTCAGCGACTGGTCCGTTGCAACTCAACATCCCACTTTTGATGCCAACGTTACCAAAAGAAACTTCCGACGAACATGCGAAAGGTGCGTCGACCGAGAACGAGGATGATGATGACGAGGGTAACGCAAAGGGCCAAGGATCCTTGAATATTTCGCCACTTTTTAATCGTGACAACGCTTCGCAGGACGCGATAGTCACTGTTTACGAGCTGGACGAGCCACCGATCGTCCAAGAGTCGTCGATTCCCTCCCAAAACAAAAGCGAGCCCAGTATCGACAAAAATTCCACGTCGTTCGATCGAACGAATCAGTTGGCAGGAAAAAAAGATAAAAATTCAAGTCCCGAAGAGATTTTCTCGTCGAACGACTCGAGCGACGCGTCACAAAGACACGAGAATCCGGAAAACGCGGACGAAAAGAGCCAAGTTTCATCTTCCCCCACCGTCGTTCTTCTTTTGTCTCCGACGAATCATCCGGCGTCTCCAGTTTCTGGCAACAATGACGTAATCGTGCCACACGACTCGAGTCTCGGTAAAGTGATAATAAAAATGGAAAACGTTACGGGTAACGTGACCGGTAAGGAAATAATAAGGGTAAGCGTGGCGGAAAGTCTACCTCCCTCATCGGCGACGATCAGGACGACGATTAAAAGTCCAGAAGCCGAAGAAGACACGACCGCATATCCAACCAACACCGAATCCTCTTTCATCATTATTCCCGACGATAAAAGAGACTCGATCGACGATTCTTACGACGAAGATATTCCTGGAGTCGAATCGACCGAGATTTACGATCAACTCGAGGACGAAAATTACGACGAGTCGACGGAATTCGACGACGAAATATTGAAACACAGCGAAGCTGGCTTGTCAGTGACGTTGACGAGCATTCGAGAAAAATCCAGCCCTAAAACCTCGACTCCTCGAGTCACGACTGTACCGAGCACGACGAGTGACGAGAAAACGCGACCAAAAGAGAGCAGCAAAATATCGAGCCAAGTCAGCATCAATCCTGACTTTGTACGTGAAACAACTCTCGTCGATTTCAATCCAACAAAATTGCAAATTTCTTCGACGTCGATCAGCACCACTGAAAACTCGACGATCAATATCCAAGAAACAACAACCGCTCCGCTGCCTCAGGTTTCCAAAGAGTTGCCCGAGACTCCGGCTGCATCGATGGACAATCCCAAGAACGATAAACGCGACGGTCACGTATCGGGTGTGCACGGATTTTTCAAAGATTCCATCCAACACGAGCAAGTTCGTGACGAGCCAAAATATTCCCAAGTTAATTTCACTGTAAATGTTAATTCCAACCTCGACACGGTCGTATCAAAGGCGAACAACATTTCCAATTCGAATCCGAGGCCATCGAATAATTCAAACGATAATAAAAACCAAAACTCGAGCCTCACTGTCGATTCGATGGAGAGCGATCATTCGGACGAAGAGAAACCCGATGATTCGGTAAACCCGGTGCGTGGAATTGAGGAAGCACTCGAAGATTCACTTCCGGTCGATTCTTCGTCGACCGAGAAAGCAGAGAACGCTGAAACGATGGTTGCAGCATCGACGAATGTCGCAGGATCGATAATATCTCGTGAGAAAGTAAAATTCACCCAAACAAATAACGAAAGAGGCAGCAGCGGCGGTCAGCCTTTCAAATTCTCCGAAGACGAGAAAATAACGACGCAAAAACCAATAAAAATGATTTCCGGATTATCGAGACCCGGAGGAATTTATGACTACGAGATTCCTTCCGGAGCTAATCCACCGAATCGAGCGAACAATAACGACAAGATCGAGCAAGATGCACCGCCGATAATACGCACGATGGACGAGCAACGATATAATCGACCGGAAGTTAATTATCAATTGCCGTCTGCCAGCAGTAATTCGGAAATATTTTTTCCCTCTTCCCACCAGCGGGACGAAGGTTACGTGAGATTTCCAAATAACGATAATCGAGATAATAATCCCGTGAGATTTCCTTCGGACGAGGCGAACAGTATCTCGAACGAGTACAAAGAGAGAAATCGTCGTCCATACCTAAAACACGAACAAGCACAATCATACGACAGTGGAGAACGAGAAAACACGAGAACGAATTTGTTGCCGGATCTCAATGGAAAAGAATCGTACTGGTGGTTACCGAGCGAGTGGCGAAACGACCGCCAGCACCAAAATCAACGAGAACAATCGGCAGAGACCTTTCCCCCCCAGAGATTTAGAGCTGCGAATATGGAGCAACGACCGAGAGATCGAGCGCCAATGTTATTGAGATTTTGGACAAAGATGCCCCTCGTCAGAGACCCGAGTTTGGCTTATCCAACGCGTTCCAATTCGGCGGACCAATTTCGTCAACTGGACGACTTGAAATCTAGCATACCATCGCGCGGTCAAATGAGAAGAGTTAATTACTACAGGGGTGTAACGAGGCGCGATACCGACGGAGTATTCTCAAGGAACAAACCCTTGATCGACGGTTAAATGAGAAAGTTGATAAAGAAAAAAAAAACCAGCAGCCTTTCGATTATCCATTTAATCGGTGATCCGTTTGCTTGTTTGCTGTTTTTTTTTTTTTACTCCTTCCGCAATGAAGAAACGCCTGTGTGCGCTTTATGCTGCAGGAATCAAAGTCCCGCGACTCTTCGAGGTCGAAGAAATTCCGTTAGGCTTCGAAAGAATAATCGTAAGCCAAAAATACACAACCAGTGAGCTGTTTAATCAACGCGAGTCTCCACACCGCGAGGAAACACGAATTTTCTCTCTTCCCTCAGTCTTTCTGCTGCGGAAGGAATTTTTATTATTGTGTATTGAGAAAAGCGCGTTGATTGTTTTGGCAACAAAGAGGCTAATAAACGATAACGATTTCCTTGCGCGTACGAGCTCGAACGAGAGAAAAACTGGACACACAAAAGTGCCGCAAGATAAAAAAGAGAATGAAAAAATTATGCGAAGGTTCAAGGGCAATATTTGCTCGACAGGGACTCTGCGTGAGCCTAAAACTTTCTACTTGTTTTTATCTTCCGAGATGATAATATTTCGCTAAAAAAAAAAAATATCCCACAAACCTCTTCGAGGGATATTTTTCCGTGGTTTTTTCTTTTTTTAAACGTTCGGGGAAGAATGATCGCGAGTATCACATGGAAACTTGTATTTGAATATGCCAAAATTAGGCTTGTCACGTGTAACGATGATCGTCAGTGTCTTTCCATCATCGTAATTAACGAGCGTGATGAATTTCCTGCATAATATGTTATCGCTATGTATTTATGCAAATGTATGGATAAGCGATACGCACTGATAACAAAATAATCGTATAACACACATTTATAGATATATATTTAAACGAGGAAAAATATTAAGAGGCAATTCACAGTAATATAATGTCGTGAAACGTGTGTCGATCTCACCGCCTCACCGCGTATCCATTATTTAAACAAAAGGATCTTAACGAATCGTGGCAAAGTAGTATCGTGGATAACAGACTGATAATGATGTATTATTAAAAGAATATATAAATATATATTCTTATTTATAACGTGAAACTAACGACAGATCAACTTTTACACTTTAGAGATTTCTCCACCTTTGGCCAAAAGTCTCGCAATTGCGGGAAATCGATCCGAGAATATTACTGACGAAAAACTTGCCAACTCTTGACAATTTTCGCAATTAAAAAATTAAAAAAAAACAAATCCAATAATCTCTCGATGAACAAATTTTTCGTGCATTACGTAAAGCACGTATCAACGAGACAAAAAAATCATTTGGAAGAGAAAAAAAAGGTCTAAGCATCGAGAACGGTATCGAGCATTTTGATATTGCGGCCAGTAAATGTTACCAACCTCTTTACCCTCTAATCTTACAATAGTCGCCGTCCCTTCATTGCGTCAAAGAAAAATTCGAGCCCGGAGAAATTTTGTAAAAAAAAAAACGCTCTTGTCGCTTTATTTGGAAAATTAAATAAAAATCAGTCATTCTGGTCTCTCTATCCGACATGATATCGTGCAAATTGTGTGTTTCAATGCTCATACTTAACGAGAAATCAATGATTACCAACTTAATGTCAATTCGTGTAAATATTGTATAACGTTAATGATATTTGTATATAAATATAATAACGTAGTTTATACGGCGTGAGTTAAACTTTAAGGACTCTAACTCCACAAGAATCATGTAACTGTGTCGAAATTAATTATATATCTCATATATATGTATTATATATAAACACAAAAACGAAATATTATTTATAGCTGAATCGATTACCGAACGAAATAACTCTAAATACATTTATGTATATCTCGTTGTGTAAATGTCAATCCCGTATGTATGTATGTGTGCGAGAGGTTATTCATATTGTAAAATGGGAAGAACGTAAAGGAACGAAGAGAGATACACCAATGTCGCAATACCAAACGATTCTGTGTTTTTATTTCATTTTTTCTCACTTCTCCTCTTTTTAAGCAACATGGATAACTGGTGATTAAAAAAATATTTACAAGAGCGACGACGCGTGCGATTTTTAGCCTTTTTTCAAGCCTTTGAATCCACGGGCCAGCAGAAATTTTTCTGTCGACTCGTCTCTCGTCGCCCTGGGCTTTACTATTTTGACGTTTTTGTAAAAAGACGCTAAATCTTTTTCCAATTGATTGGCAAGATTACCGTCCCATACCTTGGCTATGAAACTACCGTCTGTTTTGGTTATTCCAAGTGCAAATTTTAACGCCGCGTAGGCCAACTTTATTATATTTTCGTGATCCATTTCTCTGATGCCTGTAGCGTTCGGCGCCATGTCCGACATTACAAAATCTGCGAGTTTACCTTGTAAAGCCGCCAATACTTGCTCTTGTGCTTTCTCGCTCGTGAAATCCATGTTTCCAAGGACCGTGGCTCCTTCGATCGGATGAATCGGTAGCCTGTCGACAGAAACCACCGTTCCTCTTTTCTCTTCGTCGCAATCTCTGCCATTGGCGTTTGTGGTTTTCACTGCAACTTGAGTCCAACTTCCAGGAGCTGCGCCACAATCGACCACTGTCATTCCTGGCTTCAGGACACCGTACCTCTCGTTTATTTCGATCAACTTAAAAGCACTTCGACATCGATAATTTTCTTGCTTTGCTTTCTCCACGTAAGGATCTCGGAGCTGTCTTATCAACCAATGCTGTGAACTTGGTTTCTTTCCTTTCAAATTTGTCGGTTTTTCTCGCAAGAGCATCGAGCATGTGCGGAAACCACGGGTTCCAATTGATTCACAAGTATTCATCGTTTACTGCTTTTATTTTCTGTTGATGGAACGTTAGGGAGTAGTAGATTTTTAGAGGTTAGGCCGGCAGTAACATCGAGAGAATTGCTACTCACCACGGGCTGCTGTATCGTCAATGTCGTTCTCAAATTTTTGAATTCTTGTCAATACTTTATGTGTCAAGTTATTAACAGTTATTGACGGTGTAAACATCAGAATAACACGGTATGAGGTTAAGCACGAGTGTAGCAGGGCGCGGCCATGTTGGAGAACATACACGTCACTACGTGAAACAATCATCGACTCAACTGTTTCGTCATAATGTAGTGGCGGCAGGTGACGGATTTGAATAATCCTCTAATAATCCAGTAATTGGTTGATTTTTCGTCTAATTAGTAGAATTTGTTTATTCTATTCTTAAAAACTATGTTATTATGATATATTGCGTTGACTCCATTTAATAATTATCGACTTTATTCTCATAAACTTCATCTCCTTATATACTGCCGCGTAGAGGCAAACTTGTCTATTTGTAAAAAACGTCGGACGAAATATCTCGATAAAATTATGACGGAATAAATGAGACGGAAAACGGTAATTTTCCTGGTGGTAGGTCAGTTATCAGTGGATTGACGTATCAGCTGATTCAAAGTTTAACCCCCGCTAACCTCAAAACAGACACATCGCAGCTGTCCCCCCGCGATCCCCTGATTTACTGCGAGTAAAGAGAGTATTGCTCTGTACGCGACATGCGCGAGAATGGTGACGGTTCGCCACGAAGAAACTGGCGATCCATGCGAATATTTCATTAGCCGGTTTATATTTTAAAACCGTAACAAATACAAATCTCGACTCATTGTGCAATTACGTGTATTCGTAAAGCGTACTCACGAATGCTTCTACGTCGTGTTATTCAAGATGAATTTGACAGCGGGCAATCCGCATGGTAATGGGCTCTTGTACGCCGGTTTTAATCAAGATCAAGGTAATTGGAATCTCTTTTTCTTCATAAATCTCGCCTTATTTGCACTGTTACAACGAATAACAAATTTTTATCGATCGCATGTGTTCGAAATCTACGATTCCAACATAGTAAATATTGACGTTGACTATCGATCGAATCTCTACCAAATTTTATTTTACAATATGTTTTTCCGACTTCCGTGAATCATTTTTATTAACTTATAAGCACAAACGAGTTTACACAATCCACAGCCTTCGTGGATGAATGTCCATACCATTAAAAATCTCTCCATTTCTGTCATTTTCTCTCGTGTTTTGTTTATCCTAACCTCACTTATTGCCCAGAGTGCGCTCCGAAAATGCTTTCCTTGAACATATTGTACGAACATTTGGCCATACGACGTTTTAATTATCATTGAAATCGATGTTTTCTTTGCTTCCATATTCCAAGGATGTTTTGCGTGTGGTATGGAAAATGGCTACAGGGTTTACAACTGCGATCCCCTGAAAGAAAAAGAAAGGCACGACTTTAGCGAGGGCGGGCTCGGCTATGTAGAAATGTTATTTAGGTGTAATTATCTGGCGCTTGTCGGCGGAGGCGTCAAACCCATATATCCAGCGAATAGAGGTAATTATTTCCTGCGTTTCCTGCGTGATCCTCGTGTCGCTCGGTAATTTAATCATTTTTTGGGATTTCCAGTTATAATATGGGACGACTTGAAAAAAATGCCTGCAATCACTCTAGAATTCAATGCACCAGTGAAAGGTGTAAAACTAAGAAGGGACAGGATAGTAGCTATTCTGGAAGGCGTCATCAAAGTTTACACATTCACTCAGAATCCTCAACAGTTACATGTTTTTGAGACAAATCCAAATCCAAGAGGCTTGTGCGTTTTATGCCCCAACAGCAACAATTCTCTTCTGGCGTTCCCTGGACGCAGAAACGGTCATGTCCAAGGTAACCATTTACGCAATTCCCACTCACATAGTGGTCCAAAAGTTTTTAACTCAAATTGGCACCATTTTTGTTGGTCGATTCAGTCATAGATCTCGCAAATACGGAAAAACAGCCTCTGAACATCGAGGCCCACGAAACTCCACTGTCGTGTATAGCCCTCAACCTCCAAGGGACGAGACTGGCAACCACCTCAGAAAAAGGCACTCTGATAAGAGTTTTCGACACGCAGAGCGGCGCAATGATCAACGAATTGCGAAGAGGCGCCAATCACGCTAATATCTATTGGTAATTAACGAGGGAATTTCTAACTCTTCAATGTTAAGCAAATCTCAATGCCATAACTCGACATTTCGCTCGATTTCAGTATAAATTTCAATCACGACTCGACATGGCTGTGCGTCGCTAGCGACCACGGTACTGTCCATGTTTTTGCGGTCGAGGATCAAAAATTGAATCGTCAATCCAGCCTCGCCTCAGCAACTTTTCTGCCAAAGTACTTTAGCTCGAGCTGGAGTTTCTGCAAATTTCAAGTTCCCAGTGGCCCACAGTGCATGTGCGCATTTGGCGCGGATAATAATAGTATTATAGGTAAATAGAACAAACAAATAATAGGTAATGCTTCTTCACATTTACGTTCTCGTAACGTGCTCGTAGCCTCGCCACAGTTTATTCACAAAATCTTGGAAATAACCAGCAGAAAAATCAACGCTTTTGAAACTTTGCCGGGGATTTCGTAATATTGTTGCGAATTTGTTTCTTCAAGTTTTCTCAAGTTCTGTGGATAAACGCTTTGGCGATGCTACTGCCTTGATACCTTCGTCGGGGCGATGATAAAGAATTGAAATTTTATATATCGGTCTCGATTTTCGTGTGTTCAAAGTGATATGCGCGGACGGTAGCTACTACAAGTTTGTATTTAACAACAAGGGTGAATGTACGAGAGACTTTTACGCCCAATTTCTCGAAATGACGGACGACCGGATGTGACCAATCGAGGTTACGGAACGAGATGCCGCAGATCCTTAAGGCCGCGAGTACATGGACTGAACATAAAGAAATTAACATTAATGAAGAAAATTACAAAATTACGCTGCGAGCTCTCGAATAAACGCGGCGAGGAGTTCGTCACGAGGTCCAATTATTAGGGAAACATTTTTTAAATGCCAGTTTTCGTTCTCCACCGAACGAATTCGAACAATGATCGGAGTTTGTCTCGTAATCATCCACAAAAATAGATACTCCAAAATCGCTCATTTTTCGACCTCCTCGTCCTTCCAACTCTCAATCGCATCTTTCGACCTTTACCCCGACTCGAACAACGTTCACACTGAAGCTTTCGACCGCCCGGCGCCTTTTTCTTATCAACAAGTTAAAGGACGAGCATCCTCATTCATCTACGTCACTGAAAAAACGAACGATCACAATATTGAAAAAGGGCGGACAAAGTTTTGGATTCGACGCGCATAATGACTTGTCAACGAAATTTTTTACACAGACCAGTCCCCCGAATGAAATGAACGATAAAAAAATTCATACCACGGAAATTTTTGTGCAAAGAGACTGATTTTCACTTGAATTTCGAATATTTAATTTCGTGACGTCAAATTCGTAGCCCAGGGCATTGAAACAACTTCTTTATTTGGATCTCGATTTCAAAAAATCGTTTATTTCTCCTTTGCAAAAACGTACTCGATCGTTATGTAAGATTTGATGAGATTTAAAAATGTTTACCCTCGTGCTCCTTCCGCTGCGAATCCAAAGCAACGAAATCAAATACTCGATATTGACTCGAAAATGAGTTTACAATTGCAAAAAGTGCGGTTGTATGAATTTTTAATCAATTCTGTCCATGTTTCGGCTCTGGTGACTATTTAAAAAAAAAAGAAAACGTCTCCCAGTATAAAGTAGAAAAAAGGAGAAAAAATAATGTGGAAGATGGAAATAGTGCGACAATAGTTATTGCGCCATAGATTATCATAAGCTTTATTCATAGTTATTATCGTACATTCATTATATAAATCATATACACACACACCAGAGGATAAAATTATTGTTATTATTGTATTTAATAATATTAATTGCGTAAATTGCCATTGATAAGGGTGAGAATAACAAAGAGTGAAAAAAAAGAGAGAAACGATATATTAAGAACACAGCAAGGTTGTAATTACTAGGGTGGAAAAAAATTGTGTTATTTTCCAGCACCAAATAGAATAAATGACTGCACCTTCGTTAATGCAGATGCAAGTCGCTTCAAAAATTCTTCTCTATTTTGTGCCTTTTTGAAATTTCGTTTTCAATTACGCGTATCGTCTTTTTATTTTAAATCGTACATCGAAACATCGAGAATTATAGTTTTACTTGCCAATTTATTTTCCCAAACAGTGAAGATTTTTTCAAAATATTCTTGAGTTGATTCAACGTTCTCCTTTTATTTTTCATGTTTTTCGGAAGTACATCGTAACACTGATAATTATGGTTCTCATTGCCAACAACTTTTTCCCTCGGCGACGAGTTCTCCGAAATGTTGACGTACTTTTTTCATTTCGATATTTTCTTGTTCTTTTTTTATTTTTGTTACATCGAAACATCGAGAATTTTAATTTTTTTTGCCAACATTTTGTTTTTCATGGTGATAATTTCTTCAAAATATTTATGCATATTTATTTTTATTGTTCCACTTTTGTTTTGGATTAATTCTCTTCTGCCTCTTTATCACAGCCATACAGTGCCCGCGTGTTTCGACTCCTTAGAATGTAGTGGAGAATCTACTGGCTTTGACCACTCGGAATACAAAAGCTTAGACTTCGTATGGTTTTGTTACCGATCGAGACGTCGCATATTCGGATATCGAGTGACTCGACGATTCTTTCTTCAAATCGTGCACCTCGTGCACGATCAAACCTTTTGTCCAATTGACGCTTATGTATGCACTCCAGACAGTGTACGCGCAGTGGAAATGCATCATCACAGCGAACGCCTCAAGGATAACTGCACAGAATGGTAATTTTTTATTTTCTTTCGTCATGACGAATTATTTTTATTTTATTTTTGTCAAACGAAAAGTAACGATTTCGGACTTACAGATGGTCCAGTATGTCGCTGTGAATGGATGACATTTCCTGATGAGACAAACCATAAAATACAACACTTCGAAAGCATTGAACCAGAGCCAGGGTAGCATGAATCGACGACGGTACTGCGTGAGAATTTGAGACGAAAGTCACGTGTTAATTAAACCCAAAAATTGTGTAAATCATCGTATTTCCTTTTTTATACTTACAGTCAAGACTCCGTACAGTAAAAATATAGTGCATAGCAAATGGTTGCCCCATAAAACAAGATAATACCACATCCATTCGACGCGGCCTATAAAAGATTCAACAAATAATTTTATTCCACATGCTCGTTTTTTATGTCATGTTTGATTTATTTGATTCAAGGTAAATCGACCTATGGCGTTGTCACCAGCGATTTTCATTCTTTTGATGTTCATGCGCATGGAATTATCGTCTTCGAAGTATCCCCGGTCCATCGCATCCTCCGCATCCCTGGCAACCATCTCACGAATGTCGACCGCGTGGGCGAGCGCAAGAATACAAAAAGTCACCGCGATTCCAGCTGCAAACTGCGTGAGGGAAAAACTATTTTTTACACTCTATTTACATGGGACGTTCGATTCGTCGATCGCAGAAACAATGACAGCTGCGTTTTTGAAGGAATTTTATTTCTAAATGTCCTTGGGATGGACGGAGATTTGGGGAATGGATGAAAATTCCATAATTTCAACTTACAAGATGAACAATGGCAATGAGTATCGTGCCCTGCTGCAGTGTAAAGCACTTCAAAAAGCCGACAAGCGGTTTCGGCGTAAACGAGTGACCCATGATGATTGTTGTCGCACATTCACAGCTTTCCAATCAATATCTTATTAGCGGCTCTTTGTTTTTCACAGCCAACGTCGAGGAGAAACAATAATCGATTTGTTTCTACCACTTTTTTCGTGCGGATTATTTCCCCATACGGAGTACAGCACTCAGTAAAATCGATACAATTTACCGTTGTATTTCAGGTAATGAAAACGTGGTATGCAATTAAGGAACGTCGGCAATCTCACGGGATATTCGATGACGCACTCACATTCCGTAACATCGAAAAATCCGTGGGGAAAAATGCAATTTTATTCACTGATTCAATACAAACCGAGACCCCTGCTTTCTCGTTTACCCAATGAAACGAGAACGAGGGCGCAAACTTGTGACAATTTCGACTCCCGGACACCGAGCATCACGGTGAATCTGATTCTCGGACATGCGCGAAAGAGTATTGACCCATTACAGCACCTTCCAAGAAAACGGCCCTTGCTACTATTGTTCACCTTTTGTAGAAATCAAATGCGGGAAAGAGCTTTGAATTCCGCATTTCCTATTATTTTTTCTATTCTATCTCGCGCCTCGTTCTTTGTTGATTTTAATGCTTTTTGGAAATATTTCCATTTTATGACTTTATTTGTTTGTTCGATCAGGAATAATTGAGTCATCGTAACAATCAAGGCCAAGCTCGTGATCGTCGCCATAGAAACGATCTTGTGTCACTTTCGAACTTGTCCCTCGAATATATCGAGTGAATTTTGACAAGTCGAGACGTCGAAACGAAGAATCTTCCCTTAATTGCAAAGTTAATTAAGAATAAAATCGAAATTAAAAATCGTTGCTATGCATCGAAACGTTCAACGAGTCGGTGTCGGGGTTGGAGCTTTCCACAATCCACCGAGAGCGAAATATAGCGAGGAAACACGAGATCTCATAAAACGTGAGTCACCAATTATTTTTCTCATCAATTTCCGCAAAATTCAATTTTAACGTCATTTGAAATCTCACTACGGGCTCAAAAACGACTCAGAATTTTGTTTTAGCCTGAATTATTGCTCAAATAACGTAATGAGGTTCCATTACACATTCCCTTTCTTGCTTTTTTTTGTTTTCATAACGAAAAGAGTACGTGAGAAGGTCGCGAAAGTACCAAACGTAAAAGAGTTTTGAAAAAATGTTTATAATGGTGGAATTTTTTTCCAGTTCTCATGGAGGAATCAAAACTGACTATGATGCAACGAAAATCGATACAAAACGCTGTCGATCGTGGCGAATCATTGCCTCCACCTTCACGGGCACAGAAAACAAATCCAAAAGAAAATACTCAAGTTACGTTTCCCTGTTACTGGAAAAAAAGGTCGCAGGAAGTGATTCTCAACAGCGGCGCTTATGACCGAGACCAATACAGAAGGACTGCACCGTTACGTGAGTCCCGAATATTAAATGAATAAATATTAAGACAAATGTGAATTATTCGGAAAAATCGTTCGATGGCAAATTGCTTCGTTGCAGCTAACAAGGAAATGCAAAAACGTCATCTGGCATGCATGATGGCGTATGGCAAAGATATGCCACCGACTCCTCACGGTCCAAAAATTCTCCATAAAAAAAGAAACGAGACTGACGTTTCCGAGGACATTGATCCACTTCGAGATTGTGAGTCATAATGGGATTTAAAAATAAGATTCAAAAAGTCGAAATTTCACGTCAATTTTTTTTGTACTGACAGAAAAAAAACAAAATTGTGTGTAATTTTCTGTTTCAAAGTGGTTCAAGGTATCCGGGAGAGAATAGAATTTCTCAATGACATGGAAAACCTGGGCCAAGGAAAAAAGTATCGACCAATAATCCACCAGGAAATAGCCCAGAAAATTCGCACGATCGAGTCTTTAGAAAATCGCAATTCTGACGCGATAAGCGAGGAGCTGAAAAATTACAAATATAAACTACCGCCTCCAAAACCTTTTCCGATGGGGGAACTCGAAGATTCTTAAACGATAAATTGACTTGGTCTGTTGGAAAAAAGAATAAATGATTTCTTTCCCTCGTGCATATTTTTTCGTGTATTTTTTTCAAATGACGACAAAACCGCCATCTTGCGGCCCGCTGCAGTTTTTAAATATAAAATGGTGAGTTGTGGGTAATATCGAATGAGGCAAAATATATTACAGCCTCTGCTGTATTGACGCTTATTCAAGTTTCCGTTGGTTTTATTAGTCACTGACGGTTGTTGTCTTCGTTCGCCAGCCAAAACTTGCAGTTGTTTGACAGAAAGTGAAGAAAAAGAGCTCCTTCCATGTGAATAAATAAAATCTACAATAAAATGTTGAATGGTTGGAACAGTCTCGTTTACGTATTCGCCCCGTTGTTATTTATATTCGGCTTGGTACGAAAGTGTCGGGAACGAACTTGGGGAACATGCAGAGACACGAGCAACCTGCAGGGACGAGTTTACCTGATAACCGGCGCAAATTCGGGCATTGGCAAGGAAACTGTTCGCGAGCTTGTCAAACGAAATGCACGTGTCATTATGGCGTGTAGAAATGTCGACAGCGCGAGAAACGTCGTATCGGAAATTCGCCGAAAAACAACAACCGGCGAAATGGTCAGTTTTCTATTCTCATCAAATTTCCAACCATCTGCAATTTTTCGCTTTTATTTCGAACTTTGATGATTGCTTTTCAAGATTCCCATGGAACTCGACTTGGCTTGTCTCGATTCGATACGAAAATTCGTCGAAGCTGTCCTCCAGGAATTCCCCAAAATTGACGCCCTCATAAATAACGCCGGTGTTTACATGCCCACCAAAGATCAAGCCGTCACCAGCAACGGATTTGAAATTCATTTCGGGGTCAATCATTTGGGCCACTTTCTTCTTACCAATTTGCTCCTCGATCGCCTGAGAGAATCTGCGCCCAGCAGGTAAGCCACTCGCCGTTTTTTACCTCGTTCCTCATCCGATCGTCCGTTACTTTCTGTATCAACGAATAAAACAACTTTTTTTTTGTCTTTGACAATTGTCCAGAATCGTCGTGCTGACTTCCAAGCTTTTGGAATCAGGAACAATCGACTTTGACAATTTGAACGGAGAATTGAGGCTGCCGGTGAAAGGAAGAATGAATCCTTGCTATTGCAATTCAAAATTGGCAAATGCTTACTTTGCTATGGAATTGTCAAGGAGAATACAAAATTCGGGCGTCAACGTTTACATGGTTTGTCCAGGATTTACGTACACCGGACTTTTCAGATACGTCAAGCGGAGCTGGTTCCACTACGTGGTCTTTTCTCCGGTCGCGCTCCTTTTCTTACGAACAGCTTATCAGGTACTTCAGAAATATTCAAGAATTTCGAGTATTTCGACATTGCCTTGCAGAGCTTTCAATTTCCTCATTTTTTATGCCTCCAGGGTGCTCAAACGGTACTTCACTGCGCAACGGATTCCTCCCTGTCGGAGGAGAGTGGCCTGCTCTATCGGGACTGCAAAGTTTACAGGTCAAAGAAAGAATTGAGTCCTGAGATTGGTCTCAGACTCTGGGAAGTTAGTGCCAAACTCGTGGGTTTAAACGACAACTCCAATCGCAAAGATCAATCGTCGACGAAGGACGACTCGTCCTGAGTGAATATTTTTTTTCAAAATCGCGATCAGCTTGTTGCCAATGGAAACAGTCGTTAACTCGTAATTTTGCTCTTCCTCCTAAACTAGGGCTTTTTTTTTTTCTAACACGTTGAGAATATTTAAACAGTTTGTTTTTTTTATTCGCAACCTCTGTGTCGAGAGCGGTAGCAAATACGGTATTTTCATTGCACGTTCCCGAGAAAAGATCGAGATTCAAAGAATGTAAATAACCGCAGGGTAATTTTAAATCCTACACTTAGGACTAGCAGTAAGTTGAATTCCGTGCTCAAACGGTAATAATCATAATTTTGAGTGTAATTAAGAAAGCATCTTGACTCTGAATAAAGAGAAATTTTACTTTTCGTTTTAAATCGCAAAAAGAGCAGATCGAAATATAAAATAAATCATCAATCATCATCATCGTGATTGATATTCGTTGGAATGGAATATTTTAATAATTGCGATGAAAAAAGTTTGTACAAGATAAATCACATTTTTATTCACAAGGGATTATTTTTTCAGTATTTGTTTCGCATAAATACGCCGCTGTTGAGTCTTTGCAGGATTCATTCGTGGCTGACGTATCCAACAATTGTGTAGGCACGGTACGAGAAAAATATACATATATCGATATATATATCGCTCCTAGTACTGTGAACTGCATTATTAATTTATTATAACACTGTCGTTGAAACATCTACATTTCTTTGAAATAAAACATTAAAAATGAAAAGTACGCTTTCGAATTCGGATTCCTTTGGTCTCCAGAACTGTTTTGCTGTCCGCATTTCCGTTCTTTTGTTTTTATACATTAAATATATGTGGAAAGGCGTAATCACGAGCCCTAATGAATGTCATGATACATACTAGTAAATCCGATCATGTCGTGCGAATTTTTTTCCCGTAGAAATTCTCACTACGCGACGAGGCAGAACCGTCCATGAGTTCGCAATCCTCGGGATTGGGCTTGAAGGGAACAGTAGGAAGTCGCTTAATTAAAAAACAAAAACAAATTACATACGGGGTTTCATCACTTTAAAGCTAGTCTGTTTACTGGCCAATGCCTCGGTTCTGGCGAACACGTTCTCGGAACTTCGCCGTATGGAATCAAGGTAGTCGGTCGAGGCACGAAATTCACAGGCGACCTCATGATCTTTTTTAGCACGAGCGTGGGAATTGAATTTTGATGATTCTTTACTCTCGTCCAGCTGCGTGCGTGAAATAAATGAGTGGAAATAAACATGAGAAACGTTTCCATGTGGAGCAAAGTTCAGTTGGATTTAGAGTTATCAATGAGTCGAGAGAATTCTTATTGAGCCTAGGAAATGAATAATTGTGTTGTTTCTTCGTACCAACTGACTGTATTCCGTAGCCTCTTCCGAACTCAGACTCGAGCCTCCTCTACAAATGCCGTCCAGTTCATCCTGAGTATTTTTCTCGTCCAATCTGCCGAAAATGTGAAAAACACCATTTTTCCTTCCGTAGATGGGGAATAATTGGAAATGGATTTTTTTTTTGCACTTACTTTCCATCCGATTCATAGCCACGCAGCGACAAGCCAGCCATGCCGAAAACACGATTTTCCGGATAACTGGAAGCTCCGCAAACGTCAATCGGTAAAGTCTTTTTATAATCGTAATTACAACTCTGCTTGTCGTCCAGCGACGCGCAAGAGTTGGACAGCGTGTCCTCGCTATCGATAGATATCTTTGACAATAAATTACATTCTTTTTGTCCAAGCTCCGTGAGGGTTTCTTGGCTCTTGTCACGATCGTACAGCAAATAAGCGTTGGCCGTGCTCTCACTGGACGACAAGCTCTTGCTGTCGGTTTCGTTGTTGATCAGGGACACGCGGGTTTTCTTCAAGTCTGCAGAATCTTCGGTTGACATTAAATCGCCGTTTATCGATTGTTCCACGTTCGAGGAACTGCTGTTCGGACTATTTTCCTCAATGTCATTCTGACTACCGCTTAGTGCCATTTCACAGCTGCTTATAGAGTTGGAACTTCTCTGTTTGGAGCTCGCCGAATCTTCGGTAGTGTCCGACAGAGTTTTTTTCTTAGACACTGAGACCGGTGTGATGATTTCAATGTCTCTCTCGATAACATCCAACTTCGTAACTTTAACGAACCTCTCATTCTCGAAGACCGGATCGTCCAGAGTCTCTTCACTGCTCGTTTCACGCGGCAACGTAAAATGCTTCGCGTCGATCGCGCTTTCCTCCGATTTACAAATGCGCTTCGACCGACTGCTCAGCACGAGCAAATTCGACGGTTTGTCGAGCCCCTGATCCAAAGACGAACCCAGACTCGTTTTTACGTTTCTCAATTGATTCGCCGATTTCGGAGCTCTCGGACATTTCTCAAATATTCCTTTCTGGATCGGTGGCGTTAACGGCACGTTACTGTGCTTCCCATTTCCAATATCAGTGTCCAATGACGAGCCAGAAAACGTTCGCTTCGAACTATCTAGACTGTACGACCCACAAAGATAAACGATTAATCACGAAGTTTGTCGGACCCCAATCCCAGCGAATCGTAAATCCGAACATTTGCTACAGCGTTAAAAATTTACATAATATTCTCCGTGCCAACAATGAATATTATTGTTTCAGCAACATTCTCCTTGACTATTTTTAAACCCTAAAACTACAAACCCCTTTTTTTTTACTTTTCAATTACAAACCGGGGTGAATATTTACCCCACGGGTGTCTTGTTCGTAAAAACGTTCCAAAAGCAATAATCAAACTTCCAAATACATGAATCTTTTCGTTTTTTCATACCAAAGAGAATGGTGAAGAGCAAATTTAATTTCATCAAGGTTCAGTTGGTGAAAAATCGATTCAAATACCTAATAGTGCTGAAAAATTGGGAACGTAATTCGAGGTAATTCGCCTGGCATTTCGAGACTGAAAAATTTTGGGTAAATATTTACTTACGGTTGGTTCGGTTTCATGTTGATCATCAGTGAAGTTAAGTTCGGTAAAGTCGCTCGTAAATCAGAAGTGGGCAGACCGCAGTACCACCGGAGTTGAGCAATGTTTTTGTTCAAAAGATAGACCGCGTAGTGGAACTGAAGCTGATCCTTGCTCCGGGCGAATAATGGGAACCTGATGGAGAAAAGTTGTTGGTGAAATTTTCTTGTGTGGGAAAGAATGAGAGTTAAAGGAGAAAATTAAAGTGACTGACTGCCTCTCGTTGTCGGGAAGGCTATTGGTGACGTGATCAATGACCCGGCTGCGGGATCCGTAATGCAAGATTGGATATCTCGTTGGTACGTTGAGAAAATTTGCTATCATCTGCGTGGTGTGAGCCACGAAACCCAAAGCCACAGCAACTTGAGTATCATTGGACGATTCCAATTCCTCGCTGTCCGGTAAATGAACGTTATTGATCGTAAACTTCTTCTCGTTTTCTTGATTGATTGGATATATCAAACCCAATTCAGAGATCAATTGGCGACGGCGGTGGGCCAATTTGGACGTTGTTTGCATATAAACGTCTCGCGTTTCCGAGTGACTCTGACGCCATTCTCGTAGTCTTTCGATATCTTTGTTAAGTTCTCGATACCTCTCCATCAGCTCCGAACCTGAGGCGTAAAAATAGAGGAATTTTTTTATAAATTGCGTATTACGAAGTTTTTACGAGTTGGTGACTGAAATTATACCGTGGTCCTGATTCTCTTCCATGATGTTCATATGCAATTGATTCAAAGTTCTCAGTTCGCCCATTTTCCTTATCCTCTCCTGCTCCAACAATTTTGTTCGAAATTTCGCGACCTCAAGTTCCTTCCGTATCCTCAAGATCTCAGCCTTCTTCTCTCTGCTTATTTTCTTCGGTTGCAACAGTCGGTTAAGCGAGTTTTGTTTGTATTTGGGTGATTGCGCTTCGTTGCCCGAGGCTATTCTCTCGCGCAACGTTTGTACCGATTCGGTTTGTTGTTTCAACGCTTGCATTTTGCTCCTCAGACTGGTGAGCTTGACTACGGTGTAGCTGTCTCGTATCTCGATCGACGGTATGGACATACGAAGATATCGCTTATCGTCCGAGTTCTTAACGAGGCAGTACGAAGGAGCGAAAAAACCACCGTGTAAATGAAATATCAACGAATTGTCGCGCAATATCGTTTCGAGATTCGACGATAATTTCGGTCCCATGTAGGACAGGCCGGTGAAAGATATTCTCCATGTCAGCACAGTCACGTCCGACGTCGAATCCTTCAGATTCGTCCTTCTCCATAAACGCAGAACAATTTCTAAACAATTTCGTAACATTTCAATTAATCGGCTTTCCCACTTGACGGATGTTGCGAAATTTCAGTGAAACAACGATTACTTTCAACATTCATCATCTCGTCCACAATAAATGTTTCAAATTTCGAAACATGGCTCAAGAATTTTTTAATTTTGGTCAATTTTTCAACTTCGAACTCCGTTCCCAAGTTTTTCAGCACTTTCAGGTATTTTAATCAATTTTTCCCCGACCAGACGTCGATAAAATTGAATTCGAAAAAATTCGCCAGGTTTGTAGTTTAAAGCAAAAAAAATGTGTTTGTAACTCTACGATTAACTCTGAACGAATAAATTGATTTAATAAATAAAATTCATTCACCACTAGCGGCGGACAATCCTGTTGCATGGATAGTAGGCACTTCTAGACTGGCCCATCTTGCGCTGACATTATCGATAGGATCGCTTGTAAAAAAAGGTGACGACATGCTGGATCGGTGAAGAGTATAATAGAACCAGCATGTTTCATGGTTCTTATCCGTTTCCAAATTGTATCCGATTACTCGAATGAGACTCCTCAATCGCAGCTGTGGAAAAATTATAGTCGCCAATAGAATGGTTGATTTTGGGCGATGTCTGAAAAATGATACTGAACTTCACAAAGTTGGAGTCAAAAGAAAAATACATTTTCTATTGATTTTTTGTTAAATTTCCAAAACTATGACAATTTTCCAATCGATTTTGATGTTGGATCCTGAAGAAAGATCATTTTAGTGTCCTGGACATATTTTGCATCTAAATCTCAATGAAAAACAGGATTTTCTTGCATTCCAACGATGCAAACTTCAACCTCGTTATAAAAATGGGTTTATTTTCATTCGAAGGACATAAAAGTCTCAAAAATGTTTATGAAGCAGCGTACCTGTTGCGTAGCGAGAGGAAGCCAGGTTTTGTATCGTGGGGCAATACGTGGTTGAAGTGTCAGATCCAAGTCCCTGACGAGACATTGCGAGGTTTTCCCATCCATCGTTTGTGTTCATGGCATAACGGAATTGGGGCAATGAAAATAATTTATTTACTCAACCAGGCTAAAGCTGAACGTGACTAATTTTTAATGTTTAACGATTGAATAATAGATGAAAATGCTTTTTTCATTGATATTCGCAGGTTAAACGTTCCGGGTGGCCCTAATCGATCCGTTGATAACACCATAAAACTTTTACAATGCGTATTTTCTGCTAGTGTGACGCTCGATAAGCTGTTTTTTTCTTTTTTTCCCTTTAATCGTATGATGTGTTTATCCTGTAACACGAATCTCTTCAAACGTAATCTCCAGTCACATGCAACCGAGACCGAGACATTGTACGATTAAAATAAATTTCCACTGAAGTTGACAGCTCGCAGGAGGCACGATTGCGAGAGGGGGAATGATAGGGTTGGTGCCATCTCCAGTTACCCTGATAGCAAACTTTAGATTTCTCTTAATCACTTATTTTGCTCTCGTAATTGTCGATTTTTCGATTCAAATCAAAGTGACACTAAAAATTTCATTAAAATTATACTTTGTTTATTTTTTTCCTCATCAATTTTCAATGGGTCTTTCAGTATATACACGTTCATTCGTTCTTATCCACCGAGATAAGTTTCAGGAGAACAATAGTTTTCATCCTACCCACTGCTATGGCGACACCAGCAATTTCCCGCCAAATATTTTGGTACTTCGTACTTACTTCGTCTCGCGTCCAGCTGTGGTTGCAAAAGCTAGGTTATGTTTTATGTTTAGTTATGTTCTCCCGCGGAATATAAACCAAGCATCGAATGCATGCAGCGAATCTCCTGTCGTCAATTTGAATATTCAACAAAATGGCTAATTTGGGCGATAGGATAATTGTTTTAATTGATATGGATTGTTTTTTTTGTCAAGTTGAGTCACGATTGCAACCCAAGTTGCAGGGAAAACCGGTGGCAGTCGTACAATACAACCAATGGCGATCAGGAGGGTGAGCAGTGTTGTTTTTTTTCATTGTCATCTCCATTCAATTCGGATTGTCAATGAAATTTACAATTATGTATACATTTTGACATTCCACAGTATAATAGCCGTGAATTACGAAGCCAGAGATTTTGGGGTTACTAGACACATGAGAGGGAATGAAGCAAAAGAAAAGTGTCCAGAAATTGTGCTTGTGAGCGTTCCATCGGTTCGTGGAAAAGCTGACACGTCCAAGTGAGTCTGATTAATTCAAATAGCTCAAAAAACAAAAATCGGTCAATTCCAATTAGTTTATAATTTCTGACGAATTTGACTCAATACAATGACATTTCTTCATACCTTTGACAGATATCGTTGCGCCGGCAGAGAAGTAATCGACGTTTTGAAAAAACATTGCTCAATTATCGAGCGTGCCAGTGTTGACGAGGCGTATTTAGACATAACGGAGTTGGTGGAAAAAAAAATTTCTGGCGGCTTGTCTCAGATGGATTTATCAAACAAATTGGCAAATTCGTTTGTCGTTGGTTATTGTAAAAATGACACCAACGAGGAAGGTATCGCATTTTTGCATTCTTTCATCTAGTTCACAGCACGAGGGGCAAATATTGCCATAATGAATTTTATAATTCTTAGAACAAAGGGTAAGAGGCATCGAGAGATGGTTGGACGAGTCATTCGGAGATGTCGGAGACGAGCAGGCGAGAAAACTGGCCATAGCCGGAGTGATCGTTGAAGAATTGCGAGCCGAAATTTATGCCGTCAGTAAATTTCGATGTTCCGCCGGAATTTCGTACAACAAAGTGTGTAAAATGATTTTTTATGAAAACATAAATATGCAGATCGCTGAAAAAATGGTCAAGAGTGATTTTGGTTGTGTAGATTTTGGCGAAACTCGCGTGCGGCATCCACAAACCAAACAGACAAACCATCTTGCCTGCCAGCGCAGTTCCCTCCCTTTTCGCAACTTTACCGGTGAAAAAAGTTCGGAACCTCGGCGGCAAGTTTGGAAATATCGTTATGGAATCACTGGGATGTAACGTTATGACGGATCTCACTCGTTATTCCCTCCAAGACCTTCAAAAACGCTTCGACGAAAAAACTGGGTAAAACAATTGTTTGACTTGTGTCATTAAAAAATGTTTTTCCATGTCGTGTCAGCCGGAGAATTCTCTTTGGAAAGAAAAGTCACACGCGATCGTACGATAAATTGAAAATATGAATTTTTAGCCATGAACGGAATTTTGCAGGTCGTGGCTGTACAACATCGCGAGAGGCATCGACAATGAACCTGTTGTCTCGAGGCTCGTTTGCAAATCGATTGGGGCGAGCAAAAATTTCCCCGGGAAGCAGGCGATCGTGAAACTCGAAGTGGTAAGTTGAAATAAAACTGAAAAAAATACTTTAAGCGATTCAAGAGAGGCAGTGGCTCAGTGGTAACGAGCCCGGCTCTCACACAGTGGGCCCCGGGTTCGATTCCCGCCGACACCAATGGATTTTTCTAAGTGTCCCAAGCTGTACTCTCTGTGGTTCGGAACCCACGTAAAATAGTAGGTCCGTGTGTGCGTAGTGGAGAGGAGACGAATGGGGAAGTGTGAATGGTGGAAAAGGGATGAGAGAAAAAGGTGGAACGGGATGAAAGAAGGGGTACGGGAAGCACACCATGTACAAACCCGCCAAGGGTATGCATGTAAAACTCCACTACATACATACATACTTTAAGCGATTCGATCGAACGGGAATTTTGTGTTTCTTTTCAGCTCAAGCATTGGGTCAACGAATTATCGATCGACGTTGGTGATCGCCTGGAACAGGATCTCGAAGAGAACGAGCGTAGAGCGACAACGTTAACAGTGAGTTTCTCTTATTACGAGGACCGCAAAGTAATATCACAATCACGATCTTGTCCTTTGAAGTCGTACAAGTCCGAGAGGATAGCGAGTCAGTGTGTCGATATTTTAACGAAATCGACTCAAAAGCCCATAATAAATATATCCATAGCTACAGGCAAATTTATACCAGCCAAAGGTAGTGGAAATTTTGTGAATTTCTTCAAAACTAACGGCGTGACTTCCAAACCGGAGGACAACAGCTCTTCCAACAGCGTCACCACAAATTCAATTAATTTGAAATGCGAAATCGATGTTTCAAATTCCGGGGACATCGAGAACGTGCCAAACGCAACATCCAAATGTGAAAACGTTCTGCCAAATCCCGAGGACATCGAGAACGTGCTTGATGGAAAATCCAAATGCGAAAACGATGTTTCGAATTTCGAGGAGATGGAGAACGTGCCGGTGACAGAAAATCCGCAGAAAATAATCGCGTCGCTTTTTTCGAAACAAATAGAACATCGTGAAAATGACAAGACAACGAACGAGCCCATTTCCCCGAGCACCGCCATCCTCGGAAGTGAACAATTGAAAAAAGCTCTCAATCGTGAAAACCTCAAAACCTCGTTTTTTATGAATTTTCTAAAAGACGCTAAACCGGACGTCGTTGACGAAACAACGATAGAGGAGGACTTGCCTCCCACGGCGATTGAACCAAGTCCAGAAAAGCAAAACAAATCTCACGAGAAAGTTGAACGTGCGGAGGAGGAAAAGGCAAAAAATCAACAAGTCGATCTTCTCGCTCAATTGCAAGAAATCTTCCCCGACCTCGACGACATAGATCGTAGCGTTGTTCAATTATTACCGATGGAACTGCAGCGTTTCGCCAATTCATATTTAAAAACGAAATCTAGTCAAAAAGTTCAGCAGCCGGTTAATAAAAATGTAGCGAAAGTTGTAAAATCGAAATCCGCTAAACCGAAAGCCACAAAGCCCAAAGGGAATTCTCTACAAAATTTCTTCGTCAAAACGAGCACGAATTCTATCGATGAATCGAATCGCCGAAAATGCTCGGAATGCAATCAAATGATTGAGAGGGAAAAGTACGCGGAACACTTGGATTTTCACGTGGCTAAAAATTTACAACGAGAGATGAATCGAGTTGATTCATCGAGTTCTTTGGTAGAATCAAGTTCTTCAAAAAGGCGGAGGTCGGACGACAGTCCCGCGATAACCACGAAAAAAGTAAAAGGTATATCGACGTTTTTTGGTAGATAGACAATTTTACCATGTCCGGTGGTTCTGTCAATTTGCATGAACTTTTATTTAATTCATTGGAAGCGCCGAAAAATTTTTTATGATAAAAAAGCTGATTCCTTTTTCCGAATGATGCAGCTATCAAAATCATTGTATGATACGAAATATCGGGTTCTGTAAAAATCTCTAGACTTAACTCACAACGAAATATATTATTGTTAAGCTTTTCTAGAGTATATTCAAGAAACTGTAAATATAGTAATTATCATTTTTATACAAAATCGATTGGGATACAGTCGTTTTCCTTTAATATCAGAATTACTATCGTAAATGGAGTGTGTTTTTGAGATTTCCTTCTCTCAATAATGTTGTCCACCCCTGCCTCTCTGATTCCATCCGCCTTGAACTCTTCCACCTCGTCCACGAGGATTTCCACCGCCTCCTCGACCTCCCCGTTGATATTCGCCTCCTCTGTTATCCTGGTAATATCCTCCTTGATTTCCTTGATTCGTAAATCCCGATGAGTATTGTTGGTTTTGATAATTGTCGTCGCGATTTTGGCCAAAATTCTTCGAAGCGTCTTTGTGATCTCGGAAACCGCCACCACCACCTCCTCCGCCGCCGCCGCCGCCGCCACGTCCTCCTCGGCCACCTCTGGAAAATTCATCAAATTCCTATACCGACAATTCCGCTTTATCTCTCTTAAAAAAAATGTTCAAGTTCTCGGAATTTGCTCCGTTATGATAAAGAAAAAGGGAGGCTGGCTTTATTGGCCACGAGCGATATTCGTAACGTACCTGAACGAAGGTCCATCGGGAACTCGATCTTTCTTCCACGAGGGCATTTCCGGTGGAGGAGGTTCTTGATCTTGAGGACGTCCTCCTCGGTCCGGGACATCGCCAATGATAACATTGTTGATACCGCTTCGCGTGTTTCGTCTGACGGACGCGTTGCTCGTTTTTTCAATCACTGCCAAGTCCTCTCTCGCAGCTAACAAATGACCGATCGTCACGTTCGGTTTATTCGACATGAGATTTCTCTTGGCATGATAAAGACCGTTCAATTGGTCTTCCTTTGCTTTTATTCTGTCAGACCACTGTAAAAATAAAAAAGACATTTCTTGATAATCTGCAATCTCACGTGAGACTCTTCATATTTGTGAAGCAGAAAGGGTAATTACCAGGAAAGATTGTACAGTCACGTCCAATCGCTTGAGCAACATATCTCTTCGCATCTTGTACTCGACGCTCATATCCTCCTGCAATTTATCCAATTTTTCCCATTGCGCCGGTGAGAGCTCTCCAACGAAAAGAGCTTTGCCAACGAGCTCGCGCGGCGCTGACGACGTTATTTCTTTTAATTTATCTTCGAGCTTTTTAAAAAGCGCTTCTGAGGATATGTTGTCTGGCGGCTTTTGGAATTTCAGTGCTAACAGCATATCCTTCAAGCATTTAGCAGTCTCTGTCTCGTTCTAGAAATTCAAACACTCGAATTAATCGAAACGTCGATACTTTTTTTGCAATCGACTCGTTGCTACTACGTGTAGAAATGATGGCGAATCTTTTCACTAAATCCCGTGAAAAATTTGTTTGAAAAATGATCAAATTTGTTTAACGTTAAAAAAATCGCAGTGGCTAGTCGTCCCGATAGTCGGATGAATAATTTTGTCCAGACACGCTTTATCCGGACGAGCAAGGGTTGCTTATTCGTCCAGATGTGCTTTTAGTGTACGAAATATCTGGACGAGCTGCCACAGTGTAAAAAAATCTGGCCGATTTTTCGAAGGAGAAAAATCTACCCAAACGAATATTGTCGGCTTTTATTATTATTCATGGAAATTGTTGATTTTTTTCTGATTTCAGTTGAATTCAGTAAATAAATGAGGGCGGGAAACTTTTAAATGCTCACTATAGTAAGTTCCAGTTGGTTCGCAGTCTTGGGTTTGTTAGCTTCTAAAATTTTGCTAGTCATGAGCTCTGTTATGAGAAATTCCAGTAAAGTTATTCGATCTTCTTTGCTCGATAGTCTTTGATTGACGTTGCCGCCCATCAATTGGCGATTCACGCATCCCAATTCTTTGAGGAACAAACTCAACTCGAGGAGGAAGGAACTGGCATCTTCCGGCGATGTTGTCGCGTGTACTCTTTCGTCCAGTTCACCGAACAAGACCAACTGATCCACTAGCCAAGCTACGAGGCTCGTGAATTCGACAGATTTTGGCCCTTTGTCCAGGGCGTCTGCCAATTTTTCTGGTACCAGCGCAGGACCGTCGTATCTGTTGGTCATAAAGTGTTATTCAATTTTCACAATGGTCACGAGAATTTGTTGAAATAATGTGAATTTACGAAAATCTTGTGTTGGTTAGGAGTTTAAAAAATTGTAAAAATTGTTGCGACAGCGAAGAACGTTATAATTATTCGCAATCTGACAGGAGAGAAAGATTAACCTAAAAATCTTACCCGACATCTTCAAGATTCTGGAGTAAATCAGATTCCATTGTTTGTCTTTATTTTGGAGAGCCTAGAATTAATATTAATTTTAAATTAAATACACTTGCAGCTCTGCATCGAAGTATTATCAATGCAATGATTTAATTTTTACAATCCGTTAAAAATTTGCAACCAACAGCTCTGTCGTCCAGCCGGTCGAGCGCTCGTCGATCGACCGAGGAGGAGGGATCTGCTTTTTGCAAATACAGCAAATCTGGGGAATTTCATATTTTTCCACTATCACCAAACACCTGTCACTTCAAAGGGTTATTGCTGCTGCTCTCTCCAGCAGCACAGGGTATTGGCCGCACTGATGTCTCGGCAACATGTCCGCCTACATTTTTTCGAGAAAAGTCAAAACCATTGACATTATTGCGCACGGTGAATCTCATTGTTTTCCGACATTCCTCGTGTCACTAAATAAAAACGACAAGACAACCGAACGAATGGTCCACAATTTTCGCAACATTTTTTACTACAACTAAATCCGCCCTTTTTGCTAAATTAAGATTTGATTTAGAATACAAGATACGGGGCTTAATTAACGAGAGCTTTTACAAAGGATATATATATATATATAATACAGAAGTTTTCTCGCGTATACTCTCACCGTGAGATTTTGATAAACACTTTCTTGTGTAACAGAGGAAAAAAAAGTCACTCGAGCGTGTTGGTCTTGTTCGAGTGGTTTACAAACGGTGGGCCAACAGTTGGAATGTGTGTAAAACAAAAGAATGGAAGCGACAAACGTGAGCAAAGTGTTTGACGATGATAATTATCACGAAAATAGATCGGGATTCGGCAATGACATAGACCATTGCAAAACTTACGAAAATACGCAAATTCTCGATCTCCGTACGAACAATAATTCGAGATGTGGAAAAAACGAATCAGAGAGAGAAAGCGTCAGCGGGACGGAATCGTCAGAGTTAATTTCACCGCTCGAAATAATTGAAACACCCGAAGAAGAAAGACGTTCCGCGGGTTGTGCCAACGATTTATTCAGAAAATCGCAAATTCCTGAAAATTCGTCGAGCACAAATGGCTCCGAAAGTCAAAATAACCCTGTACATAACTCTCCGGCGCCGCTGGCCTTCACCATCGATTTTGGCAATAACAAGGAAGTCGACACGGCAAGATATCAAAATTTATTCCAAAGATATAATGCCAGACACAGGAAAAATTTGTCCATGTCCAAGGTATTTCCTCCAGCGCTTTTCCATCAAAATTATCAAATTCTTTTTACAACCCGAGAAACCAAACTTTTTTTTTCAAACCAAAAATCATTTTACAGATTGAAATTAAAGCAAAAAAACCGCCAGTCGCGACGTCCACTAATTTTCTACAAAGACCAAAAGTCCCGAGCGCCCATTCCGAAGGATACTTCAGCAGCGAGGACGACACCAAGCGCAAAGCCGACAAACTGTCTCAGAAATTAAAAGAACTCGGTGAGTTTTTGAGCTGAAAACGATTACCTGTATAAAACTACGTCAAAAATAATTGTGTCTCTGGATTAAAACGTCTGAGAGACTGTTGTTGTATAATGCTATGACTCATGACTGAGACATCCTTGGATGGTATACCGGTACTTCAGGATGGAGCTCATTAGTATTCAAGAAGGCAAGCCTTGTGTGAATCACAACTGTTAACTTCCAAATAACTTACAGTGTCACATTTCTGTGGCTGTTTATCACCGAGCAGCAACGCATTAGGCTTACAATCGAGTTAATTCTTAATTATATTTCAATTAAAAAAACAGCAGATGGTTTTATTTTTAAACAAAGTTTGAAAAAAAAAAAAGTTGTATTTTGTCATGGAAATAGTGTAAAAAGTGATAAATTTTCGTTTCTCAGGTCTGAAAGCAACAGGAAAATCTCAAGGGGCGTTGAAAAAGAGTGATATGATGTCAAGGTCATACAACGAACAATCCCAGGTGGAGAGCAGTCGTGATAATTTATCGCTCGAATTGAGCAACTGTTCGAGGCCGAATTCGAGTAATTTTCACCATATGTCGTATTCAGCGACGATGAACGATCTGAGTGGCTTGCAACGTGGCAATTTTGAGGCCGAAGACGATGACGATGACGTGGAAGATGTCAACGAGCGTAAAAATCGCGTGCAATATTCGCCGGAGAAAAAATACACGAAAAATATCGAGTATATTGAGATTAATCACGATTACGAAAAGAAGGAATGTCGAGAAGGATCGAGTCGGAATTCGTGTGAAAAATTGTCCAACGTCGATTACAGCCTCGAATACAGCAGATCAAACGAATTTGGTTATTCGGATATTCACCAAACGAAAATGCAAACTTCCAGCGTTAGTTTCACCGCTGAAACCAACGCCGACGATCCAGAGCGAATGAATCTCGATATATTCAACGTTAGCAATGCCGACGCCGGTTCCGATGGCACTGTTAGCGAAGCAGGAACTTATACTATTCACAAAGATTACACGGAAGAGGAGAAAGCCAGAATGGACATTGACAAGGCTTTCAGTGTCGGTGTTATCACGGAGCAAGAGAGAGAAGAAAGTTACGTCCATCATTTCAAGGTTCGCCATTTCCTCGCTTCGTTTTCTATCTTCGCGTTGAATCTATCTGTTGAAATAATAATTTTCCTCTTTTTTTTGCAGATGACAAACTCTCGTGATACGAATACGTGGATCTCGGAATGGGCGACACAAGTCGCGGAGCATAATTCTCTGCCTCCACCGATCGGAGGTTCAACCGGACGAACTCCGCCTCTCACACCTTCGAAAATCCCATCTCCCATTTATTCCCGCTCTCAAAGATCGAGAAATCGAAACGTTGGTATTTTATCACTCTGCAGAATTTATTTAAAAAACAATCAAACATTTGATGAGAACACGGATGTTTTTCTTCTTTTTTTTCGCAGGAACAAAGCGACAGCAGTCTGGACATGGAAACCCATTTACACATTAAGGAGAGACTTGGAACGGTGTCAAATCCACACGCGAATCTCATAGACTCGGGTGGCGAGTCGGACGAAGACACGAGCAACAGTTACGTAACTCCACCCTTGAGCTCTCAGCGTACACCGACCCATGGCCCTTCCCTCGTGCGTCGCGGCAGTCTGACCGAGACTCTGTTGAAAAGAGCAAACGCGAACGAGTCTCGACGAAGCATGCGTAAATACGTTGACAACAAGATTAAAAAGGACGATGGCGCAATGAAAAGTCCGTCCCACGCACTGGCTTGCCTTCATTTGGAACGAAGTAGTTCACTAGACAGGTAACTCGCACGAAAGAAAAAATATCATCGATCATCATCGAACGTCACGTGTTTTTATCCGATGAATTCTCAATTTTCGAATTAACAGGAAAGAATACACGTCCGACACCGCTGAATCCAATTCGTCCAGAAAAAGTAGCTTGAAGAATTATACCGAAGAAATTTTCAAGCATACCAATAGTCCTATACTCAATCGCTTGAGGCCAGCCACTCCGAAGCTTAACAACAGTCCTATTCTAGCACATAAGGAAATCTCAACGAAAGTAATGAATTCACCGATATTGGATAAAACGAAAAACGTCCCAAAACCGAGCAGCCAGGCCCAGAACGTCGGATACTTTACATGCACGGAAAATAGGTACAAAAATAAAAGAAAAACAGAAAAAAAAACGGTTTTTTTTTTAACAGTAATGTTCATTTTTTCGTAGGAAAGTTGAGAAAGAAAAACATGAAATGATTTTTTTTCAGTCCATACATGCTGCGGAAATCCAACAGTACGAGCAACTATCACGACGAAACGTCGTTGCATCGTAGAAGAGAATTGACGAGCAACGCAGGTGGTGCTTATCCGAACAGTCCAACGTTCCAGCGAAGCGAAAACATACAACGATCTTCGAGTAATGCCAGTATAAGGAATCCAAAAATGAAGAGCGTTTTGACACGTCGTAGCAGTTTCAATAATGAAAACGATCGACTGCTCTTGACCAAAGGAAAATTCAATCATCCCGGTTCGGACAGCAGCAGCGAGGCTGGTGAATCGCCATCGATCAAGCCCGCAGCGCCAATTTCTTCAGGCATAAAACTAAACCGCGCGTTCAGTATACGGAGAGGTCGATTGAGCTGCGAATCCGATACCACGCCGAACACTACGCCGGAAGAACGTCGGCGAAAGGCACAGACTGAAATTAAATCCGCTCCTTGTTCGGCGAGGCAAACGAGCCATCATCGCGCACGCACCAGCAGCGTCGGAGCGAACAACAAAGAGGTATTTAAAAAACCGGAACCACCCAAACCCCGAGCACCCTCGATATCGCGAACGGACACTGGACGATTCAGCATCAGGGGACCCAAAACTTCCCACGTAATAAAAAAACGCTTTGCAATTAACTTGTAAATGAAAAATCCCTGCCGCAACGAACGTTTTATTTAAATTATGTATCACACTTTTCAAGGCCACAACCGCGTCGAGGCCTAACCAGAAATCCAGCAACAAAGACTACAAGAAATCAACCAGAAGCAATTCTACTCTAACTTCGAAGGAAGTCGAGTTTCAGAATTGGAAGAGACGGAAGAGTTACGATCCCATGAAGGCGGCTGCTGAGGGCAAGAAAAAAGTGGATGGTCCTAAAAAACAACACAGTGTAGAAAACGGCTCGTCAAGGTAAACGAATGAAAATTATTTCAACAATTTTTGAAAAAATTTAAGAATTTTGGCTCATCGTTTTTTTTTTCTTTTCAACTCGCAGTCGCGATAATTCCGTTCTGCGTTCGGCGAGTTTTCACGGCACAGGTGGAACCTTGTCCCTTGCAGACGATTGGTCCGATAACGAGCTTGATTTCAATCAGAAAGACAATCAAGCTCCGCCGCCATCGAGTCCCCAACTAGTAAATAACAAAAATTGCTCAATTAACTTTTTATTTATTCAATGATTCGGTCGAAAAATCGAAAATAATTATATTCACTGCTTTCAGGGTAGTGATAGCGACCTTGAAACTGCCTCGTATTTACAAACAACTCACAACGTCATGTCCGCAATGTCGGCAAGAATCAATGTTTATAATCCAGTGGATTCCGGTGGCGAGAGCGACGAAGACACGAGTCACAGTTTTCGTCAGGCTACGAACAAAATGGCTCGTGATATCAGTGACACCGAAACCAGCGACGAACCTCAAGCTGCTACGCAATCTCCAATCACCAACACGAAATACAATCGTGCTTTTAGGTACGTCGTTGATTCGAGCGACAAACAGAATTCGCAAAACGTTTCACTATTTATTTTCTTCGTCACTTTGTTCGACAGCCTGCGCAGAGGCAGATTGGAACCTCAGGAACCAAAATTATCCAACGTTACCATGACAAAGCCTAAGACTGTAGGAGCGGCTGGTGCGAAAAGCAAAACCGAAACAGTGCCAAGTATCTCAAGGACTGATTCAGGCCGATTCAGTATGCGTTTGACAAAAACAGCAAACGTAAGCGACATTTTGCCGGAATCTTACCCTCAACAAACGCGTTTATGAAACTTCTACAAACCCCTCATTTCCGCAGGTCTCGAAACTTAAACCAAAAGAGACGAAAAAACAATTTTCAAACTCGCGAGAAGTCGAGATGCAGAATTGGAAACGTCGCAAGAGTTACGATCCCATGAAAGCAGCTATGGAAGGAAAACGCAAAGCTGGCCTAGCAAAAAGAAACGTAAATGATAATTCTTCTTCCAGGTAAGACCCACTATTTGTATTCCTCGATATTAATAATCATTAGAATAATAAATCGATAGTTATTGGCATGAAATATGCAAGTGAGATTTAGTGTTAATTTTACTGTGTTGTTGGATCTTGTAGCGATCGAAAATAGTGATAGACTTCAGTGGATCGATTGGTATGATAAAATTACGTTGTCTTACGTGCTTGAAGCAGCGGCTATCTTCCAAAATCTTTGTGCCATTTCGTTTCTGATAAATCGCCGAAACATTTTCGTTTTTTTCCGGCTTAATGTTTTCTCACCATTTCCACGTATCGTTTTAGTTTTTTTTTTTTCAAATGCTTGTTTCCTCTATTCCGTAATATCGTCCGAGAGAAAACACTCAACGACATTTTTGGCCTCTTACAAAATTGCTTCAAAACGCAATCCTCACATTTCTTCACGACGTTTCTAAAAAAAAGCCAAAAAATTCTGCACAGCAGCTGAGCATTGTGTTTCCCGTACAGCAAATACGAATTTTCAGCTTGGAGTGTGCTCGAAGAAATGTTGTTCGCATAGAAACCAAAATTTCTGTTGAAATAGCCAATCGATTTATGTTTGTGCTTCCAGCCACGTGTCGAGATCTCAAAGTTTCCATGGGCCGGCGACCATGGGAATAAGCGAATGGAGCGACGAAGATATTTCAGCATCGGCTGACGAAGCTCCAATTTACTAGAGAAAAAAATGGAGAAAAAAAAATCTCGGCTACAAAAATGCGAAAAAGCTTTTGAAAAAATGGAAATAATCAGATCTCAGATATTGCCGAGAGGTTGCACGACCATCGCCCACGTAGGATATGTACAATTGGTCTAAAAATCCTCTCATACTGATCGCTATAGCAAATAGCTTACTTAATCATTAATCACCACATAATATCTTCCATTGATATTAAAAATAATGATAAGCGAATAAAATACTGCGCGAATAATTAAAACATATTCTACATGTGTCAAAGCATTGTTTTTGCGAAAGCTCGAAAGAAAGGTCAAAAGTTTAAGGTGCTCCTGAATAATTATCTCATTATATCGCATCCCCGTGGATGAATTGTTACTTGGTTCGAACAGAGCGAAAAACAAAGAAATTCAAATACGTGTACAAAAAAAAAAAGGAATACAGAAGCGAGGGATGAATTTGCTTGAAGGTAAATGCGCCAATTCGAACATAGGTTATTGATATTTGTATAAAAAGAACTTTCATTAGTTATATTTTCGTATTTTCTGATGTGAATATCAATAGCTTTGTTGCCCTAGTTGAAATATATTGATTTTAATTATTCATGTATACACTTGCACTTGAATCACATTCGAACGTATTTCCCCAATTTATTTATTCAAATATGGCCGAACGATATGTTGAAACGGTTTTTTGTTTGTATCATCATTTTCTTGTAAAATCGAGGGACAAGGTCGATGAGCATAATTTACGTGCAATGCGATTTGATGTGCAATTTTCTTTTAGTTGTATACTCACCTTTCACGCGATGTACCATTGATTTTGTAAAATCTGCGTATATCAATAAATTTGTTTCTTCATTTAACAAAATGTGTCTGTTTTGCGAGCATATCCAAATGTGATGACCGATGTTTACTCTTAGTTTTTAAAATTTCGTTCATATTTTTGAGAATTTATCTTCAGAGTTTTGCAGAATTTACTCACACCGCAGTCTGTGAGCGTCACATCAATCTTAGTACAGATGGCGGTGTATCCAATTTCTTGGGCCGTTGAGATATGCTCGCGATCGAGAGTGCATGCGAAAGGGAACTTCGCCCCTCTCGAACGTTTCTTTTTTCCTCTCCTCTTTAATCTTGTCCTCGGGACAGAGCAATGGAGATTTATTGAATCCTCGAGGGTAAAGATATCGTAAAATATTTCTGTTTTATGTGTTAACATGGTCATGATTTCGAAAGCTGCGGTCGGTCTCGCGGTCGGAATGGCCGGGATATTCGTCGGTTATTGTTTTTACTTCGACAAGAAGCGTCGAAGTGATCCCGACTTTAAGAAGAAATTGAAAGAGCGTGAGTAACACCAAGATATCCATTTTGTTTGTTCGATCTTTATCGGCAATTTTCTTCGTCGAGCACGTTGTTTCCCTCGGACCTTTGTGCCTCTATTATCTTGATCGAATTATGGATGCATTCGTATGAGACTCGCGAAAACAATTTTCACAAATCACGTGGCAAATCAATTCGAAGATGATCCAAACAAAATTTTCGTCTTTTCAATATTCCGCCGTATCCGACATAACCAAGAAATTCAACGTCCCCTATCACCGGCTGTAATTTTACTTGGAAATTTCTTTTTCAATGTCACATAAATGCAGGCAGGAAAGCCAAAAAAGCTGCCCAGAAAGTCAGCTCGATTCCATTGAACATGGACGATCAAGAAGTCGTTCAACGATTTTTCCTGCAAGAGGTAAGAATATTGTGCGCGTCTGCCGAAATGATGAATTTTCTCGATTCCAAGAAACTCTGTCAACTTTTTTTTCTGATCCCACAAAAAAGGTCCAATTGGGCGAAGAAATGTTGGCATCTGGAAATCTAGATGGAGGAATTGAGCATTTGTGTAACGCGGTAGCGGTTTGTGGTCAGCCGCACGAGCTTCTCAGAGTTTTACAGAAAACACTGCCTCCGCAAGTATTCCACCTCCTACTGCAACGATTGCCTTCCGTGGGCCAGGTAACGAAAGCGCCGACGAGCATTTTCCAATCTTGAAAGCGCAATGTTTGCAATATCCTCAAATAATGTTTCCCAAATTGCAGAAACTTCAATCTCAAACCGCCATGACGGAAGAAGACGTTGAATAAAGTTGGTGCGCAAAGAGATCATTGATTATTTATAAATCGAAGCAATGTTGGTAATGAATATACTATATATAAACAAACAAAAAACAAGATACCAAATAACAAACCAGAAAAAAAAGAACAAAATTGGACGCATACTCTATTTATTCGAGCGAGGATCGTCGTCGATTTAGGCCAGGCCTAAAATTACCGTGCGCAATTGTTAATCGATGCGGAAGACTCAAATAAATTGTAGCTTGTGTAAGACGATGCAAAAGAAAAGGAGAAGAAAAGAAAACAAACAAATCTCGAAGCTTGTAACAACGGAGATGTAAATACAATTGCATGCATGATTGAAAAGTTTCATCAAACTAAAACTGATAAAAAACTGAAAGCAAAAAAAAAAAGCATCAAGTTAATGCAATCCGATGATTAATGTAAAACACGAATGATCTTTTTTTTGTCTCATTAAAGATCAGGATTTTTGACTCCATCTCCGGTTCGTATGTACAATTTATAAATTCATTTTTCCTTTGCTCGACACTCTCCAAGGCACGTCGCAATTTTTCCAACCCTCGGTGCTCTATTAGAACTTTTTTTGGCCACATGGGCTCGTCGTCGATTTATGGGGAAGCACAACCGATGCTTTGGGAACGAAGAAGAAAATGAAAAACTAATAAATAAACGTAAAATTCTAAATATATTTCTCGACCAATTGAAACAACACAATATAAGGGATTTTTCAGATTTTTTTACAAGTATTTACAGCACGTGACAATAACGAACAGCTTTTATGTACATCGAACATTGCAACGGCATAGTTCTCGGTTTCCGGTATTCTTGGTTGTTGGGAATTGACCAAAAGTCGCAGAGATTCGTCGGAACCAGTAAATATATTTTTAGCGCCCATTTGTTGTTTTCAATTCGGTCATACTATCCGCCACCGAAGAACCACAATGGTTCGAAACTTGAAGACTCGGGTTTTACGTTGAAANTTTTTTTTTTTTTTTTTTTGGGTTTCTACAGTTAAGACGTACTGAGGATCTCGTTTCGTGCTTTTGACATTATTTCCAACGCGTCCTTCACGATTAAACTCTTGGCAATGTCTTTGCCCAGTTTTTCTGCTCCCAAGAGACTCAAGCTGCTCACTTTTCCCGGAGCTATGCTGCAGTACAGTCGTGGCTCGCGATACGGGCATTTTCTGAGAGAAAATAAGACGCAAAGTCAAAAAAAAGCTTATAATGGAAAAATTATTGCAGCTAAAAAATAGCTATTTATACTTGGGAGGTTCGCCATCGTCACCCGGTATGTACAGCTGCGTCTTCAACGTGTCCTTGACGAGGGTCTGACCATCCAAAGACCATACAGCACCCGTGATGACTAGATTTTTCTCCATCAAAGTCGTCGCGACTGCGACCGGTGCCGAACAACCACCGCCTAGAGTTTTCAAAAACGACCGTTCGCAAACGCATCTCAGAGTTGTTTCGACGTCGTACAACGGTTCGAGCAACGATATTATTCTCCAGTCTGATTCACGGCACTCGATCCCGAGAGCGCCTTGACCAACCGCGTACAGCGTGTCTTCCGGCTCCAGAAGCTGAGATAAATCAGAAAGAAAATTTTTTCCATCGTTCGCAAGCAGCTCACCGACACAGCAATATTTCGTAAAAATAAGGAAATCGAATAAATTGAGAAATTTCGAGGCGACGAATCGAAAACATTTACGTCAGTTGATCGATAATATTTTTCTAATGACAATACCACGATTCATTGACAAACATTCAATATCCAAATTTCAAATTGCTTCCCAAAGTGTTTTCCATTCTTCTACATAATGACGAGTCTGTCTTTATGGATATGGACGGAATCGTTTACGCTGTTTCTTGAGGAAACGTTCGATATTTTTTCAACGGAAGAATCGCATGAGGATAAATAAAATGGGTCGTTTGCCTCTAAATTATATTTCATTGAGCGCCTATTTAGGCAGAGAGACAACGTGTTTAATTTAAACCACACTTTGGCTTTATGTCGCCGTCCGTAGACGTCTTTGCTAATGGCTCGTTAATGCTGAGTCATTTTTTTTAGGACACACGATAACTGCAATACTGTAATTAGTAGTTTGACGGTCGATCTTCAAGTTTTCTCAACATTTTCTTAGACTAATTCATGCCGGAAGCCTACAAGAAAATTCTGACACTCATTTTTGCTCTGCTATCGCATTTGCTCAATTTTTTTTGCGCTCCAATGGAAAAACGTGTCGATGAGTTTGTCAATCCGACGTGGATCGGGGTGACTCATCGATTTTAAAATTCTTTTGCCAATTGTTAGGATTACGAAAACGATGTGAATTATCGATTCGACGTTTCGAAAGCCTTTTCAATAGAACTGAATTTTTCTCTTTACTATGTACGAAAATTTTAATCAAGTGGCAACATTTTTCCATTCGAATCGAAACTTATTTTCTTAACCATGCATTCCAAGTTTTTGTAGTCGCCGGTTTTTTTTTACTTTTGCGAAGTATTTTTCATGAGATTTTTATTACCTGACTTATCCGATCTTGCCAGCCCATCCTCTTCATTCCAGCAGCAGCCAAAATGATGGCCGAGTAGGGTCCTTCGTCGTCATCCAATTTTTTCAATCTCGTATTCAAATTGCCACGAATATTAAGGACTTTCAAATGGGGCATGTTACGAGCCAATTGTGCAGATCTTCTGAGCGAGCTGGTGCCAATTACGCTGTCTTTTGGTAGCGTCTCCAGAGTGTAATTTGCCATTTTTTTCGACATGACCA
Source organism: Hyposoter didymator (assembly GCA_037952995.1). Classification (NCBI taxonomy): domain Eukaryota; kingdom Metazoa; phylum Arthropoda; class Insecta; order Hymenoptera; family Ichneumonidae; genus Hyposoter; species Hyposoter didymator. Next base: position 2,435,479 of record JBAJMU010000009.1, read on the forward strand.
CAGCGTCCCTCGGATCTTCTCTCCTGAGAGCAGGAAATAAATATTTAGCCGGTTTCTATGGGGGAAATAAATCCCCGGGAAAAACGGGGAAAACCAGTTGCAGGATAAAAACGAAAAAATAAAGCATGAGCATTACTTTAAAATAGCGCCAAGTGCCATTCCCTCGGGCAGTGTAGTGGGCAAATCTTTGAGCGAATGAACAACAAAATCGACGCTACCATTTTCTAACGCCAATTCCAATTCTTCCGTGAAAAGTGACTTTTCACCGATTTTAGGTAAGCTCTTGTCCAATATTTTGTCTCCTTTGGTGCTCATGGTGACTTTAATAAAAAGAAAACAAATAAGAATCAATTTTAAAATACCACGACGACGAGTTGGTCGCGTCGTCAGTTTCCGGTTGACGCTTTTTTTATTATACGCGTTTGTATTTCAAAATCTCGCGCCCTCTCGTAATAACTCACCAATTTCGAATGTTTTCTTCGGATAAATATCCTTGAGAGTGCTGATTACGAATCTCGTCTGGATGAGGGCCAACTGAAGCACGAGATTGAAAGGAGTTGATTGAGACGATAATAACAACAACAGTAATAATTGTTGTGCTTAAAATTGACGATATATAATCCGCGATCGATTCCTCATCGAACGACTCGTAGAAAAAGTGTTGAGTAAGCATGATAGACGATAAAATACGCGATAAACATGTTGCTCGATATCGCGCAGTTGTAACTCTTTTTTATTATTTATTCAGCATGAGAGAGAGAGAGAGAGAGACGAAATGAGGTAAAAAAACCGTACGAATATTTTTGGTCGGTTTGAATGTAGGGAGAGACGCACGTGACCGCGATAATGTTTCTGTAGGTACATCGAATAGGAAAAGTGTGAAAACGAAGGTATTGCGAGACTCACCTCGCTTTTTCGCGATCCAACGCGTATCACGTCCTGCTGTTCTAAATTCTCCATCGTTTCTTTCCGATTTTCATTCATTTATTCACGTGCGATTGTGGTTTTTATATTCTTTGACGCATGCACACACACACACATAGGTGGATATGTTTACACGTATAGGTAGAGGTTTGTGAGGATGCTCGGATTTACGTCAGGGATCACTTCTCTTGTGGATTATTTTTCGCTCGACTACGAACCCATGAGCGCCATAGATAAATCACAACTTTTGATAAAATTCGCGTTTGGTTGAGAAAAAAACACAGCGAATTGGGTCAAAGACGCGAGGAACAACTTTCACCGAGAATAATGAAGGAAGGAGTTACAACTCCGCGAAGGGGTTATGCCTATTCAACGTGGAGCAATATTTTTCTCTTATTCTTGTCGTGAAGGCTATAGAAGGCTCTTTACGTAAACCGAATAATTGCAGCACTTTGAATCCCGAGTAGAAAAATAAAACACGAGGCTTGAAAAAATGATAGAAATGTAATTGAAAAGAATTCACAGTCACTGTCACTGCAGCAGATTGTGAAGTTATTGGCTCCTTCGTTGACTAATTGACCTTTGAAACGGACTACATGCTTTTTTTCGTCGATGTCGTGATACTAATCGCCATTGTGGCTTTTTCTACGTGGGTCACGAGCGATGGGTAAGAACGTCGAAAAGACACTGGCGTTCGCTCGTCGGGCAATGACTGGATAGACTGTCGATCATCTGCGGAGAGGAGAGGGAGGGGGAAGTGGAGGGGGCGAGCCTTGAGCATGTTCGGACGGATTTTCGTAAAAAATGTTATTCATTCACCCAATTCGAACACTTCCTTATTGAGAGAAATCCATGGAAATATTTCAATAGCTTTTTAATTCTTATCAATATAATTATACAATTATACTTTCAAAATCTTCATTTTTTAACATACGTGTGTATATATTTCAAGCGAGTCGCGCGATATAATTATAATTTTATGTCGAAGAAAAACTGTCCTGGCAGGACGAAATGCTTCATAAATATACTTGGAACCAAATTCTTTATCGATGCGTGAACGACGATACAGCGCGGCACGTAAGAAAAAAAGCTCGTGATCAAGATTTAGGCTAAAATACCGCATTTTCCAAACAGGTTTAAGGTGATCCATCAGATCGTACGATGAGAAAGGATCCTCTCGTACACGTTCCTCGAGATGAGGAGCCGATATTTAAGGAAAAACGAAAGTTACACATTGTTGTTCTTTGGTCAAAAAGCGTTGACGTGAATTTTCAATCTCTCGCCACGGGCGGATCACCTTAATGCCCGGATTGTAAATGACATGCGGAAAATAATAAATTATAATTTCTGACACACGATCAAGCCACATAAAATATCGATGAAAAATGTAAATCGCCGAAAAACGGAGATAAATAAAATAAATCATGTTTTTTTGATCGACGCGGAAATCGCTATCGCGACTTTGTTCCTTAGATAACAAATGTATAAATAAATATACAACAATAATGAAAATAATATTTTTGAATAGACGATAAAAATTTACAATTTGTACCATAAATAATAGCAGCGAGCACCGTTTGACGGTTTATCCTAAATAAATACGCGGCACATGTGTTTTTTAAAAATCTCATGCATGTGAGCGCGTACGTGTATAAAGCATGCGTTATAAAAATAAATTGCACATTTATACGATACTGTAGGTCAGTAAATAATTTATTCCGGCCAACCGGAAGTTTTCAACTTCGCAATTGGCAGGAACTATAGACGTCAACTAAAAAGAGGAAAAAAACAACAACAACAAGAAAAACAAAACAGAGTAATGACTAGCACGAAAATGTTAACAGTTTATCGGCTTGCACCGAAACCCCAAGTCTTCCCGCTCGTTTTTCTTCCCCACGAATTTTCGTACGCGGTCAAATTCATTGTAAACTGCAACCGCTCTCGTTCCTCGGCTCTCTCGAAGTCTGATGAATCTTTTCCTCCTTAACCGGTGGCAAATCGTGATCCTTTTCTGGTTTGGCCGGTTTCGAACCGATCAACGCACGATACGTGTCTTGGTTCCATAATGGATGCGGCGATGCCATTTGAAAGTCAATCGGACTTACCAAACCAAAAGTTGCCTTGGTATCTAGACTCGGTACCTCGCCAGATATGGTGTGATGATATCTGCAGCGATAAGCAAATTAACATTTATTGGTTAAATCATTATGCACCAGGAAGGGATGAAATTAACGTGATCCCTCAGTCTCGCGGTCAGAAAGAGCGACACGATGTTCTCTCTCGCTCTCTCTCTCTCGCATCGAAGCCGCACGTGTCGACTGAAGAAAAACGCCAGGGAATTGATTCTTATCGATAAGAAACAAAAAGAAAAAAAATAATCAGCGTCTTATCGCGTTTCTTACATCAAACCATTCTCCCGATTGCACTTATCAAGCGTTCGTTTGACCGTGGGTTCGAGACGTTTGAAAACATTGTGTTGATCAGGCCGAACCCTGGGAGCTGGACCTTTCGTCGTCGAATACGTTGAACAAAGAGTCTTAGCCTTGTGTAAACAACTCTCGCTTTCCTGAAGAGCTCTTATCGCCTCGCCACACTTGTCGGCAGCCAAAAGATCCTCCCCGCAATAATTGTACGCCTAAAAAACATAAAAACGCCTTCTGAAAACACCTGCGACAATAAACGGAACTATACGTTTTATCCTCTGATGTCACCGAAAAATATTGACGCGATTAATATTGATTTATCTATTTTATTTTCCCTGTTTTTCGGCTCTTACGTAGGCACGATAGAAGGCGGCCTTCAGTTCCAAATAGCTTATCCATTGAGCTGTCATTTCGGGCTTGAACGGCAGCAGTGTGCTCGCTGCGTCCGAAAACAGTTTACTCGTCTCGTTCGCCAATGCGGATATCAAACTCGCATTGTGTTTTAATTCCACCGCTCTGGCAACTGTCACTGCAATTTCCATATTGTTATTTTATTTGCTATCTTCCATCGCAGAGCTCATCGGCCCTGAACAGTATTTTTAGCTTTTTTAAAAACCTTCTTGAGCCTCCGCTGTGCACTGATTTATATAAGCATTTAGCACTCTCGGATCCATGTCGCTGCCGAGCATAGGAGGATTAGAAAGTTGCGGCAAAAACTCTGTCTGAACAAACGTGAAGATCCCAGCGGCTTGTCTTAGCGTGCCGTGAACTGCTTTCGCTTCCGTCATGGCTACTCTGAAACGCAAAATAATTGAAAAATAAATTTCAAATCTGAATTGATAATGAAATTACAATTTTTTTTCTTCTTTGGTGTTTCGGACGAAAATTCACTCACTCGTCTTTAGCTGCAATCATCGCTGCGTGTTTCATGAACCATAGTCCAACATTTATGCTCATATTAGCTGCTTCGTAAACAGAGTCATTGCTCGAGCTGTAAATCAATTAAAATGATATTCACTAATAGGAATATAATTGGTTTGGAGTCTGTGTGGACATTGGGTAAGCGGGACGCTGTCAATTGGGGAAAAAAACGTTTTGCACAAGGATAATGTGAGTTTTTCATTTTTTTGGGTCTCGCGGACCCAAGAGTCTGCCTTCGGGTTTTTAATTATGAAAATCGTGTACCTGGTGATCGATCCGAGCAAAGAATGTGTCCATTTGAAAACAAACGCATTTCTTAGTTTGCTAGGATTTGGTCTTCCTACTCGTGTTGCTTGCTCTTCGCTGGTTTCAATTTCCCATATTAGGCCGTACAGGAGGCTCAGATAGGCAGCAAAAGCAGGCTCTATAGCGTCGCTCGTATTGTTGGGATTTCTGATAAGATCGAGCAGACGATTTCTCGACAACTTGAGATCGCTAGAAAGTCATAAAAAAATAGAACAAACGCGTTACTACGTTTTAACGGGCTCGCGGTCGTTGAAGCCGGAAGTCGTTAAAAAGACATTGGTTTGAAGAATTATAGAGAAGAATCCTGTTAAAACGTGGCCTAATTGAGCGATTACTCAAATGAGCTTATCGAAAGCATACAACGTGAAAAAACAACAAACCTGCAAATTCGTTTCGTAGCCTCGCTCGGTTTCTCGATTTTTAAATCGAAATTTTGATTCGTTGTCGCTTTTAAAACGTTGCGATGAAACCAATGTGCCATTTTTATTTCAGCTTTTTCTTCACTCAACGCGTTTTTAATACTGCTCAGGATTGTGTCCTGCTTATCGCGCTTATCAGTGAAATGTGACAGGTGAGAACGTAACACAACACGCGCTCGACAGTACACTCTCTCCGAGTTGCGTTTTTGACGTTTTGGACTTTTACTTTTGCTTCGACTTCAGAAAGTCGTGCGAGATGAGAAAAATTTCATCGAACTCGCGTGTGCGACGCCTATAATTAATTTTGCGCACTAAGAACTTTAGCATCGACGACTCTTCCGCTAATATGGCGTTTTCTTCGAATCGGACATTTTCAACTTTGCCATAACTGTACGCCCACGATTGATTTATTAACCTGATGGCACGATTCAATCAAGACCTTGAATTAAAACTTGATGAACGATTCGTTTCAAAATTATTTTACAATGCAAAATAAAGGTTTCAAGAGAACAACAATAAACGAGTGGCGCCACAAGTCATTATGTCGGCGAAATTTCGTAGCTACCTTCGGCTTAACAGCTGTCAAACAATCCCTTCCACCCTCGTTGACACTTCCTCTCCCTCCTCGTCAGCACAGAGCAGATTGTAAATGCTTTTTCCATCGTATCTATAAACTACAGTTCTACAGTCTCGCACGGCAAGAAACTCTCCCACATATATATCCTTGTTGTTGATGATGATTGTTGCAAATATATATTCGTACGTTTGATCTTTCTGTCCGCGTATATACCAGCGAGAATGTATAATTGAGTGCATTGTTGACGTTCGAAAGGAGCAGCCAGTGGAATAACAAAAAGAGAACCTTCGAGGACAGTGAGGTAGGTAGAATGTTTCATGACGAACCATTGTTTCCCAATCATAATTGCCGTCAAATTCTTTCACACGCGATCTCGAGAATTCACGTGCATAAACCCTGTTTTTTCGATCATACATTAAAGAATTTGTGAGTCTAATCAAATAATTCTAACAAAAACTGTGCTTTCACTTACGATAATCGCGCTGCCATAAAATAATTAGAGTTTCGCCCTAATTAATTAACATAACGAGTGAATCATTATAGCATAATTAATTACACAGCAATTTTTCGTGCTCAAGGATTTAATACGGATTGCTTTCCCAGCAGTGGAATGTCTCAGTAATTGATCGAACGTTTGGTTAGGTTGTAAACAGGTATGCGGGTATGGCTACAGGGAGCGGTGGCAATTTTATAAGCAAACCTCCGAGAGGATGGCTTCATCCGGATCATTTAGTAAGCAAAGAAGGAATTACATACGCCGTTCGAGTGAGTTTTGCACTTTTTTTTGTCACAAGCGTTAAAATCGCTCTGAAATATTGATGCAAATACAAAATCTGTGTTTCTAGTACATCGGGTGTTTGGAGGTTTACACGTCCATGAAAAGTCTGGACTTTGACACAAGATCGTGCGTTGCCAAGTAAGTTGCCTCCCATTCACTGATTACCCATCTAATTGGGTTCCCAGGTTTTTCAATTCAGTGTTTATTTTGCAGAGAATGTATAAACCGGGTCTGCGAAGCTGCTGGACTGAAATCAGCGGACAAAAAAAGACGCGTCGACAGAAAAGTGCTGAGAGCCATTGCGGACAAACCGTGCATGGACCATGCCGGGGCAAACATCAATTTGACCATAAGTAGTTGTAGCTTAGCTCTTACCACTCTCGAGACTGGCCAAATTATAGCTAAGCACGAGATGCCAAGAATATCGTTCGCTTCCGGAGGAGACACAGTAAGAAAAACATTTTTTTATTTGGAATCTTAGGCTCCAATTGTTTTGCACTTCGATTCGATTGATCTCATGTCCAGAAACTCAAGAAAATGGTTTATTCTCCTTGTTTGGGAGTAATTTAAAATTTTTGCGAGCAAATTTGTCTCGGAAATGCGGTTCTTGAAGTTTTCGAATAATAGAAAGACTTGCCCATGTTGTTATAATTATTGGAGCAAGGCTGGACGATTTAAAGTTTCCAGCAACGTCGTCCTTCACGTTTTGTATTCGTTTCGTCAGTTTTGCGACGTAATTTTTCATTCGAAAATTTATCAACATTAGGACATTCTCGATTTCGTTGCGTACGTGGCAAAAAATATGCAAGATTGGCGAGCGTGTTACGTCCTCGAATGCGGTGGCGGTCTTGCCCAAGAGGTCATTTCCACCATCGGCCAAGCCTTCGAATTGAGGTTCAAGGAATTCCTAACAAAGCCTTCATCCTTGCAGTAAGATTCCACAGCTTATTTTTTGCCTTGGAGTGTAAATGTGGATTGTAAAGGAAATGGTTGACATTTGATTACAGCCCTGCGCTGAATGGCATACGAGAACCCGATCGCGATTATTACAACGACCTTCCTGGCAAAGTACCACCGGATATTGGACCTCCGCCGGTTCCACCTCTTCCCATAAACGCCTCGACTTTGCCAAATCTGAAACATCACCATTCCTCCCAAAATCATGGATCTTCGGCTGCGAGTAGCGGTCAATGTTCCGGGCTCGCGGATTCTTTCTCAAACGGTCGTGGAAGACAGACTCAGCAATGGCCAGGTATTGAAAAAAAAACTCTCGCAAATTATAAGAATAAAAAAATCATTTTTATTCAATCGTGTAATTGAATAAATTTTAGAAACGGGCAATCTGATCGATCTCAGCACCGATGGTTCTTCGAGTAACGTGGCACCGAGCGTTCAAGCCGAGCATAATTACGTAAACGACACGGTCATAGCGGCTAGTCGAGACAGTCGACGAGACCCAGCAGCCTTTTTCGACGCTTTCGACATGCGTAAGCGAGTTGGAGTAAAACATGAAATTCTCATGTAATTCCTTTCCTTGAAATTCATTGAATTATCGTATTTTTAATGCAGAGCCTCTGAGCACCGCCATTTCCGAGATGACGAAGCTCAGTCCGAGGACGCAGAAGCAGCAATTGAAGCAGGAAGTTTGGTTCCACGGGAGTGTGAGCCGCAGCGAGGCCGAGTCGATGTTAACGAAGGACGGAGATTTTTTAGTCAGAGAGTCGCAAGGCTCGCCAGGGCAATATGTTCTTACTGGAATGAACAACGGCACACCGAAGCATCTTTTGTTGATCGATCCCGAGGGAGTTGTGAGTTTTGTTTCAAATTATTTTATCCAAAGAAAAAAAAACAATTTTTTTTTGTTTTTTTTTTTTTTTTACACGAGAAAAAATTGAATCGCAGGTACGAACGAAGGACCGAATCTTTGACAGTGTCAGTCATTTGGTCAATCATCATTGCGACAACGCGTTGCCAATTATTTCAGCAGACAGCGCCCTCGTACTCCGGTATCCGGTTCCTAGGAGAACGGATTACTAAGTCTAGTTCTGCGCCTCGGGGAGGTAGCCACTGAGACACCGCAGAAAAAGTAACAATAGGAAGAGAATTAACTGTTAAGAGTGCTTACGGTCCCAGCTCGAAAAAGAGGCAATTGCTCCTCTCAATGAGTGTTATTCCAACACAGCGATTCCTGGAATTTCGTCTCAATCATCCGCCAAGCATAATCCAATCGCAATTTATTCTTCCCAGCCCCAATCCGCGATAATTTTATTTTTATATGAATTTCTCAAGATTTAGCAAAACGACGTAGAAACATATTTTAATTGCCAATCATCCGAGCGTCGTGGCCAATTCTTTTTTTTCGCCATCGATGCAAGAGTCGCTGTGGATTTTTAACGAAATACATATATATATATACATATATACATACGAGTTATATCCAAAACCATTTTAACTTTTATATTTTCGTACGTAGTCGGTACTTGGATGCTATCGAAATATTTTTAGTTTCTCACGATTATGGCGTTTCCTGAATTAATCTCTCATATGCACGTTTTCAAAATCCGCACAAATTAATCTCGACACTTTGAATTGTCAAAGTGAAGATTCGATTATTTGAAAATTCAATTATTTCATGCTCGATTTTTCTTGCATAATCAAACGGACGGCATTGTCCGAATTCTTTCCTCGAAAAAGATATTTATGTAACGATTCTATGGTCAGCCTAACTCTCTTATATACATAAATACATAGGCACAGTCCCGAAATATATATTTATTGAACATATTTATATTCTTAGAAGAAACAAAACGAATAATTGCAAAGTAGTTTGGTGCGACAGAAAAATCTGCCGAACTTATGCCATAAACAAAAATATTAATCTTTTGTTTTTTCTTAGAACTGTCGGAATTTAAAAACAAATGTTTCGCCAATAAATTCTTCCACATCGTACGAATAATTTAAACTTATTGTCGTCAATTTCTTTTTTTTTCCCACATTATTCGCCCATTTCCTCTTGTCCAAAAACTTGGAGTTCTGCGATTTGGGAAAGGGTCAGTCGAACATCGAAATCCTCGTGAGAATCTTCCCCCGAGTTACCGTACTGCGGAAAATCCATTTTTGTGAAGTCTGGATTTTCAAAGTAGAGCAGTGGAGAGGAGAAAATTCTTACCAAAATCTCTGGAGGATATTGATATTTAAACTTTTCTTTTTCGACGACTGCTTCAACTTCCTCTTCTACAGGTCCATCCTCGATTCTGTAGATCAGGGAATTCGGTATCAATCCGGATCGTGGCAATTTAGCTGATTCCACAGTCAATCGTAGAGCTTCGGATAAATTCTCCAAACTGGGCACGCTGTGCCCTGAAATATTATTTTATCCAATTTTCTTATGGCAAATTAGGAAAAGTATTTGCGATAAAAATTGTGACAATTTACCGTGGACCATTCGGAATATTTCTGGCTCGTTGCGAACTCGTTTGCCAGGATAAACTTTAACGCTTGTAAAAACAGCATCAGGTGATTCTTCCACATCCGATTCTTTCCACGTCTCCAATAATTCAGCGATATGTTTGTCCCAAGCGTCCCTGCTCATTATCGATTTCTGTCCAACCAACCGGGCACCTTTAATCTCGCCTTCCTTGATTTTCAGAATATCTGCAAAATAAACTCCGCGTCAATTGTCAAGGGACGAAATACGAGTGGTGGATTTTAAAAGGACGAACCTTCCTCCTTGTATTGCAAATTCAATGTCATTTGTTCCAGCAACATGAGCTGTAATTTGGGAGCTTCAGACTTTTCAGTATCGAGAGATCCGAGTGGAGTACTGCTGACAGGATGTAAAAGCCTCTGGCGATCGACCTCATCTTCGTAAATTCGATAATCAGTGTCTTCGGCGATCACTACATCCTCCGAATCTTCAGGTATTTTTTCGGCCTTGATCCGCATTCGGTATTCCGGCGATAAATCTAAAAATTTCATAAACGAGAGCGTGAAGACGGTTTCCGAAAAGATCGCATAGATTAGTCCGATTTGAAATTCATGAATTTTTACAATTCTCGTGGGGGATTCTGTACAGGTGTCTGCCAGCGCTCAAAACGATGTCACCTCTAAGAGAGGAGAAAGCAAGGTGCCGAGAGGCGGTATTGATGAATAAAATCTTGAGGAGTTCGTTTGCCTGATTCCAAATACGAATCGTTTTGTCCATCGAGGACGTTGCACATATTTCGAGAGTTTCCAAGCTCGCGATGCTTGTAATAAGAGCCGAGTGATCTTTCGATCGATGATGATCGAATCTTGCTGCAAAATAAAACCAGGATATAAATTATTGCTCATGGTGTACAAACTGGGTCTGAGAGACCCGGATCAGTTCGATTAATATTTCCTTCGGGCGGTCATTCGAGTTGGCACAAATATTTCAGTTTTATAAGGGAATCTCGTGGCCTTTCCTCCGAGTCTCTCAGACCCGAGAATATGCTTCTAGAGTTTCTAGTGATTTTTTTTTGGAAAATTACTTCTCTCGAAACTTTCGTACATGATGACACGATGATCTTTCGTTCTTTCAGTGCTGCTGACCAAGCAAACTGTGTACCTAGCATGGAAAATTGTTTTCGAGTAAAAAAAGATTCAGGTGGCAATGATAATTGACGCTCGCACCTCAAGAAAGCGACTCGAGTGATTGGTATCACGTGGAAAACACTGCACGTGAGAACCAACGGCGACGGTAAGTCAGGAAAAATTCTCCAAACTTTGACGCATTTATCTTCACCCACGGAAACAAGTTGTCGCGACATTCTCGACGAAGATAATTCAATTATTGGACCTTGGTGGGCTGGGACAATGTCACTGTGCTTTCCACTCGTTTCCTCAATCACTACGAGTTCGCCAGTCGCGGTTCCCGCGATTATCAGCGTCGAGACTCCATTTATTCTCATTTCCTTTGACTCCTCCAGAGGCATTATTTTTTCAAAGGATTCGTAAGCGATTATGCAAGTTATTGTGCGTTCGTCGCTCACCCAAACGTGTCTAAAAAATCAAAGAATCGGCATTTGTTGAAATTTGACTTTTTTACTGCTCGAATAAATGGGATTATTACTTCAACATCATGGGCTTAGTTTTTACGCTGCTCACGAGTATCTCCCCCGTTTTCAATATTATCGTGTACATCCTGTCTGCATAATTATAGAATCGAAATTTAAGTATTTCCTTTTATTTTTTTTCTTCAATTTCTCTTGTGCATTTTTTTTTCATACTCGTAATTCCGCTGTAAGCTGCCGCCATCACTTGGAGCTTGGGCGAGAGTATCTGAACGTTTATTTGTCGACCTTTACTGGACGATAAAATTCTTGTGGTGTTGTCGCAGCTCGTAACAAGTACGCGGGTCGGAAAAGTCGGATTCGTCGTGGATGACAAATGCGCGGCAGGTGCTCTGAGTAACAAAATCATTGATAAATCGTCGAAAATTCAATAAAGATTCTTCAAGTTCTGGGAGTTTGAATTTTTGATTAAACGAGGAATAATTAACTAATTAATTAATTAATAAGGAGGCTTACGTTAGCGGGGCGTAGAAAACGTACAACTGATTCATATGAAAGCAGTTCAACTTGTTTCCAACAGTCGCCATGGAGGTTGCAGAATCGTTGACGGCGACGCTAGAAATTTCGCCAATTTCATGGAACAATTCCATTTTTTCACGAAGATTGCAACTCCAAACTTGCAAGACATCGTCGCTCGAGACAGTTAAAAAACCACAAATCGACGGATGACGGACGATCAATTTTATGGCAGAATCTTGGCCAATGGAACACGCCATTGTACAATCTAGATTGAGATTCCATCCGCAAACGTTGCCCTGCTGGTCACCGGTTATTATCCATTCGCTTGTTCTATGATACAACAATGCCGTTATCCCAGCTTTCGTTGCGTCCAACTTTTTGTTGACAAATTGGGCAGAGCCTTCGATCACAACGTCCGATCTCAAGGACATGATGTAGATGTTTGTTAAGTACGATCCAGCCACATTAATCTCCGCTGCAATGATAATTATCAAGTCATTGTTTTTGCCAGTTAGCCGAGTCATTAGTGCACATTGGGTCAATCTGACCCGCAGGGCATTTTTGAAATTGTTGTATTCCGGTATTGTATGCATTTTTCATTTTTTTTGTTGTTGTCAAGACGTTTTTTCTAATAAATTTTTTTTGTCGCCCTGAATTCATTTTTTGAGGAAACTGAAAATCAAATGCCAAATATTGACTGAAAATTGGTCGGGACAAAAGCACCCGTTATATGTACTCAAAGGGTTGAAAATTTGTAACGATTGTCGATTGATACAAAAAAATTGGCAAACAGATGGATTTTTGTTGTCCAGTCGCAATTTTAATCGACAGAGCAATAATTTCAAGTTTTCGTGAGATGTTATAAAAATTTGAAAAATTGAATCACTCAAAATTTGTCTGTAGTCGCGATATTTGCAGTGGAAAATGAAAATATTACAAGAACTAGTTTCTATGAGCGAAGAATACTCGATTCTCCACACAGCTCCGTAGCTACTGTCCAAATAATTGATTGCGTAGAGACTATCGAGGGGATGTTCTATATCGTCCATAGGATACAACTGAAAAGAAAGAATTTTATTGGTAAATAAACAAGCGTGAATCGGGGATAAAACTCACAGTTAATTTGTTGGTTCCAACGACTACAATTTGATTAGCAGTGTTTGCGTAAAATATGTCTCCGATTCTGAATTCGTTGCGAAGAATTTGTAAGAGTTTGCAAGAAGTGTTGATAATCCAGACCATATCGTCGTGAGGAATATAACAAGCGAAAATTTTCGGTATGGGACACCATAACATTTTCGTGAATAACATCGTCGAACCGAGCTGGTACGAGGGTCTAATGGGTTTTCCTCGCATCGAATATCTGTGAACCATTGATCCGGTTTCCAGCAGGAGATATTCCTCGATTTTGCGGAGGAAAATTCAGTTTAATTGCTTCTTATTACGCCCTGCTGCAGTTTCGTCTGATTTTTACCATAAACACATACTTTTGTTTCGCTGCAGTAACAAATTTCTTCCAAGGTTCCAACTAACGTTATTGAAGATCCGAATCTCAAGCCATGATGCAATTCTGTTTCGCTTATTCCTTCGAACATATTAGAACTCATGCAATTCTGTTTCGCTTATTCCTTCGAACATATTAGAACTCATGCTTCGCCCTTCGAAAGACGTTTTCGTAAACCGCTGTTTTAGTTTTCCAATTTCTCCGCGGGTTTTGTGCAATTTGTTCGCGTTTGGTACATTCAAATTCGTCGCGGTTCCCGCCTGCTCCGGAGAGCTCTGTGAAATTAGCCCCCCGACTATGACTTTTATAAATTTTTTTAATTCCACATGATTGTTTGACGATAGTTTGTGATTGTTTGATTAACTTAAACGTTTGTTTGATAATATTTATTAACAAACAAACGAAACAAAAATAAGCGTGAAGTTAGCCCCCACTTTTTAAATTTTGGTCCAATTTAATTTTTTCAAGTGCCAATCGATTCGGAATCGTTTGTTTGAAAGAAATAATATCGCTTGAACGTTCGTTTGAACGTTATTTCACCAAAAAATGAATAAATACATTATTGAGTTAATCACGTAGGAGACCGCATGCTCCTCTCTTGTTTTCGAGAACTTCCGGTCGCGCGACGCAGCGGATATGCGCAGTGTAGCTGAAATCAGCTGGAGCGGATTTTGAATCATTCAACCCGTCCTGACTCGCATCCTCGTCGCTCGTTTCAACGCTGGCTTAAGCATTTTTCCGTTTTTCGTACAACCGTGATTTTTTTAGTTTTCCGGGTCTTGAAATATTTCTTATTCGTTTTCACTTTCGTCGGATTTCGGGTTCGATGAGCTTTGGATTTAGAGTCTAGAGGAACTTCAAAAACTTGATATAACTGCACGCGTACACGCTCCAGCTGATTTCAGCTACACTGCGCATATCCGCTGCGTCGCGCGACCGGAAGTTCTCGAAAACAAGAGAGGAGCATGCGGTCTCCTACGTGATTAACTCAATAATGTATTTATTCATTTTTTGGTGAAATAACGTTCAAACAAACGTTCAAGCGATATTATTTCTTTCAAACAAACGATTCCGAATCGATTGGCACTTGAAAAAATTAAATTGGACCAAAATTTAAAAAGTGGGGGCTAACTTTACGCTTATTTTTGTTTCGTTTGTTTGTTAATAAATATTATCAAACAAACGTTTAAGTTAATCAAACAATCACAAACTATCGTCAAACAATCATGTGGAATTAAAAAAATTTATAAAAGTCATAGTCGGGGGGCTAATTTCACAGAGCTCTACCGAGCCGTGCGCAAGCTCGCGAGCTCCTTTACCAACTTCGAGAATGTTAAGATTCCGGGAAAACTTTCATTTCCGGTGGGTGGACAAACTGTGCGGGCGAGAGAGAAAGAAGAGGAGGAGGGAGCAGCACGCAAGCAAAAGTGTACAGCAGAAAATGTCGAACGACGTATTGCTTAGCGTGGCGTCAACGAGGCTGGGCCTCCCAAATCGCAAACTCTCTTTGTTCCAAAAACGGTGATTATCGAAATCCCAACCCCGTCCGGCGATGTTTATTTTCTGTAAATAAAATGTTGCCACGTTTGAAATATTATTATAAAAGCAGTGCGGTACGGATTTGGTGAAATTTTCCACGATATTTCTGCGTTGTTACCGCGTGTGTTTATTTTCTTGTTTCTTTAGCGTCATACCGTTTCCTTCGTCTTTCGCGATATTTGCGTCTTTGTTGGAGCACGTTCAAAAGATACAAATGACGGGTTGTAGTGAGAAGGAAAGGAAAAATTTGGCGCGAGAAAGACCTGCTGCGACACAAGAGTCACTTGGCTATTTTTAATATGTTACAAAGCAGCACCGCGCTCGAGAGATCGATACATTTTTCCGTTTAAATTCACTCTCAAATAGATGTCGTCAGTCCGTCTCGAGCTTCGTCTTCTCTGTGCGTGTTTGTGCGTGTCGCGTTCAAGATATTTATAACGTAAATTAGAGCGGTACGCGGATAATGGCTTTTGAGGTTAGCGAGTCGCCAAAGTGCGAGCGGTCGTCCTGTCGTTTCTGAAAGACAGTCTTCTTTTTCCTTCTCTCCTGTCTTCTCGCCTACCCTACCTCGTGTCCGTCTATCCTTATTTACCGTTGTTTATTATCATCTTCTCGGCCTACCACATTGACCGATCGCGTTCAACAATTTCATTCGCGCTCCCTCTGTGCTTTTTGACGTAATCAGCTGGTCGAGTGTGATCCCGTGTGTAAAAAACAAAGAAACAAAAAAAAAACAATGTCTCGTTTACGTGGATCCCGTGAAACCGAAGATGTACTTGAGAGAGATAAAAATATGGTTAACGAGAATCTCATTACTCGTGTTTACTATCTGGCACGAGAGGGTATGGCCGTTACCCTTTATTTGCTTCTCATGAGACAAACCGAAGAGCAAATTAATACGTTGATCAATAAGGTAAATATCTCGAAAGATAATTACTCAATTTTCATTTTTTTACATTTTTACCCCGTACAAATTTCATGTTTACCAAAGTGCTACTATCGCTTTGTTTTTCCTTAACATTTTCCAATTGTTTCGAAAATTGTTCAAAAATTGCGTAAGGGAGCGAATTTGTTCTAAAGCAAAAAAAATAAATAGTCGATGCAAGTTTAAAAAATGTTAAGTTTGTGCCATTGCTGTGGCAAAATAATTACTGTGATTGGCATGAGACTGCCGGGGATTCCGTCGAAGCTTGAAAATCGATAATAAACGATTTCAAAACAGTTTCTGTAACAAAGAGACGTTCTAGATTGTCAATGGGCGTTTAAAAATAGTAGCGCGTACTTAATCTTGCGAGTACGTAGTTATACCGGCTGAGAGATTTCCTAAAGCTCCATTGCCACGTGCCCATGCTCTCACCGCACTCCTGTTTTGCTCCTCGTGTTTTTCGTTTTTTTCCCCTGGCATTTAGCCAATAATCTCTGCAGAAAGCTGAAACGAGGAATTAGCCATAGAAAAATGGTTGAGTCATTGTTCTTTGTTCTACAAAAGTATTCCCGGCGGATGTTGCAAGAAAAAATGAGTGATTTTTTGTTCGCCCTTGATTCTTAGGTCGATTTAAATATTGAAAATTTTTAAACGCATTTATGGAACGCTGTACAACGTCGGAAGGTCACCGACTCGATTTATAAATACATGGCAAAGAACCTTGAGCGCGGATGAAAAATTTCTCAAGTTCACTACGACGAAAATCAAGGATCCAAATGTATTTATGGAACGTCTGGATTTTGAATGTTTGAATTATTTCGAAATTCTTTTTGCTGTTAATTCACTCCGCGCTCTGTCTGCGCCATTTCCAACGTTATTTTCTCTGTCGAGATAAACAATATTGATGGTTTTGTTGAAAGAAATTTTCCTTTATTCCAGGTCATCGAACATGACGGAGAGAAAGGTACACTTTTGATAGTAGCCGCAAGGCGTGGAAACTACCAAGTGGTCAGGATGCTTATCGACAAATTCAAGCCTGATTTGGAGCAGGAAGGAAAGGTCCAATTCGATGGATACATGATCGATCGAGCAAGTGCCCTCTGGTGTGCCGCCGGTAAGAAAAAGTAGTTTGAGCAATGAGAAAAGGAGGAAAATTTGATTTTTTGTTGTTGTTGTTTTCTAGGGGCGGGCTATTTGAAAGTTGTGAAAACTCTGGTGAAGGCTGGAGCGGATGTGAATCATCCGACAGACACAAATTCGACTCCTCTGAGAGCGGCCTGTTTCGACGGACGATTAGATGTCGTGACTTACCTTACGGAGCACAGTGCAAATATCCACATAGCCAATAAGTACAACAACACGTGTCTGATGATCGCGGCTTACAAGGGAAACGAAGAAGTCGTGAGTTATTTACTCGATCAAGGCGTGAATCCCGACGAGAAAACAGACTGCGGAGCGACGGCTCTACATTTCGCTGCCGAGTGTGGACACTCGAGTATAATTATCGAATTATTGGAGCGTGGTGCGAGCATCACGAAAAATCACAGCGGGATGACTCCGATAATTAAGGCTGCTGAGAGATCTCGAGCCGAAGTCGTTGATGCTTTTGTCGCCCATGGCGTCGTCAGCAAAGAAGAAACCATCGACGCTTACGAATTGCTCGGCGCATCTTACGCCAACGACAAAGATAATTATAGCCTCATAAGTGCTTACCAGTATCTCTATCGAGCAATGGAATTGAGGTGATTATTTCGTTGTCAATTTAAACCACTCGTCGTTCTCACGAAATATATTTCGTATTTCACTCGAAATCTCAAATTTTCGAGATTTTGTTAAAAAACTTTGATATCAACAGCACACTTGGCAAAATCCATACTGAATATTTGGACGAATAGTTCGACCGACGCATTTTCGGTGGAAATCTTAATCCGTGAATTATATGATTAGGCACAGCGATCCGGAGAACGTTATTGAAAAGAAACTCGGGGAACCCATCAAGGCCTACGAGTATTGGAGAGAATGCGAGACTTTGGACCAATTGCGGGCAATTAAAAATAATCCGGATGCAATTCACATGGAAGGGCTGGCAATCAGAGAAAGGATATTGGGTAAACGAGTTTAAATTAGCACATTTGCGGGTGATTTTCACGCGTCAATTCCTCCCGTTCGAACTTGATTCGTTACTTGATTTTGCCTCGTTCCAGGCTCCTGCAATTCCGAGGTTCCGCATCAATTGATATTCCGCGGGGCTATATTCGCCGACAATGCGAGATTCGACCGGTGTATCGATCTCTGGCTCCACGCGCTCAAGTTGAGACAGAGCAACGATATTTCGGCGGTTAAGGATTTGCTGCGTTTTGCTCAGGTCTTTTCGCAGATGATTCACGTCGGTGTGGATCTCCAGTTCACACAAGTACTCGATGTCCTCGAAGCCAGTGTCATTGAGCTTTCTAAAAACAAAACTAAATTGGAAGAAGCAAATCCAGACGATCTTAACCAGTGCATCGTGAGTTTAGAGTTTCATACTTTCTCTAAAATTGCTAAAAATTCAATTATTTATTTGAGGTGTGACTGCTCAAATGGCGATAATTTTTGCAGAACGAGTCAGAATCAAATATCACAACGACCTTGTACATTTTGACGATTCTCACCAAACTGATGGGTCTCAACGGTTACAACAAAAAGTATGACGAACCGGAAGTCCAGAGAGCTCATCATCTCGTTTACAACCTCTGCGCACTACGTTGTACTCTTACCAATGGCCGTACACTTTTGCATCTCGCCGTTAATGCCAAAACCCCTGTTGATGATTTTCACACGAACGATGTGTGCAAGTAAGACTCTCGCTCGATCCGCCATTTTTTTTTTATTCATTTTTCTCTCCGAAGTACCGGAAACGTTTTTNTTTTTTTTTTTTTTCACATTTTCTAAATTTATGAAATGTTTTTTATTTTTATTTTTTTCGAGACCCAAAATCCTATGAATTCCATTTTGTTAAAGATTTCCTTGCGAGGCTACGGTGAAGCTATTGATACAGTGCGGTGCTGACGTCAATGCGATGGACAACGATAGAAATACGCCATTGCATTTGATCGTGACGTATCAACAGCCAATTAGGTGAGCGACGATTTTTTTTCTTAATAATTTACCATGTAAACTCATTTTTGAATCGAATAAGTTATGATGATATTCATTGTCCAGTGGTTTCATAACGCTTCACAGTATAATAATGGAATTGATCGACGCCGGGGCTCACATCGACGCGGTCAACAGTCAGGGAAAGACTCCGTACGAGGCCGCGACGACTGGTGCGTTGACAACTCTTAGTAACTTTAGTAATAAGATTTCTCCGTAAGAGACGTTTATGGCCGGTTGGGATAATTGCTCCCATGGCCTTGCCAAATTTCTATTTGTATTTTCTCAAAAACAAACAAACTTTTTTTTTCAACAAACGATAAATGCAGAAAAAAAATATTAAGCACAGAATATTTCCGTTGCAGGCGTGGCGGAAGTAATATTGCGCACCCGGAAGGAAATCTCGCTCGTGTGCATGGCAGCGAAAGCCGTGAAAACTTACGGTTTGTCGTACAGCGGTTACGTGCCTCGTTCGCTCGAAAACTTTATCGAACTTCACGGTTCAGGACTGAATCAGGGTTAAGAAAAAATGCCACCACGATCCGGAGAAGAAGAAAAAACAAACATTGACCCACTTCGAGCCAGAGATGGCCAAAACTCGATACAAATGTATCGCGCTACTCAATCGCTACGCGATACAGTTGTAGCGCGTAGCGAAAATTTTTGCGATACTCGATACAAAAGTATCACATCGATGTCGATACTCGATACAAAAGTATCGCGTAGCGGAAAATTTTGCGATACTCGATACGAAAGTATCGTGTAGCGAAAATTTTTGCGATACTCGGTACGAAAGTATCGCGTAGGGGAAAATTTAGCGATACTCGATACAAAAGTATCGCGTAGCGAAAAATTTCGCTATACTCGATACAAAAGTATCGCGTAGCGGAAAATTTTGCGCTACTCGATAAAAAGTATCGCGTAGCGAAAAACTTTGCGATACTCGATACAAAAGTATCGCGTAGCGGAAAATTTTGCGCTACCCGATAGGAAAGTATCGCGTAGCGTAAAATTTTCCGCTACGCGATACTTTTGTATCGAGTATCGACATCGATGTGATACTTTTGTATCGAGTATCGCAAAAATTTTCGCTACTCGATAAATTACTATCGATTATCGAGTATCGATCGATACAAATTTTGGCCATCTCTGCTTCGAGCTCAAGTGTCGCAAAGACGAAGAAACAAAAACATCGATGAAAAAATCAAGTTTTCACGAAATTGAAGAACATGTTGTTATGTAAATAATCTGTAAGATAGAAGGCGGACACTGAAGTGTGGCAGTTATACAGACAAGTTACATAGTATTTAAACAAACAACATTATTACGCAGACCACCGTGTAAGTTTCATACGAGTGTGATTTAATTAACCAACTTTGAAGAAGCAAACTAACCGATTCTTCATCTATAAGTGATATTCGTTTACGCTACTGGCCATTCTAAAACTTGAATTATACAAAGTTAACTAGTTTTCTTCTTTTTGTACAATGTTCATTGGCTCAAAGATCAAAAACGTTTGATTAATCGTGTTGAATGAAACAAAAATGTTTACAAAACTTGTCTTTTTGCCTCTTTCACGCTTTCTCCCTCCTTCGTAAACAGGCAAAGTGATCAGCGAATTAACGAGATCAACAACTTGTTACAAATATGCAAAGTTGATGAATTTTCGGATCAATTTTTCCATCGTCTCAGTGTTTTCAAAAATATCGCTCTTTCAGATGGAACCGATTTTTCGAAAACAACCTTCATTTCACGAATTTCGCTACTTTTTCATCTTTTTCGATATTTGCTGGTTCAACGACCTCGTGAACTTTGCTCATTCATTGGGGCGCGGGATCACGGATTCTGGCTCTTTTTTCTTTCGGCAATTCGAGTTTTAAAGTTTCCTTATTTCATCTCTGATTGGTCAACTTACCCTGAAGCTTTTTTTTTCTTTCGGGAACATGTGCAACGGGATTAAAAATGAATAAAAATTATTTTACGTATAAAATGTATCGTGTATTGCATTTTTGTTTAAATTATTACATTAAATGGTTGTTCTGTGAATAAATCGGGGTTCTCTCAATTTTCGACTTTTGAGAGAATTCGTAGCACGAAATGTGCGCTCTGAATAGTGAAGAGCGAAGAAAAAGACTTTTTTGAATGACGAACCGTCGAGTGATTATTTTTGCATGAAAAAAATGAAGATTCGAGTACATTGACTTTTTTAATGGGTCGGTTAGGCTGAGTGCATGATCGAACAAGCGTTACAAGTCGCGGATAATTTTCGTATCAGGAATAAAATGATTTTTGTTCGTCCTGCCGTAATTGGGAGAATGGAAAAAGCAAAGTACACACAATTTTTAAAGTTCGATCGGATCGACGACTATGGCGTTTCGCTTGGGTTCCTTGGGATCTTGGTCAGCTCTGTGAAGCTCGTCTTGACCTCGTATCCTAATGTTGTTTTTCTCCTTGAACTCGTTTATCTCAACACCTTTCTTCTCCAGTTGATCGTGAAGGGACTCGATTATCTTAGCCAGCTGAAAATTAAAAAATGAGCCACATTTTAAAAGGCTAAAAAAGTCAATCCTCCGTTTTCAGTCCTGACGTGTGCCCACGGGTCTGTGAGACCCGGACTACTTTGTAGTTTAACACAATCCATACGACATCCTGGATGAAAAGCTTTTCAGACTAATGAAAAAGAATTTTACCAAGAGAATTAAAAGCCGCGCTCTTTTTTGGTTATTGCCAACTCTGAATTTCTAGTGATCATTGCACAGCCGGCATTTGTGACGAAAAACGTTTCGAAATGAAGAATTTTATGCAGGAGAGACGAGCTGGACTTTTTCCGGGTCTCTCTGACCCAAAAATGTTTTTTTAAAGGAAATATTTACCTGTTCTTTGGTAGTAACGAGAGAAGGGATAACATCTTCGACGACACGTTCGCACAAGATGCCTCCGATCATTCTGTAACACTTTCTCTTGGGATCGACACTTTTGAGAGTATCGATGACGATTCTAAAGGAAACATAAGAATAATCGTAGAATCAATGAATTTATATTCGCACTAATAAAAATCGTGGCGGAATTGGAGGTTATGTTTGTTTTTTTTCCAACTCGAAGTTGGACGTACTTGTGCTCGTTCACTTCCAATTCCAGCTCGGAAAGTTTGCTCGCCATCATCCGTTGATCGACACGGAGGGCTTGAAAATTAGCTAATATACTTTCATTAGATTTTCCACCTTTGTTCAGGGGCTTCACTCCCGATTTTTTTTCGCTCGCCATATTAGGAGATTTCAATAAACTCTGATCGGGAAATTCAAGATCCACAGGCACTTTTCCTCTCTCTCTCTCTCTCGCATATTTCTCCGGTTGGACAAAGTCTTCTAGTTTCTCGAATTGACACCATCGGCGCCACTTTATAAACCGCTACTTTTATGTATGCCCGCCAGGTGGCCAAGATTTTCGCTTTTTATTTCAAAACGATTTTTATCATAAAAAAATTACATGCACACAATAATTGCAGATGATGAATCGAAAGAAACTGCACTCGTTCGCTTTTTTCCTTTAAAATCAAATATTCCGTAAGTTATGCTGTGGAACAGTCAATCAGTTTAACTTTTTCGATAATAATTTCAAGAATAATCTTGCAAAAACATTGTGTAAAATATGGAATGTGTAAATTTTGATGGAACGTCGAATTAATTACTCCAAAAAATAAGAACGATAATGAGATTGATGAGATGATGAAATTTCTGAACTAGGATCTCGAATCCTCAAAATATTGTTGCAAAGACAATGAGTCAATAAAATTTCACACGATCAATGATTTAATTCCAATTTTCGTAGACACTGTACAATTAACTATATTTTTTTTTTCTCTACATTTCTCCGCTTAAACATCATTTTCATAATCCTTGGGATTTTTGCGGGACAGACGGATGCTCTCGTCCTTGGTCCACGAGTAGATCAAGTATCCAACGATGAAAGCTGAAAAACAATAATTCAAGAATGATGGAAAAGCTGTTGATCGGTTGATCAATAATGTCAATCGGAGCATGTGAAAAAAGGCTTACGAGGTACGACGATCAAGAACTGTTCCCTGACACGACGGATCATGTTGGGAACTCCATGGGAGATGGCACCGGCGAAGGCTTTCTGTTCATGCGGGCTGAGTCTGAAGTAGACAACCCGACGGATTTTTGCCAAATTACCCCACTCGCCACCCATGTTTCAGCACTCTGAAAAAATCAAGTTTCCCATTAAATTTCGTTTCTCCGTGAATTAGCATTGCGATGAAATCGATTCTCCATAATTTCTCAAGCCAATCCACGAAATAAAATCCCAGCCGACTTGCGGAAATCCACAACTCGGCCGAGTTTTACGATCGTCAATTTTTTCGGTTCGAGGATAAATTTAAAAACGACGGGATTGTTGAAAAACTTCTATTCGCTAAATTATTATATAATAATCGTATTCACTCACTTGTTTTCCGACAATTGGGAACTAAAGAGACACACCGAAGTGATTTGGGTCACGAACTGCGTAAAACTGTTGGAGAAAGACTTGTCAAGCTCGAAAGTTTCGGGCAAATTGCATTGCGCAGGTACGAGCCGCAATTGCGATTGGATATTCATTTTATTCGATTCGATATCGACAATCTGAATTCTTTATTTTTGTTATTAATAAATTTGTTACTCAACCTGAATTTTGTACGATATCTCACGATTTCCCGAAAGCAAAACCTAATTTTACTATTTTTTATAATGTCACTGATTTTCGTTGAGAAAAAAAACGTCGATAGGCCAATAGGTTACCGACTGTTGGTAACGAACGTGGAGAAAAAATCTTTGGCAAAATTTGACGAGGGAAAGTGGGGGTAAAGACCTGAATCATCGTTTTTCCGCAGAGCGGCGTGAGTTGCATGGGTTCGTGACGGTCTCCGATTAAAGGGAAGATCGAGGAAGAAGGAGAGGGAGAGGTAAAAGCGGACAGTCTGCCGTGCGCGAGGCATCGTGCAAGAGCTTCTCGTATATAAGCACGGCTTGCGAAAAATAATTCTTACATCCGCGCACGTACACGTACACATGGATAAAAAAAACGAAGGCACGAAAGCAAGGATACGGAACGACGGGAAAATAATAGAAATTCGAGAATTCTGATTTCAACAGTGAATCCAAAAGTGTTGTTTTGGCAAGTCGGTCAAAGTCATTGCGGCAACACAAAGATCGAAACGTAAAAAAGTGTGTTCGCGTGTGCCGTGTCACAGTTCGTGATATAAGAGTGCTGTCTCTCTTGGGACGTTTTTTCATTTTTTCATATGTGTGTCGGGGATCTCCGTGATCGTGAGAAAATCGTAAAACAAGAGCGCGCGTTGGGAGAGGAATAGCAGAAAGACGAAACCGAGTGCGTGTGCGTGTGAAGGAGCGCGTTAGAATCGATGAAAAAATCGTCGAGGATGGCTGCCCCAGGTCCGGGACTCGAGATGTTTCGACAAATTTATTTGACGCCGGAGTGAAAGGGGCGCGGGGAGGGGGTCGGGGGCAAGGAAAGAACTGCAAATAAAACAACAACAAAAAAAACTTTATCTCACTACTTAACCCCGTGTTTCTCCCCATTTTTTATAATTCGTACCTGTGATTGTGTCTTTTATTTGTTATTTTTGTTTGTTTTTTTTTCTTTTTTTTTTTCATTATTTCCGTTGTATCTTGATGGTGTGGTCTCGTTATACGTGCCGGAAAGTATCGCGTTTTTATAAGGGGACCTCAAAGGAATAAAATACTGTTTAAGTGTGGTGTGTTTGCTGCGTAACCGCGGGTGGCGTCGTGGCTGCCCGTCTAAACTCCCTTTTTGACTCGTGCCTCCGTGTGGAGTCATGGTATCGAAGCTCGATGTAAATATCGGCTCCGAGGCTTCGAGCTTTGCAACGACAACAGCTTCGCGAAATCTCAATCGTTCCCAAACAAAAACTTTGAAAGAATCACAACAACAACAAATGGATACTAAACACACGAGTCGTGCTTCTAAAGAGATGGGCGACAGAAGCGAATCTGATTTCGAGTTTGGCATTCCTCCTGAAGCTCCTGTCTTCGAACCAACCGCTGAAGAGTTCCTCGATCCTCTCGGATACATCGCCAAAATACGACCGATCGCGGAGAAATCCGGAATATGCAAAATCAAACCGCCACCCGTGAGTCTTCTCATTATTTCCTATTTTACGATTCACACACCGTGTAGCAACACGTTTCTTTTTTTCGTTCCATCTCGACCCGTTGCAATTTCCCTGGTGCTTAACAAAGTCGAGCAGCGGATGAATAAAACGTCACAAGTTCGTCTGCCTTCTCGTGTAACATGCGTCTCGATCGTTTTTCGCCCATTTTTTTTTCTCCTTCTCCCGATCGCAAGTATCAAGCTCGCTTGGAAAATTTCATATTTTCTTCAATTTTCGTTTTCTTCGCCTCGATCGTAATAAATGCCTTCTCATACAATAATAATAACGCAATTACGAGGAATCACGGCTTCGCAGCTTTGTTGGAAAACCGTTAGAATATCACGACAAAGGGACGCGCTACTTATTTCCGGCTCAATTCCCGATATCGGACACATCGTTCTTTTTTATATAAAAAATTGAGAAATCTCGTGGAATTAGAAAACTCGTTTCATCCACGAAAGAAATATCGCCGTTTCAAACGTTTTTTTTTGTTTCTCGGAAAAAAATGCGTCTTTATTCTCCGCTGGCTAAATTTCGTGAGATTTTCATTCCCACGAAATGCAACACGCTCGTGGTAAAATCTTCAACGCCACCATTGACGACATTACGTCTATTCCTTCTCTCTCTCGTTATTTCCTTTTCTCGTGTATCTCGAGCTGTTCTTCCATGCCCATATTGCGTCATAAGCAGCGCGGAGCATTCGCGTAGAATTTCGATCTGTCTATAAATTAACGAGCACCAATTTTTCTTTCTTAATATCGCGTAATTGACGATTTGTGAGGCGCGTTTCGTTACTTCCGGCGATGCGCAGTTGGCCTCTTTTTATAATATATTGACCTCCATTGAATTCCTACGAATTTCCAGCTGCTTTGAAAATCATAGGACAAATTATTGTCTCTCGCAACGTGTTTGAAAGAATAAACATTTTATCGCTGAAGAATTACGACAAATACAATGGAATGACAATGCTCCATGTTTTTTTTGTTTTTTTTTTTTTTCTATACAATGCGTTACGAGTGAAAAGAAAAAGAGAAGAAATAAGCAAAGTCCCGGTTTCTCGGTAGCGAAAATACTTTATAACGACAATGTGAGTTGTCTCGTGTTGCACGAGAAGAGACTCTCCGGCACAAGGGCAAAAGGCCTAGGCAACCGGTGCGAAATCTCTTTGTTCAAGGAGCCCTAAAAAAAAAGCGAGCGTAGGAAATACGTTCGAATTTGAATTTCCACTTGCTCGGAGGCTCGGTGTGTTTCGACAGCACGTACGCACAGTTGAATCCTCGTTATTTATTGGTAAAGCCAAAGGGCCTCACTTTCGTTACATATTTAACCATCGCGCATGGGGATTGAGCGGGTAACGGGAAAATCTGTAAATATATATTTTGCGGTTTAGATGTGTTCATCAACTGCGACAACGGTTTCGTGATAGCAAAGTTAAAATGGCCGGAAGAATTTCGTAGAGCGCGTGCAATTCGGATGATGGAGTAAAAATTCAAGTTTTTTTTTTGTTCGAAAACAACGAACGCGCAATATGGATTCTTTGTTTTTTGGAAGAAAAGAATTGAAACTAGTGAACGGATTTTGACTCGAGTGACGATTTTCTCCATTGGGATTTGAGATTATTCCTCGTGCCCAGTAATCGATAACGTACGATCGACATTCAATTTAATATTCCACAACTGTGTATCGCTCGAAATTAAATAAACACGCGGCACGAACCTTCTTTTTTCATTTTTTTTTTCGATCATTGCTCCTTTTTATTATTATTACGTAAGTTTAGTGTTCAAGGACTACGGGCGATCGAACAAAGTGGAATTGTACGACGCGGAAGAGAGGACGTACGTGAACCGGTGGTGAAAGAGACGCGGCGTGTGGAGCGGGGGACAAGGGAAGGGAAGGGAAGGGAAGGGAAATTTCCTTGTCTTTCGTTGCGATGGGCATACACCGGTCGATAAAGTTCACTATTTTATGGCTCCCATCTCTCTATTTCACCATTGGGCATTAACAACATTTTTACAACTTCTATTCCACTTCCGATGTATTTTATATTTTAATATTCGTTCTTTGCCGACAGTGAGAATATTTCTCGGGCAAAACCGTCTGACTATAAAGTCCCTGGATCCAAACTCCCAATTTCGGTAGAAAAACGAAGCGCAAAAATTCGATAATTTCGAGAAAAAAAAATGAAAAAATCGTTTCGAAATACTCGTTTGAAAAAAATGCGATATTCGAGGAAATAGTTTGCGGAAAATATTGAATAGGAAATTGGCTTCTAAAAGTTTCATCATGATTCTTATTCTGCTGGGAGAGACGAGGGAGGCGGGGCTTTAAAGTTGTACGAGGCGTCGTTGGACCACCATTAGGGGGACGATAAGGGCGAACGACCGCCGTTTTGCGCCGATTTCGTTTTATTATTGCATCAAAATTCATTCAAATTTTATTAACTCTGCAGTGAGTTCAATGTTTTGGAATTTTCCGAATAATTCGATAGAGTTTTTCATTCCCTCGTCGTCCATAGGGACGACGGTTTGTCCAATTTTTCGCTGCGAAAATAAAAAACATCTTGGCTGAAATATTTTTGCAAAAATGTAATGCGAACTTTTCCTTTTGTTTTACAGAATTGGCAGCCTCCCTTTGCAGTCGACGTTGACAAATTCAAATTCGTACCGAGGATACAGAGGCTCAACGAACTCGAGGCTAAAACTCGAATAAAACTAAATTTTTTAGATCAAATTGCTAAATTTTGGGAACTGCAAGGATCGTCCCTGAAAATACCCCTCGTTGAGAGGAAGGCGTTGGATCTTTATTCTCTTCACAGAATCGTCACCGAAGAAGGTAATTGACGAATAAGCTTGATTTACATTCCGCTTTCTTTTCTGGTTGAAAAGATTTCTTGTTTAGAACAAAAAGAAGATATTTTCGATTTTATCGTGAATTTTGTTTGGCCGATTTGTCGCACGGATCGATGAATAATTGTGGCGCTTGGAGAAACGTGACCAAACAAATATGTTCTATTTTTAGGTGGAATCGAAAATGTGACTCGGGAACGAAGGTGGGCCAAGATAGCGAATAAATTGGGCTATCCATCGGGTCGCAGCGTCGGAAGTATTTTGAAGAATCACTACGAGAGAATTCTCTATCCGTTCGACGTATTTAAGCAAGGAAAAACTCTGGGACCGTTGAGTGACATCGTGAGTAACGCATAACAACGAAAAATGTGTAAATTTCAAAATAAAATGATTGCGAAAAGGAAAAATAAGACAACTCAATGTTTTGTTTGGATTGTTTAAAAACAGAAATTCGAGGCGGAGAATGAATTTCCGGAGAAGAAGGATCGCGATTACAAGCCCCACGGAATAATTTCACGGCAGCAGATAAAGCCACCGCCGGCCAAGTTTTCTCGGCGTTCGAAGCGTTTTGCCGGCGAGGACAAGCAGCAGGATGCCGGGACGATCAAGCAGGAGGATTGCAAGGACGAGTGCGACTCGGATCCGGATTGCAAGCCAAACTTTAAGCGAGAGAAAGAGGATCCGGACGACAAAGACAGCAAGGAGCTTAAAAAGTTGCAATTCTACGGGCCTGGCCCAAAAATGGCAGGCTTCAATACCAAAGAAGGTGGAGGAGGCGGGGGCGGGGGCGGAGGTGGTAAAAAATCAAACAAAACGCGAGGAGTCAAGTTGACGTACGATTTCGATCCGTTGGCGAAATACATTTGTCACAATTGTGGACGCGGGGATATGGAAGAAAGCATGCTCTTGTGCGACGGTTGCGACGACAGTTATCACACTTTTTGCCTTTTGCCACCGTTGACCGAGATCCCGAAGGGGGATTGGCGGTGTCCAAAGTGCGTCGCCGAGGAAGTCTCCAAGCCCATGGAAGCTTTTGGCTTTGAACAAGCTCAGCGAGAATACACCCTTCAACAATTTGGCGAAATGGCTGATCAGTTCAAAAGCGATTATTTCAACATGCCTGTCCACATGGTGCCGACCTCGCTCGTCGAGAAAGAATTCTGGCGAATTGTTTCATCCATCGATGAAGACGTCACCGTCGAATACGGTGCTGACCTTCATACCATGGACCATGGCTCTGGATTCCCAACCAAAACCAGCGTCAATCTTTTCACCTGCGATCAGGAATACGCAGAATCAGCCTGGAATCTTAACAATTTACCTGTTCTCGAAGGCAGTGTCTTGGGACACATCAACGCAGATATCAGCGGAATGAAAGTCCCTTGGATGTACGTTGGCATGTGTTTTGCTACTTTCTGTTGGCACAACGAGGACCACTGGAGCTATTCCATTAATTATTTGCACTGGGGCGAGCCCAAGACTTGGTACGGTGTTCCGGGTTCTCAAGCCGAAAAATTCGAACACTCGATGAAATCCGCCGCTCCGGAACTCTTTCACAGTCAACCCGATCTGCTGCATCAACTCGTCACTATCATGAACCCGACGATTCTTACGAACGAAGGTAAAAACTCGAATCCAACGACATTCGTCGCTGCCTCGAACATTTTTCATTTCTTCGTGTTTCTTTTTTTTCTCCAGGCGTTCCGGTATTTCGAACCGATCAGCACGCTGGTGAATTCGTCGTTACATTTCCACGCGCATATCACGCCGGTTTTAACCAAGGTTACAACTTTGCCGAAGCCGTTAATTTCGCCCCAGCCGATTGGGTGAGTCTCAACATCCAAAAAGAAACCAACGACCTCCGTATTCGTGTCTCGACAAACTTTTAATCTACTTTTTCCTTTTTCCACCAGTTGAAAGTCGGCCGCGACTGCATTTCTCACTACTCGAACTTGCGTCGCTTTTGTGTATTTTCCCACGACGAGTTGGTCTGCAAAATGTCACTCGATCCGGACTCCCTCGACATCGGGATCGCCGCTGCGACTTACCAAGATATGCTGCAAATGGTCGACGACGAGAAAAAACTTCGAAAGAACTTACTCGAATGGGTAAGTGCACAACTTTTCATCAAATTGTCGTTCAAGACATTCCCAAAAAATAGAATATTGCGGTATTTTTTCATTTTATTGCTTAACATACACATTAGAATCGAATTATTTCATAAACTGCTAAACTCGATCGCAAACGAACTCACCGAGAAATTTTGTAACCATGAAAACAGAAATTTCTATCGAATTCACTTTTCCAGTCGAAAATTTTATTCAATTGGAATTCTCAAGCCTCGCCGACCTCGACAGAAAAGTGAATAAATTGATCAAAACGATTTTTGCGTAAAATAGGTGAAAATTAGCTGATCGCGCCAGACGCATATCGTTACGCGATATGCATCTGACGATTTTTCCGAAGAATTATTTTTCAAGATGCTCATTTGTTTACGAAATATTTTTTTTACCACTTCATAAAAAATCGTAATTTTCAGGAAAATTGCTTTTGGTGGACGAATTTTTTAGCCAAGTTGTTTATAATTTTCTGTTATATATTCTCACGAGAAATTTTCATTTGGGAAGTTTAAACTTTCCCGCTGCGAGGAGTGCGCGCGAACCGCGATCTGTCGTCGAAAATGTCGCTTACGCGACATCGCGATAGTGGAGTTGAAAGAGCGTTATAAATTTTGCAACTCTCGGGAGAACTCGCGTTATATGTTGATATTTCAAGGGGTCTGAAGGGAAGGGGGCTGGTGAGAGGGAAGAGGAAATTAAGATTGTAGTTGTGGTTATTTTATTAGTACGGCACATGCAATCGCGAGAGCCGCGTGAATAATACGAGCTAAAAGCAACGTGAAGGGAGGCCGCACACACGGCGCAGCCATTTGGCAATGTTTCGGCTGCGCGGCGCAGCGGATTCGCGGGGCCGCGGAGATAACGTCGGAAAAAGCGTTTGGGAGAGGGGGAAGGGAATAGTGGCGGAGGGGTTGGGAGAAAACGTGCGCGTGTGTGGGTATTGGATGGTTGTATTGTTCAGTCTGTTGGACGCGATCCGCGAGACTCTCGTGTTCCACAATACGCGTTCAGCGTTAACAATATCGTTTGTGAATGTGTTCAGTTGCTATCAATCGTGCTCGTGGTAACATTAGTGCTCGGGGAAACGAAAAAAAAAAAGGAAAATCGTAAATACGCACTTACGGCGAGTTGGTGAGAGGATCGCGCAGTTCCTCGGTGCTCTCGTGGCGACTAAATAAGTTTATTTTTTCTCGTGCCTTGTTTTGGTTTTTTTCTTGTGAAAGAAAAAAACCGGCATCGTTCGCCAGGACCTTGACCATTTCGGCGTTGCCGCGCGCCCGCGCACCGCGTGTGTGTATATGTGTGTGTGCTCCTTGTCTCTATTTTCTCTCTCGCTCTCGTGCTCCCGTTGTTAACGCGATTTCTATCCTCTCGGACATACACGTTTTCTTTCTTTTTTCATTTTCTCGCTTTTTCTCCTTCGATTATGTAACTTTGAACGGTGAGTAAGTCTACAAAGGCGAGGTTATGTTATTCGAGTCCGCATAGTTGGTCATTCTTTTATTTCTATCTTGCCCCTCAATTCCTCCCGCGTCAAATAACAGATTTTCTTCGGTTATCCATGTACGCTACTTGTTGTACTTGTTGATAGGGAAAACGAAAAAAAAATGTCACTCTGCCTGTTGAGTCACGTCTTTTTTTGGATTCCCCCAGCAGTTCTCCAACTATTTCACGCGGGAACCTAAGAGTTATTTCGTTTTTTTTACTCTTTTTTTCTCTCCATCTTACTCGCGCGATTTTTGTGTCGTTGAATCCGTACAGCTGGATAAGAATTCACGAGGTTTTCGTGCATTGTCCTCATCCCGTGATTCCGTGCTTCCCCATCCTTTTGTTCTTGGCCTCGCTCCTTTTTTTCCAAAATATTCCTTTTCCCGTTTCTTTTTATTTCTCCTGAAGTAACGAGGTTATCGGAATCCTCTCTTACCACGTTGACGTGGAATACATTTCACGAGACGTTGCGTTAACGTTAGTTGTATAACCTCAAAAAATCGACTATCACGAGTTTCGAGAGAAACGGTTGGTGCGACGAACCCACGATCGCGACAGATGCATGACAAATTTATGTTTTCTAGCAATGTTTTATCGATTGTTATTTTTTTTTTTCTCAACAATTGTCGACACTAAATTGCATTTCGTCATTTTTTCATGCTGTTACTTTTCGTGGCAACCATTTCACAAGCTTTTCGAATCATACCCTACATTCAATGGGGACTCTTCTTTGTGATAGAAAATGAGAAAAATATACAGCAACGACATAACCTCGAAATCGATTGTTTGAGCATCGCACGGACTCTCGGTAGTCGAAATTTCTTCTAAATTCGTGTAGTTTTCTCCAC
Source organism: Hyposoter didymator (assembly GCA_037952995.1). Classification (NCBI taxonomy): domain Eukaryota; kingdom Metazoa; phylum Arthropoda; class Insecta; order Hymenoptera; family Ichneumonidae; genus Hyposoter; species Hyposoter didymator. Next base: position 2,467,974 of record JBAJMU010000009.1, read on the forward strand.
TAAATGATTGAACCTTGGCTCGACAAAGACTTTTGTTAGAAAATTTTGTATCCTTTGGTTGCAGGGAGTGACCGAAGCTGAAAGAGAAGCTTTCGAGTTACTGCCGGACGACGAGAGGCAATGCGAAGCGTGTAAGACAACGTGTTTCCTGAGCGCTGTGACGTGCTCCTGTCACAGTTCGCAATTGGTTTGCCTGCGACATTTTACCGAGCTGTGCAGTTGTTCTCCGGAAAAGCACACACTGCGCTATCGTTACACTCTCGACGAATTGCCCATTATGCTGCAAAAAGTGAAGCTCAAGGCGGAGTCGTTTGACTCTTGGGTATCCAAGGTCAAAGAGGCCATGGATCCCAAAGGGGAGAAAATCGAATTGACCGAACTCAAGGATTTACTCAACGAGGCGGAGAACAAAAAGTTTCCGGACAGCGAACTTCTCACTGCGCTCACCACCGCCGTTCAGGACGCGGAGAAATGTGCCAGCGTCGCTCAACAGCTTCTCAACAACAAACAGCGCACGAGGCAAATTATTTTTTCATTCAATTCTTTCATTATTTACAAAAAACGTGACAACGATTTTTAACCTGCAGTTTTTTGTTTTCGTTTATAGGACAAGGCAGTCGGTCGACACGAAATACAAGTTGACGGTCGAAGAGTTGACTCTGTTCTACAAAGAAATAACAAATTTGTGTTGCGAGCTTAAAGAATCGGACGGGGTCAAGTACATACTCGACCAGGTAATACAATTTCAAAAGGACGCGGAGGAATTTGAGACCAAGGCGAGCGAAGATTGTGACCTCGCGAAACTGGAGAAATGCATAGACTTTGGTGACTCGATATGCATCGAGCTGCCCCAATTGGCGAGATTGAAACAAAAATTAAGCCAAATACAGTGGCTGGAGGAAGTCAGATCGATGCAGGAAGATTCAAAGTCCATAACGCGCGAGGACGTTGCCAAGTTGTCGGACAAAGGTATGCTCATACCGCCACATTACAGTATCGAAAAAATGCTCTCGAAGCTTCAAGAGTTGATGACGAGCATCGATGCGTGGGAGGAAAAGGCGAAGGTTCATTTGAACTCGAAAAATCGACAAAATATCGTCGCCATCGAAGAGATCGTCCAAGAGGCCGATGAGATCGACGCTTATTTGCCCAGTCTCGACAGTCTCCAGGATATTCTCACAAAGGCTAAAAATTGGACGAAAAATGTAGAGGAGATTCAAGCGCGAGAAAATTTCCCTTATTACGACACGCTCGAGGAACTCGTGCGTAAAGGGCGCAACATTCCGCTGCATCTCGATGCTCTACCGATGCTCGAATCCACTCTCTCCCAGGCCAAAGTTTGGAAAGACCGAACGGCCAGAACTTTCTTACGAAAGAATTCTCATTACACTCTCATGGAAGCACTCTCACCTCGTATCGGTGTCGGAGTTCAAGCTCTCAAAACCAAAAAGAACAAAGGCGACGAGAGCGTCGGTGCCGTTTTCGTTTGTGACACGAAACTCGACGACACCAGCGAATCCGCCGACGTCGTTGCCGCTTTCAAATTAGCCGAGCAACGCGAAATGGAGGCTATGAGAAATCTGAGGGAAAGAAATCTCGTCAAAGCGAGCCTCGAACACTCGAGGTATTGCGTATGTCGAAGACCGAGGTTCGGTCTCATGCTCCAGTGCGAATTGTGCAAGGATTGGTTTCATTGTGAGTTTCTTTAAAATTCATTAACACTCGTCAACTTTCGTGATTCTTATTACCCCAACCGCGAATCAATGACCTTGAAATTGTTTTTTTTTTTTNTTTTTTGACCCATAACGAAATGTCTGCTTTCAGCCAACTGCGTGCCGCTTCCAAAAACTATGTACAAAGGCAAAGTACAGAACAACCGAGAAACGAAATTCTTGTGTCCTTGTTGTCTGAGATCGAGGAGACCCAGGCTCGAGACGATCCTCGCTCTTCTCGTCAGTCTACAAAAAATTCCAATTCGTTTACCCGAAGGCGAAGCTCTACAGTGTCTGACCGAACGTGCCATGAACTGGCAAGATCGTGCGAGACAAGCGCTTGCCACGGACGAGATAAACACCATCCTCACAAGATTGTCGGTACTCTCGCAAAAACTCTCCGAAGCTGCCGCACGGGAAAAGACCGAAAAAATCATTAGCAGCGAACTTAAAAAAGCTGCAAACAACCCGGAACTTCATCGACGAGTCCAGGCCATTGCTCCTCTCAGCGGTGTCCACTCGGACGACAGTGTTCTCAGCACAGCCGTGAGTTTCATTCATTCATTCGCTTCGTGTTTAATCAAAGTTTCGTCACTTTTATTTTTTTATTTTCATATTTATCGTCGTTTACTGCATTTTAGGACGATGACGACGACGTGGTGACGATCGACGGTGACGAGCCGACCTGCAGCACCTTCAACAGCAGCGAACACGCTTATTCCTATGGTGAGTTGAATTTCTAGACAATCTTGTAGTTTCTAAAGCGAAAAATCCGAATCGTTGGAATTAAATCTCGATATGTTTTCTTCTAACGTCATCATCGTCCCTTCGTTGTGACGAAAATTTCGTTAAAGTGGTTGAGAATTGGAGGAAAAAAAAAAGGAAAAACAATATTATGGCCTTGTATTCTAGTATCGAAATTCCAACGAAAATCGCAATCTCAAAACTCGGAGACTTCCGTAGTACTGTCGGAGAAGGCGAGAACACGGTTAGAGGAGCTCATGATGGAGGGTGACCTGTTGGAGGTTTCTCTGGACGAGACACAGCTCATTTGGCGAATCCTCAGTCACACCAACAGTCCGAGCAGCGTGAGGAAGTACGCCGCGTTCGAAGAGGTCCAGTCGAATCTCAATAGTGACATTAAGGACGTGAAAAAACGTGGCAGGAAGAGAAAATCCGACGAGTTTGAAATGATGAAGAAACTCGGTCGTCAGAAGGTCGACGAGAAGAGTCCGTCGAACGTGGTCAAGCGCAAGGGGGGCTTCAACAACAAAGAGAAAAAAGTAGTCACTCCTGGTGGTGCAGCGACGACGACGCCGACGACGACAACGTCATCGGCGACGACTACGACGGCGTCAACGACGACCACGACGACACCTGGCCCGCTGAAACGCGGACCGCGGAAGGTATTATTTTCTTTTTTTCTTTTTCCACATTCCACCTCATCCGTCCCCACTATTTCGTCAATTTTGCATTAAAACCGTCGCAATGCGAACGAGGCCCGTAGGCTCTCGGAACTGTAACTAGCGCCGTTTCAGTCTGACCTTAAATTTACAGATGAAACGAAAGGAGGGCGAAGAACTGCCCAAGAAGCGAGGAGGAAATAGAAAAAAAACGAAGCAAGACACCTCGGACGAGGAGGACGATTGTGCGGCGGTCAGTTGTCTTCGACCGAGTGGTGAGAAACAGCAAAAATTTTCAAAGACCTAAAAAAAAGCGTTTTTTCCATTTTTTAAAATCAATTTTCATTGTTTTTTTGTTTTTTTTTTTAAATCCAAGGTCGCGAAGTAGATTGGGTACAGTGCGACGGTGGTTGCGACGGTTGGTTCCACATGCATTGCGTCGGCTTGGATAGAGCGGAAATCGCCGAGGAGGACGATTACATTTGCAGTAATTGCAAAGATCCCGATCAAAATGCGACGGTATGAAGAAATATTAAAGAATAAAACGATTAGTTAGCGTTTCTCACGAAAGTCATCCTCGTAATACTTATACTGGCCACAGTACCGAATTGTTTTTCTTCGATTACATTTTCTCACGGTTTTCTGCTTTTTTATTTTATTTCTTTGTTTATTTTTTTCTTCCCGCATTCCCTGTTTTATTTTCTTTTCTCCAATCTTTTTATTACAGATCCAAGAGAGCAATCGTTTTATGCGCTGAGAATTCGGACTGAAAAGTGCATCACGTTGTTAAAACGACCCACACAAACACACACGCACACACACATCCAATCTTTCACACAGACACACGCAACACTAGAAAAAAAAAACACACACACACACACATTTTAAACAATCTGAATGAATTAAGCAAATTGACGAGAGAAACACATGTACACGCGCAGTTTCACGATCGAGACTCACGAGTGACGGACTCTAAAGCATTACCACAAGGTTCTTATCACGATTTATTCATTTTTTTCAATTATTATTTCTTCATTTATGTCCTTCCTCATTTTTCTTGCTCGTTGCCTTCTATTTTTTGTTTGGGTTTGTTTTCCTTGAATTTTTAAACTCTCAATCGTTCTGCATTGATGCACAAATAAAATGATGCATATTTTTGCCATCAATGTCACTCGTAGCGAAAAAAAAAAAACAAAAAACAGAGCATTAATGAAAATTGCGAGAGTTGGAATAAAAAATGAAAAGTCGCAGCGTTATACAGAACGATTGTCTTTTTGTTCTTGTTGGGGACGACGTACGCGCTCATATATAGTCGCGAGATGCCGATCCTCGAGACGAATCATTAGGCCTGGATGCACTTCTTTCACTTTCTCAGTCCCAGGGATACCACAGCGCCGATACCGAACCGGAAATACTGGAAACAACCTCCTTCGTAAAGACCTACTAGTCCGCTGCTGATGCCTTCTCTCTCAAGCCCGTTTCGCTTCGATCATCAGACGGAGGCGTCTCTCGTGATAATCGAACGGGGGAACCTTCGAGGGCGAAAAAATCGTGATCGAATCGCGATTCGTCTCTACATCGGGACGGAGCGGATACGAGAAAAGGACTAATACGTCCAAGACACGCGTCAGCATCGCCGAAAGTCACTTTGGCGCCTTTCATTCTCTCAAATAAGCTCTCGATCGCGAATCTTGTTCCTGCATCTTTGTCGAACATCTCGTCAAGGTCAGAAAGAACATGTCAAAATTGGGAACGAGCTCTCGTACGCCCGCGAATAACTAGTGGCATGAAAACACACACACACACAAACACACACAATTCGTCAAATTATTAGCCCCCCTCCGTGTCTCCCTCTCTCGAATTTTTTCATCCAGCAATATAGTCAAGATTTCAACTGTTACCAGATCAAAAACGCATCGGGGATCCTGCGCTCCGTTGGAATTTCAATTTTCGATATCCTCATTCGCCCTTCCTTCCTGCGCCACGTGTACAGACATAGACTGAGCGAATCATGTATTTGGACCGTGAGAACAAAAATTGAATAACCACGAGACATTAATAAAAAGGAAAAAAAAGGAGAGAGAGAGGGAGAACGAGAAAGCGGGAAATTAGTTTGTTTCCATGAAAAATTTCGTCGCATCTAATTCATTAATAATACAAATATAGGTGCAACTTTGACTTTCCCCATTAAGAAGCGAAAAAGAAAGAAAGAAATTTCAAACTCGGCCCATAGCAGGAGACGCGAGTACCGCCCCGTTCCCCCCCGCCCCCTTCCGCCCATCTCGTTTATCGTTTTTGTTATTTTAATTTGTTTATTTATTACGACAAAAAGGAACATAAAGATATTCACGTTAAAGCGTTGATCAGGCTTCTCTCCGGAAAACGATAAAAATCAAGCCTTTTCCCGTATTAAGGGGAATGGAAAAATGAAATATAAATAAAGTATATGTACATAAATATGCATATATAATAAAAAGAAGAAGAAGAAGCGTGATTCTATCGAATTACTGTGTAAATACGCACACTCGCGTCTCCTACTTTTGGGCCTGTTATTATTTAAGCCGATCCTCATTTGTGTATCATACACACGAAATAAAAAAAGATACAAGTTATGTGTGCGAGAGGGGCGAGAGAAAAAAAGGTGAAGGCCGTCGGCTCATCCCATTGTATAAAAATGATTTATTAACGAAACTTGAGAGACAAATGGTTTTATTATAAGTTAATCATAAATGAAGATTTGAAGGAGAAAATAAGAAAGAAAAATAAGGTTCTCATCGGACACTCTGAAACTTTGTACAATTATTAACTGTTAAAAGGTGAAATTTGAGTTTTTAAGCAAACTTAACGTTTATTTAGCCCATATAAATATATTTACATATATATTTATAGGTATGTAATTAGAGACGTAAGAACACGACACACAGTGTGTTTTAAATACGAAGATACCCTTGCGAAAGATACGAAAAATCATAAAGAAAAGTGGTATCGTTTAAAACAGGCTGTGAGATTAAAGGGATGATACATTTTGCGAGGGTCTTGATTCATCTTTTGAGAGTCTTTTCGAAAGGATAACGGACATTCTAACCGTGATATTTTTAAATAATAATCGACGATAGATTTCTCTCGCATTTGCGGAAGCGACGACTATGATAAGCCATGCCACAATATTCAGCCGGAGGCACGACATTTATTTTTCTTTCGTCGATCACTCGGCCATTCTATTTCATATAACGACGCGCTTTTTCATTCTTATTCTTTTTTTTTTCCCCCTCCAACGTGCTAAATTCAACGGACTTAATTTTTCTTTTGTTGCACTCTTCGAAACAATCGATTCGAGTCGTTTTCAAATTTTACATTCTATTCGATGTGAAAAATTACAGTATTTTCCTCGGGACACATAAATATATTTATTTTTTCTTCATTTGCTACTACTTATCGAAGTTGTCCGATTTATTTCGGCGACTTTTGGACAAACGTTGACTCGTTACTCACGGATCGAATTGCTATCCCTCTCGTCCACAAATACATTAAAGCATCTACGCTCCGAAAAATAATCAGCCCTTTTCAGTTTGCAATTTTATTTTGACTCGTGGGAATTTATTTCTTCTCGTAGATCCGTAAAAATAGACAAAAAAAAATATCTCGTTGCCTGCAACCCGTTGTAATCAACAACTCGTTCGTCCCTGAGCCACCGCGACTAATCCACCTCTCTGGAATCCCCCTGAAAACATATGAGACGTTTCTTCAATGAGAATAAACGCTCAATACCACTTGGATGAATGGGTTATTTACACTTGCGGGCAAATGTCTCGATTATCCGAAGATATCGAAACACGAGTAGAGAGTGAACATTGAATGCAAAGGTGTAGTGTCCAGTCGACAGCATAAAAATACCTATTTTACTAAACTACACTGAAATTAAAATATAGTCTAGTTTAACTTACACACATCCACAACAATATAAACGATGAATGAATACACGTTTACAGACATACATATATATATATATATATACAAAAAATATATATATATATAAATATTTATCACGACAAAAAAGATTAAGATTAATAAAAAAGGTTTGAACGACGACGTAGTTATTTAGAGAATGAGGAAGCGACGTTTGTAAGATTATATCGTATTGATTTCTGGTAAAAATATATATTAAATGTATAAGTGTATCATCAGATATTCACTGGTACGAAAAAAAAACAGACAAACAAAGAATATGTCTACAAAATCAATGCTTTGTGTCGTTAGTGCTCGATAAACCTGTTGCCTTAGTTTAGAAAGTTATTCTGGATCAGGGCTCCGTTTTTTTTCTCTTTTTATCAGCGGGTATACTTATATATTTCGTAAGAAACACGTTGCAGAGAAAACAAAAAGAGGAACAAAGTTCAATCGACTCGCATTTAATCTGTCATAACGACCGCGTGATCGATTACGATTATCCAGATTTTCTGCGGTCGCAAGGAAATTCTCCGCATGCGCGAACCAGACTAACGTTTTATTTTTGTTCTCTTTGGACGAGCCTCGCTCCCGCGAAGAACCGCCTCGATGTCAGGAAGACACGAAATTAACAGTTTTTCGTGATTTTCTTTTATCATTCGATGTTTTTTTTTTATTTTATGAAAAAGTCACGCGACCCAGGAAGGAAATCGTAGATTTTCGACTTTATCCACTCGATAACCTGTTGAACAGTTTTTTTTCCTTTTGGTCGTTTGAAATTGTAAATTCGCCGGTTATTTGTCGTTTCGAAGTGAAATGCGACACGCTTTTCACAGTCAAATTGTTTTTTCCGTGCCTCCGAGTGCCGGAGGAAAGAGAGAGAGAGAGTTGAGCAAGCGAGAGTTTATGGTAAACTCTCATTTACAAATATTATGTTGAACGAGTGCCTGTGTGCACGACTGCACCAGATTCCAATCTGGAGAGGCGTCCTATGACGCCTTCGTACTATTTCTTCAACACAATGAGCGCTTAATTCGCCCTCCGGCTTACTCGCGAGTAACAAAGTCCAATTCGACTATTTTCGTTGTTGCAAAAGCTTCTAATTGTTGAAATTTTTCGTACGAATCATACGCGCGACTATTTTAAACTGGAACACAAGAAATCAAGTGAAATTTTCGAGCCAAACGTTTGATCTCCGTCGATCGCTTCTCGAGCAATCCATCAAATTTTAATCGCCGCCAAATTGGAAAAAAAAGGAGAAAAAAACTAAGAAATTTGTCACGCATGAGTCAGGGAACTCATTTTTTTTCTCTTGTTCACAAATAACTGCAATTCCTGGTCAGAGTCACTGACGGAAGAGAAGAAAAATGAGTCATTCGCCTCGCGGGTATTTCGACGTTGAGATTTCCATGACAAATCGATGTGATTGCGCACCGCAGTGCGCACGACGCGCGTTGACCCTCCAATGATTTTTGCAATTATAATTTGCCCCGCTCCAGTGAAATCGAGACAATATCATTCGCTCGGAACATACAAGTCTATTCAGCATTGTTCTTTTCAGCGTTTTTCCTCTTTCATTCAATAAACCGCAGACAACTTTTTCTTTTTATTTTTTCATGCTTTTTTTCTTCAATTTTTTCAGATTTCTCGTAACAAATGTTCCGTGGCTTTGAAGATATCGTAAAAAACGTAGCAACACACTTCGTGCCGTGTATTTGCCGGAATGATTGCAGTGAGTTTGCTATTTCTCGGTTACACTCGTTAGAGACACGCGATAGAAAGAAGACGCTCGATTTAACAACAAATGTAGGTCGGACCCGCAGCTTTTGTTGTAGTCACGTGCTGTCCCAGCTGGTGAGTAAAACAACGTTTGTATGCAAATTTAAGCGGTACAAAAAAATCAATCGTTTATCTTCCGGCGCACAAGAATTTGCAGTTGGAAGAAAATTATTAGTACAATTTTTTTATCATCTCCGAACTGTGCAGGAACATTTCCAATCGGATCCTAATCGTTGGAGATAAACGTCGTTTTATCAATTTCAAGAAGAAATAACGAAAGAAGGAAAAAATTCACCCTCAGAACTTGCAGGGAAACATTATTCTTTGTCGATTGTCTGAAAACAATGAAAACGCTTTTTTCGGAGTTTCCTGATTCTCCATCACGTTATTATAATTTGTCTTTTGTTTCTTTTGATTTACAGTCTCCAATCGGTCATCGAGTGCCTATTAATTATTTTCTCATACAAGAGGCAAAAGAGCGAGGGAGAAGGAGCTGAATCGAAAGAAAAGTTTGAGAGAAACGGAAATAATAGAACCATATGGTTTGGGTTGAAAAAGTCGAAACAATGCAACCTGCAAGGTTATTGGTTGATTGTAGTTTGAGAAAATGAGGCTTCTTGTTGTGTCTGAGACTAGGATTCACACGTGAATGCACATACCTACGGAAATTCTTTGTTTCTCTCTTTCTCTTAATCTCATTCTCATTCCTACCGATCTCGTTTCTTCCTTGACGATGGATATATATCCTCGTTGGGGGCTTTGGCCTGTGTGCGAGCATTGTCGTCCAAGAGTCCACCTTACAATATTTTTTAAACTGGTTACTCCCTCCGCTAAGAAAAAGAGAGAAAGAGCGAAAGGAGAAACGTAGAGGAAAAGGAAAAAGGCAGGGAATGAGAAGTCTGACACACGCGTGGTTGCACTTGTCCATTGTAAAGGTGAGACCAGGTGGTACACACAATTCTCTATATGCTCCAAGAACTTTTTTCACCCCTCGCTTATGCCGCCTCATCTTTTACAAAACCAAACAAAAACATTCGTCTTTTTTCTCTATTTATTTGGCTTGCTGGCTCGAATAATTACACTCAAAAGTCACTCGCGCTTCAAAGTCCAAAACAAAGAAGACGATTCTATCATTTAATTCAATGGAATTGTGTCATTTTTGCGTCCTCATTAAGGCAGCTTCGTGACGGTCAACACTTTTTTTTCCAGTTTTCAATGTCAATGTGCTTAAAGTGCCCCGCACAACACTGAAAAATCATATCTAGGAAAAATTCCCGGGTGTGTGTGTGTGTGAGTGCGTATAGTCTGCCACTGTAAAATTCAAACGTTTATCACTCGAGAACGGTTTGAGCTACAGGGCTCCCGTTTCGCACAGATGTTAATCTATACAAGCTCTGGATTTTCTGAGAAGTTTGTCGGAATTGCTGGGAAAATACGGATTTTACGGCATTTTGAAATTTTCAAAAAAAGTCTTTCACCGCTCTAACTTCTGCAAATTTTAAAATGTATTACTAACTTTTGTTTTTATAAATCAATTATCACAATAGGAAGGTTGGTATTGAATTTGGGAAATGTCGCTTGAACGGTTTGAATTTTATAATTTTTCGAATTTCAAGAAAATCAGAGTTTTTCAAAAAATCGTCCAATCGCTTGAATTTTTGCGAATTTTGTAAAATTTTGTGTACTTACTCTTCACTTTCTAGAAAAGTTGTCGAAATTATTTTGAAAAAAGGGAAAAAAATCGATAAATGATTTTCCCAAATCTACTTTTCTACAGCCTTTTGAAAATGATTCGTACAACACTGCAGAAGTTTGCATCCTTCTCGATCCGAGTTGTGAGCAATGACAGATTCTCACCGCGTTCTTTTCAGAAACAGGACAAAAATTCACCGTTCACGAAATAACTCTGAAACGTCCCAACAGCGTTATTTCCCATGACGAAATTTGTCTAAAAAGATGAAGAATTTTAACTGTCTACGTCCAAAGATACAGCCTTGTTCATTTCGACTGGATATTGGAAAGTTTTTCTTAAATTCTTACCCTCATTTTCCCCAAAAGTTGATGTGTTTTTACGTTCCATTTACGTTTAGGAAATGACACACTGTTACTTTCGAGCGTAATTGCTGCTACACGACTACCTTAAATATTGGTATATCGAATTATGGCCTCTCATCGATCATAGGCACGCGAGGAAAAAAAAAACATTTTTATTCTACTCTCGTAGCGACTGGTTTATGAATCCTCTATATTTATGCAACAGTTAATATTTTTAAAATTCTACGTGCATACATGTGTCGAGTTTTGAATTTTTTTCTCTGACTACAAAGACGATATATCTATATTCCTATCGAGCGAGAAACTCATATTTGTAGAGTATTTTTTTTTTTTGACACACGTAACACCACGTCACAATACTGCCAATTAAATGACACCACTAATACAAACCTATTTTCCATGGCAGGAAAGACGAGAGAGAGAGAGAGAGAGAGAAAAGACGCTTGCCACACGAGAGGAGAGTGTGACTCGTCGTCGGTGACTCGGCCTGCGCGCGGTTTTGATACCCAAACCGTGTGTAAGAGAGACACGGGACTGAAGAAGGAGGGGAAGAGCGAGAACGAGGGAGAAAGAGAAGTTGGAAGTTGTCGGAGCTATCACGCTGTTTGTAAGCCACCACGCTGTTCAGTGTGCTCCAAGGCTGGCAAACGTCGAGACGTATACCAGCCAACGAGGTTCTTTCTTTCATCGCAGCAATTCATCAGTGACAAAACTCGCGTCTCTTAAAAATTTTTCTTCCTTCTGACGGAAGTTGCTTCGAACATATGTCCAGGAGGTACTAACCAGTCGATTCGAAAGCTCATTAATATTCCATTCGCCCTCACACTTTTTATTAAATAAACCCGGAAGTGCAATGAAGTAATATTTCTTTTCTCATGTTTAGATATTGTGACTTATAATCCAACCGATCGAGCATAGTGCTCCGAACAAAAACAACAAACGCGTTATCAAGATTTTCGGATACAAGTGAATTTTTGCGCAGAGTCTGTGTGCCAAGAGAGAGAGAGAGAGAGAGAAAGAGATTATTTTGTGAAGAGGACAAATAAAAGGACTGCCTACGAGGAAGATCACACGGAAGGATTATTCGGGCAACATGGCCACCGCTATAGACGACCGGCAAGAACTTCTCGAACATTTTGAAAACGTGAGTCCCTTTTTTATTCATTTTATTTTTCTTGCGTCTTGGGAAAATTCTTTTAGAACGCAACGTTCATTTTTTCATCGTTATTACTACGTCAGGACATTTCACTCTGCCTCGTTTCGTGCAAATGCCTCGCTCTTTCTCTCTCTCTCTCTCACACACTCACGAACCACCCCCCCTCTCCGTTCTCCCGTCCCCTATCTCTCCCTTCCTATATCGATCCATGGCCAGTATATTCACATGCCCACCTCGCGGTGTTTTAAACCTGCAACGATGATGCCTCGTGGACGCCGGGACAGCTATATACACCGCGGAATGCGCCGGGTGTCACCGCCCTTTTTTACACCTAGCACGCTCTCCTTCGTTTTTTCATACCTCCTGCTTTTGCATTAATTCGAAAAAATCCAATTTTTTGCTTTCTTCCAAATCGTTGCTATTTTCCTCCGATTTCTTTACGATCGAATAATTCTCGAAGGATTTAAAAAAAAGGCTCGGAATTGGCGTATAAGTGATAAAAATTCCGATTGAATATTTCGCCTCTGGGAATACAACTCGGCGTGTGCCACAAACTTTATAATCGAAACATCCCATCCGAATTCCATGGCCCTGAAAAAATCCACGTCTCGTGAATTACTTGCTCCTTTCTCCTGAACGAATCAACTCGTGACAGTAATTTTTATTCATATTTCTTCTCCTATCTCATTTTTCGAGGTACACTAGTTGTTTGAGCACGTGCTCGCTATCTGGAGGAGTCATTTACGTTTGGGACGTCAGCAATGAGTCACGCGTATGTGTAGAGAAAAGCAAAATGAGAGTAACACGAAAAGAGGCGCACGGTGGGAGAATGCGACGAAATTTTCAGTTTGACGTTTTTTTTTGTTCGTACAATAGTATGATAACGTAGAATATTCGTTCGAGTAAAAAACTTTTAATGATTTAAAATGCCGTGAAATATGTTAAACGCAGCCACTTGGAATTTTGTTTGTTTTTGACGCTCGGAAAGTCATTCGAGTCTCACATAAATTTAATGTTGTTGAGATACGACGAGTACAGTGTGACGTTTGCGTGCGTTGCATGCATCGCGCGTCTTCCAACAACATTGAAACAATGACCTTGTTTGGCCGTTTGAGCGGCGGAACAACGTCACAAATGCGGGGCCGACCGGCGAGATGAAATTACTTCCATCCGCCGGTGTGCGTACGATATATCGTCGAGGAAAGTCTTCAATTATCTTATTGATCCCCAACGACGAAATTCTCGCATTCTCCAGCCTTTCCCCCTTTCTCTTGACATCCTCCAGCGAGTTTAACGCGTTGAGCTAGGTTACGGAGTCCACGGAACTAACGAGGAATTCCTTTCGACGTTTCATCACGTTTTTCGACGAGAATTATTCACCAAATTTATTTGGTGCTGGAAAATACTCGAAAAATTCGTTGCTCGATGGTGTGCGTAGGTTTTTGCGTACAACAGCCCATACCCGCGTGTATGGGCATCAATGGAGGTTCGCTTCTGAGCCTTGGGAGGGTGAAAACCGAGTCTGTCGATTCTCCGAGTTGTTCTCGTAGCCACGGTAACGCGTACCAGCCCTGATAAAACTTGCAGCCACGGTTCTTACGCTCCACAGATATTTCCCAACGAAAATCACTCTTGAACGTCTTTTCGAGACTGGATTCGACTTTCAAGGCATTCGTTGGGTATGCGAGTTTATCAGAAGGGTGAATAGTGTTTATGGGGGTCGGAGATGATCCGGCAACGTTGTCTACCCACATCGTCTCGACGCGCAGGGGGATCCTGCTTTTTTTTTTTTTTTNTTTTTTTTTTTTTTTAATCTATCACGACAAAAGCCTCCGGGGGGTTTGTGCCGAGGGTCGAGAGGCTCTTGGTCGTTTTTACACGCGTTTCCACCCTCCATCGAACTCGAGGCCTCTGCAAAATGTTTCGTTCGCGTCAATTAAAACGTTTTCTTACGTATCAGTCCCTCAAAAGTCTCTCGTTCTCTGCCGCGGTTATCGTTTCGTCCTCGCGATCGACAAAAAATACATCGTCATTCTTATTCCGGTTTTTCAAATTACTGATGGGGTCGCGATCTCAACGGATCAAGGATCGAGAACACACATTCCAGTCTTGATAATTGCACGTTATTTATTAATTACTCTCTGATGAAAATAATTTTCTACATTTTTCGATACTCTTTTGGTGACTCGAAGAAAATGGTAATTATGTCATACAATTTAATGTGCTGCTTATGAGAGCGATAAGAAACGAAGATAAAACTTGATTATTCCAAAGTCTCGTTAGCCTATCGCGCTTTATTTGCAAGTTGCGTATTCCCGAGGTCTCGAATACTCCAAGATACGCGACGGTCGTTATGCAAGCGGCTCTCATTGTTATCATTTTTCTTTGTGACGAGACTCAAGTTCGTTATGCCAAAATCGAAATAAATCGAAAAATTAATGAAACCATTTGATTGCTACTGGAATTTCTATTTTCATGTTCACAGTTAGTTATTCCAGGCAATTAGTCTTTGTTCGAATTAAAGTTGACTCTGTTCTTCGACGCGTGTGAAATTATTCACGAATGACGAATCTCCAGCCTGCCATTCATTCATAACTATCGTGCGTTTCATGTTTGCCGCATACGTGGCTACGGAAACATTATTTTAACCAGCGAAATAGAAAAAAAAAAGTACGTTCGAGCCAAGAAATTCCTAAGCTCGCACGTCTCCTCAAGTCGTGCGTTTCTGCATTAATTTCACGCTCGTAACTGTGAAATCGTCGTGGTCCAATCTAACAACCATCTCACCACACTCCACTGCAGAATTTCCTTCTCCCCTTCTTCTTCTCCTTCGAGTTCTCGGATGTGGAAATAACCGGCCACAGATTTTTGCCAATCAACATTTTATTTTCGATTCGAGTAAAACGTCGCTGACTTGACTCTGCGATCATACGACTCTCGCGTGATTCAGAAGCTTGATCATTTTCTAATGAACAATTGTCACTATTAAAAGGATGAATCATTCCATCGTATCCGCGGGCAATGGATTCTCTCCTTTACGAACGCACTAATAGAAAAAAAAAGAAAAAACAAAAATAAAAATAACTTGAAGGAAAAAGTTGTCGAGCAAAGTCTGACGTTTGGTTTTTCAGAAAATTTCAGCTGCAACGGATCATATAAATAAACAAGAGTTTTTGCAGGGGGAACTTTGAAGGGACAAAATATTATGGCCACGTGCACACGCACAGACCCCATAGAGCGAACGTTGCGGTGGCACGCGTTCGTCCCTTCCTCACAAAAGCCTCTTTTTTTTCATTTAACTCTCGCTCTCTATTTTTAAAACGATCCTGGTGGTCTTTCCAATTGTTTTCAATTTTCAATTATCCCATTAAACTGTTAGCTCTCGAGATTATGAAAATCTACATTTTATTTCTTTGCTAATTGATTTTTTTTTCCTCAACCCGAGCCCTCGAGCCAAAAGCAATCAGCAAACTTGATCTGTGTTACAGTATGACATTTCATAATTCTTCGTAAGATAAGACTCGTGGTTATCTCGTTGAACGAAAATTCCATTGTCAAATATTAGATATCGCGATTACAGCATAGAAGTTTAGCTTTTGGCTTACCGAGTCACTCGTTCGATTTATCATGTAAATTTCGAACCATTAACAGCGATTTTTGAACGTATTATTATTTTTCAAAAATCAACAACTTGAAAATTTTTTATAGATTTTCGAGTGATGAAAAACTTGCACGAATTCAATAAAGCCAGTCGCTGAACGAGGCTGAAGGAACGTGCGGTTTGCTCGTTTGTAAAACAACCGGAAAATGAAAAGAGTTGGAATACAACAAACGGTAGACGCAATTATGACGAATTATATGTGAAGAAAAAGAACTTGGGAATCGCTGAATCAGACTCTGTTGATGGTATTAATTATTTATGTTTGTCCACATGGGGCATTCTCAAGTTGGTCATGGAAACGAGACTCGTTTCGTTGTGTTTTCTATGTTTCGTTATTTTCATAAACGAACAACATGGCTCGCGCGATGTTTTATTCTCCCACAATAATATACACACGTGTATATGTGTGTATGGAGGAGCAGTTGAAAATTCATTCTCACGTGTGATACAGTTCCTTTTATACGGTACAGCTAAATAACCCTTTGTCTATTACCCACGTGTCTCACGCTCGCAGATCCTCATTACACCTCTATTCCTTACGAGCACTTTTTATAATTGAACCCTTGCTCGCTCTCTCGCAATATCGCGGAATTACCCGCTTGTCAAAAAACTATCCACCGTCAGCAATTCTTTTGTCAGCCACTTTTAATCATAAATGGATATTTGTTGTTTTTATAGGCTCCTGCATCTAAAATAGTACAAACGAAAAATACATTTTTCCGTGGCCTGCAATTAGAAGAACAGCGAATAAGACACATCGTGACGTTATTCGGATGACTCAGTCCGTTATGTTTACGATAATACGCGTATCGGCTTACTTCTCTGCATATTTGAGGGGACAGGCCTCCTGTCTAGTCAAGGTGAACTGCCAATCAGTCGTGGCTGACAAAGACGTCTCGAGTTTCGAGCCAGGGGTCAAATCTGGCCAAAGACCAAACCGCAAAGACCCTGCTTCGTCGTGTCATTTCTTTCATCATGTGTATCACTCTTTCGGCTTGGAATAATTGTCTGTCTAAATATCAAGGGAATTTCATTCAGATCGTGGTCGAGCAGAGCTCACTCGGTGACCTGGCTCCATGTCTATATAGAAATCTATGCGACAAGCTCTCTGGTCTGTCTCTCGGGATGTTGCACGTCTCGAAGGCCACAAAAACATCGCTCTTGCGTTCATTTTTCGATTGTTACGATTATTTCTGTTGAGAAACTCGAGCCCGTACGAAACACATGGCTAACGTGCACGTTTGACAACACAAAATTGCTAATTCAGCTATTACGACATGTCAATTAAAAACAAAGCGATCAAGTTCTCCCAGGCAACTCGAGGATGAATCACAATGTATATACCTTGAAGACGAGATAAACCATACACACGAGTCTCGTATTCCCAAACAAATTGCAGCAGGTTAGCATCCGTGGACGAATTCGAGATAAGACTTTTATTTTTTTCATCATTTTGTGTACAAATTGAGCGATCGTCGTCTCGAATTCGTGTCACGTACTCGAGTTGCAGCAGAGTTGATCGTTGTTCCTCTTCATTTTTCCGCTCGAACGAGAAACGAATTAATCTCCTGAGACGTTTTTTTTTAGAATTTGGCTTTTTATTCTTTATAATAGCTTCGTACTTCCTTGCGCGTAATTGCGTTGCCGCCGCGAGTCTTCTCGCGCTCAAGGAAGCCCGATGTGGTTTAACCACGATAGGGACAAATTTGAAAATTTCGCGTAATTCTCTCGTCGTTCCCAAATGGTGAATCACTGCGTAATATCTATTTTTATTTTCTTCGTGAAAAATCATTAATAATTGGCCCTTATCGCTGTCAACTTGGCAAACTTTATGACAGAGAATTTCCGAATGATAGTGTGACTGAAATAACTGGATGAACGATCGCGCCAGTCGGAGGATGAGAGAGAAACTTGCAAATACGAAAAGAAATGCGCGAATCAAGAGACAAAATGATAATTAAAATAAGTGATTTATCTGAATTCCGTTGCAGACACTGCTCAGCAGAGAGTTCCTGCTCTTCTTCATTATCACACGCGAGTGGGTGGCTCCGGGTGAATCATTCACTCTCTTTTTTCTCTTCTTTCGTATCTTTCTGCTTTTTCTATCCAAATTCAAGTGTGATAAATCGATCCATGCTCGTTCACTCAGGACACTCTCGTCGTAGCAAACTTTGCAAACAAAAACGAATCGATAAGGCGAGGATTGTTTTTTAATTCGGACACCTGCGGACGTGACTTTTCAATCCTGATTATTTTGAGTGCAAAGTATTCCAGGAAACTAAAGAACAAATATTTTCTATAATGACTACGGAAACCAAGCATTGATCGTGACGATTCGAGCGGATCTCAATTCCATTTTTATTTCATTGAGAAAATATGAGGAGTAGTGTTGGAAACAGGGCTTCTTTGTTGTACTGAAATTAATCGTTGAACCAATAACGCGATGATGTACTCGATTAAAAGCTACTTTACACTTCCGTTTTACGAGCTCGCGTATATAAACTTTTTGCTGGATACTTTTTTGTCCGAGCTCGAGGAGCTCTGCAAAAGTTTTAAGTTGCGTGCTCTCGTACGAGAAAAATCAACGTATGACTGCAAATCAAACTGCAATTGAATCAATTAAGAGCAATCGAAGCCAGTAACGCAAGCCAGAGATTTTTTACGCTCACTGTCTCGTCCGCCGTTTTCTCTCATCGCAGCACCAGCGAAAAAATCGAAACAATATTCTTTTTTTTTGCAAAGAAATATTCATGGAAAAGAATGAAGAAAAAAAAAACAACAACAAATGGAATGAAAAATCGTTAGATAGCATCGAAGGCCAACGATGTCACATAAATTGCAATGATTTATTCAAAACACGATGAGACGCGCCGCATCGTCTTACTCATTTAATCGCGTTGGCCTGATTTTTTCGCATGGACATGGTCGCACTACGTGCTATTCAATTTTTTTTCAAAGGTCGTTTCAATTCAGAATAAAAATTAATTTCCTCTTCTCATCGTAGCCAAGCTGTTTCGCTCGTTAAGAATATATTCTAGAACTGTCTAGAGGAATCCGGAAAAAGGGTATGTACTCCAAGTACCAGATACCGGAGTATTTCTCATCGAACAACAGACCATCAAATCCTTTCACTCGAGAAAGCACGAGGAATGCATAACAAATGAGCGAGCAATCTTATAACCCAACGACTGTTGACGTTATAAATCGGAAAATCGATAAGAAACATAAAGGAGAATAAATGAAACAACAGCAACAAAAATATTTAACGATTTGAAATGAATCATTTTTTAGTTTTATTCTGATTGAAGAAAAAAAAAAACAATGATTCCATGTGCGTGGGCACAATAAAAACCTCCACACCTTCTTATAACACAAAGATTTGACATAATCCAACTTTTTTCTACATCCAAGTGTTTCTTCTATTTATTCTCCTCTCTCAACAATGATCCTTCAACGTTCGCGTTGCTCAAATTCAAGGCTGAGGTGTGTGGCTACTTTGCGTTCTCAATTCTCTCTCCTTCTCTCTCCCGCTCTCTTTCTCGCTCGTCGCCTGCTCGTGGTTGAATTCAACTCCCACGCTTGTTCAAGTCCGCATGCAGAGACTGACTTTTCTCAAACAGGTAGCCATAAGAAGCAAATACCCATACATATGTATGGTATTTATACGTAGCTCGCAGCTCGTTGGAAGTGCTCGTTCAACTGCGAGCTCGAGACTCTTATTTTGAAGAAACTATACAGAAATTAAAACTGCAAACTCGAATTTTTCTCATTTTTTCTGATGTACAATTCGGAAGTTGGCACATCCTGAGTATACATTCGAAATTTTTGCACTTTGGATTGTCATTTCTTCACAAATTCATTTCCATTTTTCTTGTTCTCTAATTTTTATCGATTTACACCATAAAAACTACTCGAATTTGGCTCAAAATTTGAATGAAAATTCATTCATTTACTTGTAACACGAAGGATTAACGTTTCGGATAAAACTATTGGGGATATCGAGATAAGCCCGGCGCTATGCTCAAAGTCTCTGTCTTAAAACCCTTTGCAATCTCCCCAATGAAACGTCTTTGAAGAATCCGCTTTCCCATTTTGGATTTTCGTTCTGCATTGTCTGCTGGTTTGGTGTTGTTCCATTTCCATGTTTTTGTTTCGGAGTAGATTAATATGATTTTGAAGAACAAACTTGACTGTTGGATAATTTTTTATTTTATCACTCAAAGGATTTTTTTTTATCGTTGGTTATTGAACGTACCGATAAGAATTCCTGATAAGTAATCGCCGTGGAACGGAACTCGCAATCAGTCACACGACGGACATTGCGTCAATTTCTCATCGTTCGTGGTGCTCCATTAAATCTTATTTCTTGAAAAAACAAAAAACAAAAAAAAAAAAGAAATATAAAAACAGTTTTAATATGGAGATGCAAAATATGCCAAAGTGGGACGTCGTCGAAGAGTACCTTAAAGATCTGGCCTACTTGTTTGAATTAGTGAGTCGATGATACGCCGATCGTGCAATCGGTCAAAAAAATCGAACAACGCCCTGTGGATCTTTGATAACGATTACAAAATCTTGAATTATCATTCGCGCACGTGTGTAGATTGAATTTTGAGATTTCAATGGAATCGAGTCCATTGGAAAATCCTTCATTTCTCTTATCAATGAATCATCGATAAATTTTGGACTCGCGCGAGACTTTACACTCCCTGTTTCACGTAGCAAGTATTTTATAATAATTTTCGTTTTTTTTAAATTTTTTTTATTTTTATTCGACAGATCGACGTCAACCGAGATGGATTCATTGACCTGACGGAATTGCGTAATGCCCTGGACAGGGTTGGCTTCAAAATGCCAGGTTACAAAGTTCGCCAAATGATCGAGGAATACGACGACAAGGAACGACCCGAACACAAAGGACGATTGTCCTTTGAGGAATTTGAGAAACTTTGCAAAGAGCTCAAAGCCAATGAACTCGGCTCGACTTTCAAGGCGGTTGTCTCGAAGAAAGAAAACCTCGAGACTCTCGGGGGAATTTCTGAGGCTTCCAGCGAGGGCACTACTCATTCGGTTCGTCTTGAGGAACAATTGGCTTTCAGCGATTGGATCAATACCAATCTCGGTTCCGACCCTGATCTCAAACACTTATTACCCATCGATCCGGAGGGAAAAACTCTCTACGACAAGGTCAAGGATGGCATACTCTTGTGGTAAGATCAGGATCGAATTTCGACTCGATTCTCCATTTATTTTTTTTCACTTATTCCTTATTTCTAATCCGTAACTTTATTTCTCAACAGCAAAATCATCAATCACTCGTGTCCCGACACGATAGACGAGAGAACGATAAACAAGAAGAATTTGACGCTGTACAAAAAGCACGAGAATTTGACGCTGGCATTGTCGTCAGCGCAGGCGATCGGTTGCAATATCGTAAACATCGATGCCCACGATTTGACAAAAGGAAGTCCACACTTGGTGCTCGGATTGCTCTGGCAGATCATAAGAATCGGCCTGTTCAATCAAATCACACTAGAAAATTGTCCGGGCCTGGCAACGTTGTTGCAAGACGGCGAGAGGATCGAGGATCTTCTGAAATTGTCACCGGAAGCGATATTGTTGCGTTGGGTGAATCATCATCTCGAGCACGCTGGCATTGCTCGCAGATGCAACAATTTCCAATCGGACATAACCGATTCCGAGATTTATTCCCACCTGATAAAGCAAATTGCACCGAGCAGCAGCGACGTAACACTCGAGGCACTGATGGAGCCGAATCACACGACGAGAGCCGAGATTATGTTGCAACAAGCCGCCAAATTGGGCTGTCGAAGTTTCGTCACACCGAGCGACGTCGTTAACGGCATTTACAAGCTCAATCTCGCATTCGTTGCTAACATGTTCAACAATTACCCGGGCCTTGATAAGCCCGAGACGAATATCGAGGGCCTCGAGTCCATCGAGGAAACGAGGGAAGAGAAAACATACAGAAATTGGATGAATTCGATGGGCGTCTCGCCCCACGTTAATTGGCTCTATTCCGACTTGGCCGACGGCCTCGTAATCTTCCAACTGTGCGACATCATCAAGCCTGGCTCGGTCAAATGGCCGCGTGTACACAAAAAGTTTACGAAACTGCGTAAATTCATGGAAAAATTGGAAAATTGTAACTACGCCGTTGAGCTTGGCAAACAAATGAACTTTTCGCTGGTCGGCATCGCCGGACAGGACATCAACGATGGAAACGCCACCTTGACCCTCGCTCTCATCTGGCAACTGATGAGATCTTATACGCTCTCGTTACTTACCTCCCTCGCAGCGACCCCTGGCAGTCGCGAAGTTGACAAGGAAATCGTTCGATGGGTCAACTCGAAGCTTCAAGCTGCCGGTAAAACCAGCAGCATCAAAGGCTTCCAGGACTATGCTATTTCCAATGGCAAACCCTTGATCGATCTCATCGACGCCATCAAACCCGGCACCGTTAATTACGATCTCGTCAAGGAGGGAGGCAACGAATCGGTAATTATACCCACCAAAATCACCAAAAAACCACAAATGCGATTATTTCCCCTTCCCCTTGGAATGCAATTTTGTTTCTTTCATCTTTTTTCAGGACAACTTGGACAACGCCAAATACGCGATATCGTTGGCGAGAAAATGCGGAGCGAGAGTTTACGCTCTGCCCGAAGATATCGCCGAAGTTAAACACAAAATGGTGATGACGGTGTTTGCCTGTTTAATGGCCATGGATTACATACCCAACATGGATTCAGCGAAGCAGAACAACGTCAACGACGTTAACAATGTCAACAACATAAACAACGTCAATAACGTAAACAACGTCAACAACGTCAACAATGGACAATAATGTTGATCATCTATTTACGTGAGAACATCCCGAGAAGAGCGAAGCCCGAGGCCTGTTGAATTATTTTGGAAATTAATCGATTATTCACCAAATTGATCCAGCTCAACGAGTTTCTATCCTCGATTTTTACCGATTTAAATTCATAAAGCGATTATAAAAATTTTATTTCCAAACCAAACGATGTAATCACGATGGAAATTAGTCGAGAAAATAATTCTACGTCCTCAGGCATCGGCCGAAGCTCTCGGGTTTGTCGTACCGCGTGACGTAATAATTGTATATATAACTTTAGATCGATAAGAGTTAGCTTGTTCCAAAATCAATGCGTGATTTGGCTTCGACGGGCTCCACGGCGTTTTCGCGAAAATATTTTCGCATTATTAATGAATCATTGATTTTTTTTTTTCGTGTCCCACAATCATGCGTCCCATTATTTTCAGAATCAGAGAGGAAAACGAATTGAAAAAGACACGATCAACATTCCAGTCAATTTTTAATCCGAAATTTTTGATTTTTATACAAACTTGATGCGCCGTCAACACACGTAACAGATTTTTTCTTGCTTCATGCCATTTCCTTTCGGACGCAGAAACCGTTTTCTTTTCGCTGCATAATTTTGCTTGGGCTCGTTGATGAAATGCGCGATACTCGCTAATGCAGATTCTCTAAACAGCGCGGAGCAGAGTTCTAGGTATTATTAATCGTGCCATGAGAGACGTTCGATAGCATGGGAAATTAAACAAAGCAAAGATTGCACTAATTTTCCAATACTTTTCGCGCATCTTCCGCACCATTTGCTTGTTCATTGTTTCCTTTTTTGCCCACAATCGTATTAAAGTATAGGGCAATGGATGGACCTCGTTCCAAGCAAAAATAAACAAAATTTTATCGCCTCGAAAACGCAGAGTTCGGGAACTTGAATCGAAGAACGAAGCTCGTTCATTGGTTCGGTCAATTTTCCATGCGATTAACGCTAATATCTCGGAGTATATAGGGATCATATTTAATATTAAATAATAAATAAAAAGAAGCAGCGAATTTTGTTTTCCTTCGAAGACCAATGAAATCGTTCGAATATACGTATTCGGTAATGATGCTCCAATTATTATACGCACTGAAATGTCAACCGTGACACAGAGTGCTTTATCTCGTGTGTCTTGAACTCTAATCACTAACGCATCGATTTGTATACGTGAATTTGTACCACTATGAAAATTAAATGATAGGACTAAATAATCATCGCTTCCCTCATAACGAGTGGCCTGAATGAAAATAATAAATAAACATTAAAGAAAGAAACAATACAATAACGGTTCCTACCGACATGCCCGGGGCATTTGCAATGTTGAAATTCAAACAGAAAGCAATTTGCTCGTTTAACGAGACGAATTTGAATTGAAAATATGGATTAAGCTGGAACAGCCAGGAAGGTAAACGCACGTGGGGTAAAAGTCATTCGATTAATAGGTAAAACGGCGTCTAGATAGATTTATATATATTATATATTAATTATTATTAATTATTAATACAATTATTACTACTGCAAACGATAATCGCCAACGACTCGTACGTCGTCCAATTCCATTATTCGATATAAACAAATTCAAATAACGAATCAATTAAATTCAATAATTAAAGGGAAAGTGAGACTTTGGTGGAACATGAAAATATCATCCACGTACGTACCGTTTTGCGATAACGATGTACATGCTCGTGGCACTAGTTATTCATTTTTTTTTGTTTAGATGTAACTCGTAACTTAAATAAACAAACAGTTTCAGCTAATTCTTTCCATCATTTTTTCCATACAAACTTTTAGTAATTCCTCGTTTTTTTTGGCCTGCTTTCAGAAACGATTGATTCTAAATGAGAATAAATTCTTTCTGTTTTTCTTTGATTCATTATCAGAAAATTGATTTTTCCGGTCTTGTTCAAGCTGCTGGTACGTATATGTCGTCGAGACCGATGGAGACTGTGATGGTGTCTTTAACGACGAATTTCATGGTTTTCGACGTCATTGTTCCCTCCGTGTAACTGGTCGAGGTGAAATTTTCGTTGGTTATTTTGATCTTGTTTATCGATGAAGTCTGGAAAGTGAGCACATGAGAAAATATAAATTTATGAGAAATAATGTTTGTGATTATATAAATAAATGTGTCAATATTTGTTGTAGGCATTCACCACGTTCGAGAAAAGTTTGCTGCCGTGCAAAACATCGTTTTGGCCACGACTACCGAAAAAAAAATCCTGAAAGTGTTTGCAATTGGCAATCTCTTTCGTACGATTGACGTCCAAAATCCAAACTGCAGTCTCGTCAAAGTCGTCCGGATGTGACATCAATTTGAAGAAACCATCTTCGAGTTTCCTCGGATTTGACAAGTCGAGCGGGCGGAAGTTTGCTCTCGTTTTGACCGGACAATCGTCAACGATCGTGACGGTCTCGAGCCTCGACGAGCCGCGTCTTTCGCCGTCGAAGTCAACGTCGACGTTCAACAGGTCTACAATTTTTTGGATCATTCTCAAAGAGCGTTCAGACTTTTCATTGCACGACGATATTTTCACTCCGGTCTCGTCGAACTCGAGCAGAAATTTCTCGTTCGTTATTGTCGCGAGGTCGTCGATCGTTGGATCCGGAGGTAAAATCGTTCTCGATGAATAATTCAAAAATATCTGATCGTGCGATATCCTCGTGTCCTTGAAACAACACCACAGACTTATCGGGTCCGGAGTACACGACATTGTCCCTTCGAGTCTGTAATCCGTGCTCAATGATTTCGCATTTTCTACCATCGCACTCGAGTTGACGACAACGTGAAAGAAAAACGTTGGCTTGTAGTCGAAACGGCCCGACGGTACGACCAAATCAACCGCTGCAAACAAAATCAAACTCTCTGTTGAAAAAGTCTCTTTCTCAATCTCTCGCCATCTCTTAATCTCACTGATTGCGATCTATTTTTTTCAAATTTTTGTACACGCACCGAGGAGATACGGTATGACGAAAAACTTCATGACTGTTCCTCGCGCGCTGCTGCAACGATTTCAACACTCGTCCAACCGTTCGTTGCTCGCTTTTATAACCTGACGCAATAATGGAGTATCAGCCAATTTTCTTTATTCGATGTGCTCTAGAGCACCGGAGAGCTTGTATTTTCGAATCGTCACTTGGAGCATGTCATACATTTAATGAAAAACAACTCCCCTTGCTCTTGCCACGTATACGTCGTCGTTGCTACGCGACAATGATGAAAATTGCATTGTTGATATTTGTGCCAGTAAAAATAACGATAACGTGGATTGATAAAAATTTCATATTTCCAAATATAAACAAGTTTTTATTCTTTAATTTTCATTATTAAAAATCGATTCAGTTCGAATGGAAGAAATTTTTAATACAATTTTGAAGAAACGTTGGAAATATTTGGATCCGGAGGCTCTCGTTGGGAAATTTGCATTTTTAAAAGGCAGTTTTCCGAGATTCCGCCGATGTCCACCGGAACTAGAATTGCCCGTAGAAATATTTGTGTATGTACGTACGTACAACAATTTGCTTCGATGAAATGTAATATCAACAGATGGAGTACAATTTGTGACGTAGAGGGTATGTGCGTGCGTGAGAGGCAAACGATTTTACTCTAGATCATTCACAATTTGTCACGTTCGACCTCTACCACATGATTAACCGTAATGGAACTTTGGAGGGAGAAAATAGTACGCGAATGGACACGAAATGATTGATACCTCGATAAATAGACTCTGGCGATCTTGGGGAAGAACGAGTTGACTTTTTACGCAAGTTTTTCGCTTCGGTTGTCATCAAGCCTGAGAAATACTCTGGCGAATCTCAGAGAATCGTTATAAAGAAAATCTAGCCGCATGTTTTCTTATAGCAACTCAATTTAATCATTTAGAATTTTCTTTCATTTTCCTGCTCGCGCTTTCATCGAATCTTTATTGTGACACAATAAATTTTTCGTTGCTCCTAGACACCCCAAAGAAAAAGCTCAGCATCGACATTTTTTCGTCGATGGTGAATCGTGTTTCTGGGACTTATGGCAGATCCAACGAAGCTTTTTCCTTGATGTAGCATTTCAAAAGTTGGAATCCAGTTTCACACTCACTCGCTCCTGCTGCAGCTGCGTCTAAATAATAAACAAGTTAATAATCTCGATGAGAACGATTGATCGAACGAAATTTATAATCGATATGCTCGAAACTTGAGTCTTTTCGTATCAAAAAGTGAAAACGGAGAAAAGTCGTTGAAGTTTGAAATATTCTCACTGTGGTTCATGCACTTGGTGATGAATTTTTCAGCGTTGTTGATTTTCAATAAATCGGGCAGTTCCGAGCGAGCGACTTCCATGTTGAAGGTGCCATCACCGTTTATCTGATAAATCCGAGCACAGGCTTCTTCTCAAATTATCCAATTAATAAATGTTTATGTTCCTGAAAACTTACAATTCCAATTTTTTTCCAGATACACGCAGTGATGCAGCCAAGACCATCTGCGCTGAAGTAACCCCTATCGTTTTTCATTGCAACTGTCAAAAGATCGAAGAAATTCATTTGGCAGAGAAATTGATTTTTTTTCTCCTTTCGACGTCCTTTTTTCTGACAATTCATTAAGGGGTTTTGTTACCAGCGATACAGTGTTACCATGCTAAACCATGTTAACAACATGAAACATTTTCAAAATAATTTCCATTTGATAAAATTTTGTGAATATATTCTGCAAATTTTTTTTACAGAATTGTGAATACAAATTTTTTCGGATTTTTCTTCTGTCCAGTCCTCCAGTTATTGAACATTAGAGTTCACGTGTATTAGCATAGCATTTTCATATATATATCTACAGGTATAAATTCCAGGCATAAGTTTTCTTGCTGAATTACACGACAACCGGACAGATGAAAAATTCGTAAAAAATGTTGTTTTCTCCCTTGATGTTGAAGAACGTTATCACTAAATTTGATAAATTTCTCAATATTTAGATTTTCCTACAGAAACTCCTCAATCGAATGTCACGTGATTATGATGATTTCGCTTACGATCTACTCTGGTCGTTTTCGGCTGCACAAAGGTTTTTGTACTCTAATAGTTTTGCTCTTTGCTCCAGGGTACGAGCATTCTGCAAATATCGTTAATCGGAATCACTATTGAGAATGACAATGATCTTGTTGGAAAGTCATTAACAGAGAACAAAGAAGGAACTCACGGCAGCAACGACAAGGCAAAGCGCGATAATTATAACGCAACTCTTCATCGTCAATTGAGTTATTCAACTTTTCTGGATTAAGTGGATTCGCACAGCTGATGCGTCAAACTATAACTCGACTGCTCAGAGTCTCGGTGCTTTAATGCGTCGTGTCGTCTGGGAAATTCCTACTACGAAAAAGTGTTTCTGCTTTGGATATTCGAGGGCTCGATTTCTTCTCCTCTCGTTTTTCAATCTATTTTTATTTCAACTTTTTTCTCCGAGGCGCCAAGTTACGAACAACATGCGATAATATGGAGCGAAGTGCATGATAAATAGAATATTTTGCATACGTCTCGGTGCTTCAAGAGCGCAATCCCGACTGCTGCACGTTGCAACGATTCCCAACGACATTGAGGGGTCATTGAGTGCAAAAGATAATATTTATTACTCGCGCCAATTAATATCTCCTTCGGTTGCCAAAGCTCGAAGCAGTACTTTCGAAGCAGCGACAAAGTTTCGGTTGAAACACTCGGTCGCGAGCTTGAAGAACTGTGTGCCAAATATATTTTGCACAATGAAAACATTCCCTGTCCATATTTCCATATGTCCATATTTTCTCAAGTTTGCCCATCGGTAGCGAGACAGGGAAAAGCTCATTCCAGTTCAAAAGCTTTCCGCATTTTTTATGGAGAAATTCATATTTTTTTTGAAAGTTTTCAAGGTCAGTGAAAAATTTCGACGATTCTAATCGAAACATCAGACAGACTAATTTTTCTAAATGCAGTACGTATAAAAAATAAAATAATTAATTGTCTTGTGTTCGACGTTTGCATGAGAGTGAAAAATTCGAGAAAGAGATCTTTTTATCCGCGGTCATCAGATTACGTCTGAAGATGGTTGGTAAGTTTGTAATCGTCAAAGCTTCGCATTGAATGGTAAATTCGTAAATTGCGGCGTAACAAAATTTGTCATAGCGCTCGCGGGGTATATAAGCCGATCGCGCCGCATCTCGACAATGTCACTGCACCGGAAAATATCAAGTGGATAAAATGTTCTACTGGGTCATTCCTTATCTCGGTGATTATCATACTCGAAATTTTTCAATGTTCCGTTCATTTGTAAACATAAGAAAAATAATAATCGCGTTATAATTAGTTGCATGGTCAATGAAAAAAAAATGAATTCATTGTTGAGCACGTTTGATTGAATTCGTTCAATATTCCGAGTCGATGGATTTCCGTTGATACAGTTGATCATTGTATGGGAAACAGTGGCGTACAATTTGACGGAGCCAGCCGATTATTGGAAACATGGTCCGGTCCACACTTTCGAGGCGGAGTTGCATGCGAAGGTTGTGATAGCGACGGAAGCAAACTATCATTCCGATGTGACGATGCTATTCGAATGCAGACCAATTAACGCGAGCTTCATCAAGTGCCAAGTGCAGAATGCGACCCTCGAAAATTACCGGATGATGGATAATAACGAGACTCGCATGGGCAGGGAAAAAATTGATTGGTTCCAAGATTTCGGAGGAATTAATTTCCTCATTGAATTCGATGTTCTGGGCATAAAAAATCTGACGTTCCCCGAGCCTCGAGGATACCACCGGGAAATGGTGATTCGTTTCATTCTCGACAGCTTGAACGTTGGCATCGATCTGACAGACAAAAATTTCGATCGTTACGATGCCATCGATAAATCTTTGTACGGCGACTGCCCGACAAATTTTAAAATCACTAAATTAACCAAACGCGTCGCGAACAAGGAACTCTCGGTGAAGAGGGACGTTGCCGTCCGAAAACTCATGATTTTCCCTTTCTTGAATGAATTTTCCGACGACGCGACGATCCTCATTGAGAAAGAGAGAAAAATGAACAAATGCTTGAATAAAAAAATTTATATATTTGGAAGAGACGAGCCGAGTGAGTTCGAACGTGCGAACGGTCTCGTACCAGAATCTGATGCGGTAAGTCGACGTCCACGATTATTCAGCCTCTCGTCGTATCTCGCGCCTTTTTGTAGCATTTCGTATTGTTCGTATTTTTTAGATCCATGCACACACCGAAATATACTTGGGTAAAAATCGCTTCAGCAGCTTCAGCGAATACTGGGGAACATTTAAAGGGAGAATCACGTCGGAAAATGCGAAAAATCCTGGCGACGTGATAATCACGGGGAAAACGAATGAACAGATTCGACTCACTCTGCTTTCATTGCTCCCAGACAAAGTCCAAAACTCCTCGCCATGATTGACAACTGACGATTGTACGAAAATGCCCGATTTTTTGTTGTTGAAAAAATTGTAAATCAAAATTGGTAGAAAAAGTGAATCAACAAATTTTTTTCCATTAAAAAAAATTGTTGCAAAATAAAGATTGACAGAAAACGTAAATCAGCGCCGCGACGTCTCGAACTTGATTTATTTCAGTCAAATTGGCGAAATCGATGAAAAAGTGGATCAAGCTGGACCGCAGCCAGTAATTCGAACAATCGTGCAGAATCCTGGTGACGTCGTTTGTCTTGGAACCGCGCGACATCCTTTGAGCTCATTGAAGGATCGGGATCGAAAAGTCAGGATATGACGAAAAACCGCGAGAGCGATCTCTGTTGTTGCAACAATTTAAGCTCGTCCCAGCGTATACGTTGCTTTCGCTGTTATCATTTTTCGACCTCTGAGCCACGATTAACCATAATTGGATGTTGAGGAAGAAATATAGTACGCGTGAGGGACCGCGAAGTGATTCATACGTCATCTCATTAATTAATTCGAGTCATTTGTCTTGGTTGATATAAAAAAATATTACATTTCCCGTGGTAATGAAAAAAACGCAGTGTATTTTCTGCGTGACGTGCTTAACGTATTTATCCCTATGCTATGTTTGAGCCAGTGACTGATTTTAGTGAAGCTTTTAAACTTCACAATAGCCATGTTAAGCTTCTCCGAGGCTCGCTGAATGGCTGATTAGTAAAATTGTGCATGTGATTAGCTCTCCGGTGACGTTACAAAGTTTGCCAAGTAGAGTGGGGTATATAAGACAAGCTTTCCGCATCCGATCAATCTCACTACTGTGCGAAAGATCAAACAGATAAAATGTTCTATTGGGTTATTCCTTATCTCTGTGAGAATTGAACCTGAATTTTTATTTTTTTTTCCATTTCCATTCCACAATCGAAATTTTTGATATTTATTTGGAGAAAAATTGAATAAATTTCGAAGCTTTTGTTCAATCTTTTCCAATCGCAAGATTCAAGTTGATTTAATTTCCGTTCTCGAGCTGGGAAAAATATTGTAATTCGATTATTGATTTTGTTACTTACAGTGGCAATCAATTGTACGAAGCCAGAACCAGAATGGAGAAATGGTCCGGTCAACTTGTTTGAGGCAGCGGTGAACGTGGAATACATAACCGATACGGACACAAATTTTTACACCGATGTCATGATGTTGGTCGAATGCAGACCCAACGCGACTAATCCGAGTTTCCTCAAGTGTCAAGTGCTAAACAGAACCATCGATAATTACAAAATAGTGGATAATAATAGAACTGAATCAGGAACCGATGGTGTGTGGAACGAAGACTTCGGGCCGGTTGTTTTTGACATCGAATTCAATAAGACGGGTATAAAAAATCTCACGTTCCCCGAGCCTCGAGGATATTACCGGGAAATGGTGATACGTTCGATTTTCAATAATTTGAACATCGGCATTGATTTGACCGGAAAAAGTTTCGACCATTACAATGCCCTCGATGAAACGGTATTCGGTGACTGTCCAACCGATTTCAATGTCCAAAAAATGGCCAAATCTACAAAAGACGAGCAAGTTTCGGAAACGGCGAATATAACCGGGCGGAAATTCACGATTCTTCCATTTTTGAACCAATTTTCTGACCATCAGACGATCCTCATTGACAAAGTGAGGAAAGCGAAAAAGTGCGTGAATAAAAAGTTTTTTATCTTCGGAGGAGACGATCCATCTGTGTTCGATCGTAAAAAAGGCTTCGTAGCAGAATCTAATCTCGTAAGTCCTCCTTAATTCGATCAATTGATCTAATCATCTATCGCATAACATTGTTGAAGTTCGCATCGTTAAAATACAACGAAAATTTGTCATTTTTCAAAGCAGAACCCAAAATTTTCCTACTATACTCGTCAACAATAGTGAGACAGCCGTCTTTGCATTAGTCAAATGAATAAAGAATATATATTTCGTTGCATTTCAACGATGCAAACTTCAATATCACTCCTTCGTGCTTTATTGGCTTCAATTTATCAAACTCTCTCGTTCGTCGATTACAGATCAGTTCTCAAAGCCTAATATACTTGAGTCCGAATGGCTTCAACAGCATGAGTGAACACTCCGGAACCTTCAGAGTGGGAAGGAAGCCATCAGAATATTGGAAAAAACTCGGTAACCACACGATGACAGTGGGAAAGACATTCGAAAAGATCCGACTGACTCTGCAGTCTGTTGGTCCAGCCGAAACTTGAACACGTTGATGATAAACTTTTCAATCTATCTATTCAGTCCTGAATGATGTATACGATTTTCTCGTTGAACGTCGTAAATTAGAATCCTTAAAATGTACATAGAATGCATAAAAATATGATAAACAGTGTATCATTTATTTGCGACCAACTTCCGACTCCGGCACACCATCCGGAGATCGTCGACGTTTCCTCAAAGGGCGTAATTTCATCCACCAGAAACCGGCCAAGAGCGCTGGTAAGAAAAAACTGCGGACTGATTCTCAGCGTCCCGATCATTTTCGGAGAAACTTTGATGCATCCGGACAACCGGATCCTTTACAACCGGAGTAATTCGGTCGAAATCAATCCAAAACGAGTTTTACTCAATTTGATCGCTTATCTCAATCAACTTCTGTTTTACAAAACTCAAAAATTCTTCCAACACCAACGTCTGCGAGCATCTACGAGTCGATTTGGCGTTTGTAGTAAACTCTATTTATCGCATTTTTGAGGGTCAAAAAAATCAATCTAAAAATATGGAAAAGTGCATCTATTAAATTTTGGAACCGCCAAGTGCAAAAAAAGAAAAGTCAAATATCAACTAATTAAGAGCCATGTAAGAGGTGGTTAAGTGCGCAATAAAAATTGGAGCTCGAGCCTTTTTTGGTGAAAATCATGGCGTTTTCGAATTTTTGATAAGTTGGCGCCGCCACAAGATTTTTCGCTGTATCATAATTCACCGAGACCGAAGAGTGAGGATATGCGCGGAAAAACCGAGGACGATCGGTGTTGTTGGGACAATTTAAGCTCGTCCCAGCAGTAGTTTCTTTAGCTGTTATCATTTGTCGACCTCTGAGCCACGATTAACCAAAATTGGATGTTGAGGAAGAAATATAGTACGCGTGAGCTAGGGACCGTAAGTGGTCCATACATCATTATGAATTGACTCGAGTAATTTGTCCTGGTTAATATAAAAAATATTACATTTCCCGTGATGATAAAAAGAACGCAGTGTACTTTCTGCGTGACGTGCTTAACGTATTTATCCCTATGCTATGTTTGAGCCAGTGACTGATTTCAGTGAAACGTTTAAACTGCACAATAGCCATGTTGAGCTTCTCGCCGAGGCTCGATGAATGGTTGATTAGTAAAATTGTGTGACTAACTCTCCGGTGACATTACGAAATTTGCCAAGTAGAGTGGGGTATATAAGACAAGCTTTCCGCATCCGATTAATCTCACTACTGTGCGAAATATCAAACAGATAAAATGTTCTATTGGGTCATTCCTTATCTCTGTGAGAATTGAACCTGAATTTTTATTTTTTTTCCCATTTCCATTTCACAATCGAAATTTTTGACATTTATTTGGAGTAAAATTGAATCAATTTCGAAGCTTTTGTTCAATCTTTTCCAATCGAAAAATATTGTAATTCGATTATTACTTTTGTTAATTACAGTGGCAATCAATTGTACGAAGCCAGAGCCAGAATGGCAAAGTGGTCCGGTAACCTTGTTCGAGGCCGAGGTGAACGCGAAATACGTATCCGATACGGAAGCAAATTTTTACACCGATGTCACGATGTTGTTCGAATGCAGACCCAACGCGACTGACAGGAATTTCCTCAAGTGTCAAGTGCGAAACGCAACCCTCGAAAATTACGAAATGGCGGATAATAACAAAACTGAATTCGAAAGCGATGGTGTGTGGTACGAAGAGTTCGGGCCTGTTGTTTTTGTCATCGAGTTCGATGAGACGGGCATAAAAAATCTCACGTTCCCCGAGCCTCGAGGATATTACCGGGAAATGGTAATTCGTTCGATTTTCAATAATTTGAACATCGGCATTGATTTGACCGGAAAAGGTTTCGATCATTACAATGCCCTCGATAGAACGGTATTCGGTGACTGTCCAACCGATTTCAATGTCCAAAAAATGGCCAAATCTACAAAAGACGAGCAAGTTTCGGAAACGGTGAATATAACCGGGCGGAAATTTATGATTCTCCCGATGATGTTGAACCAATTCTCCGACCACCAGACAATTCTCATTGAGAAAGAGAGAAAAACAAACAAGTGCTCGAACAAAAAATTTTACGTCTTTGGAGGCGACGAGCCATCTCCGTTCGATCGTAAGAAAGGCTTCGTAGCAGAAGCTAATATCGTAAGTCCCCCTTATTTTGATCAATTGATCCAACCTTCCTTCGTAACAATGTTGAAGTTCGCATCGTCGAAACGCAACGAAAACTCGACATTTTTTAATAAAGAATTGCAAGAAGTGCACAATTATTATCAAAATAGTGAAAGAAAAAAAAATTTCGTTGCATTCCAACGATGCAAATTTCAATGCGACTCCTTCGTGCTTTGGCTTTAATTCATCAAACTCTTTCGTTCGTCGATCACAGATCAGTTCTCAAAGCCGAATATACTTGAGTCCGAATGGCTTCAACAGCGTGACTGAACACTCGGGAACCTTCAGAGTGGGAAGGAAGACGGAATATTCGAAAAACCGAAGTAATAACACGATGATAGTGGGAAAGACATTCGAAAAGATCAGACTGACTCTGCAGTCTGTTGGTCCAGCCGAAGCTTGAAAACGTTGATGATAAAGTTTGCAATTTATTTATTCAGTCGCGAATGATGTAACACGATTTCCTCATTGGACGTCGTACAATAGAATCTTGAAAAAGTACATAGAATGCATAAAAATATGATAAACAGTGTATCGATTACTTGGGACGAACTTCCGCGAGTCCGCGGCACACGATCCGCGAAGATGGTCAACGTTTCCTCAAAGGACGTAATTTCATCCAGAAACCTCCGAGAGCGCTGGTAAGAAAATATTGCGGATTGATTCTCAGCGGGTCGATCATTTTCGGAGAAACTTGGATGCAATAATCCGGCAAAATAGTGGCAAGTGCAGCCTTGATTTGCGTGTAACCGAGTTTAGTGCCTGGACAGACTCTCGGACCTTCGCCGAAGGGGAGGAAATAAAATTTGTGTCTTGAGTCGTTGTTCTCCTTGGAAAATCTCGCAGGATCGAAACTGTCGGGATTCTGCCAGATTTCGGGGTCTCTGTGCAGTCCCAAGACTGGAATCAACACCGCAGTGTCAGGCTCGAGATCGATACTCAATCCATCGAAACCTTCGAGGCGACACTTTTCTGTCGTGAGTCTGAGCATGTAACCAACCGCAGGAAACAAACGTAGAGTTTCGTTGATGACGTCGTCCATGTAAGTCATTTCTTGGATAGATTCGTAGGTCAAGCGACCTCCGTGTTTCTTCAATACGCTCTCGACCTCTCGTCGCAGATTTTCTTGAATCTCCTCATGTTTTCCCAACTCGTAAGCGACGAAACTCAAAATCAAACTGCTCGTTTCGAAGCTTTCGAGAGTGAAAGAAAAAGCATGGCCCAGAGCTTCGTCGTAAGATATTTTTCCAGCTCTGTGCAGATCCAACATCATTTGGAAAACGTCGTTTCTCACTGGAGCATTCGCCTCATGTTTTCGTGTTTCTTCGAGGTCTTTAGCAATTTTTCGAAAGTACGCGTCCATTTCCGGTGTCACGAAGCTCGTTTTTATATATTTGTTTAAAAACGGAAGTAGCAGAAGAATATTCATAAGAAACGCTTTGACCAACGACGGGTCCATGTTTTTTTTCATCGCCTCGAGATACGTTCCGGAGTAATCTTCCTCGAACGAGTTGGCTTCGATGCTGAATACATTCCTCGCACTAACGGCGTTTGTGTACCTCGAGAATAACAATTTTGAATCCAGTTCCAAAGAATCTTTATCGGCCATTTTGGCGCTCAAATAATTTTTCAACACTTGACAGACACTCTCGATATTCGGAGTCATAAGTTTGACCCTCTTGACGGACAAAGTCGAGCCGAAAATCGGTTTCGCGTCTCGCCACTGGCTCCCACGGAGGAAAAATGTGTCACGTCCAAGTAGCGGATCCGCTTTGAGGTCCAGTATTTGCGCGTTGTTTTCAAACGCCTTGAAATTCGTTTGCATAACAATCTTTACGAGGTCAGGGTCACGAACCATCAACACCGGATCTCCCATGTTAAAAAAACCGACCATGCTCTTCCCTGCGTGCTCCTTGTAAATCCGGCCACTCCACGTCGTCAAACTCTCCTTCAATCTGTACACGGACAACGTGTTACCGAATATCGGCAGCGCGCCCGCAGCGAATGGCATTCCTTTCGACTTCCAATAATTCAAGGGACTGATCAACCGATGATACGCGAAATAACCAATCAACACCAACAAAATGGCTAATAAAATCATCACAACTTCCATTTTTGACTTCACTGTGAATTCTATCGATCGAAAAGACGCGAGACTAGAGGAACGACTCGAAGCTCTCGATTCCTGGACCAAACTGTGTCGCTGGACCTTCCTCCCATCTCTCGAGGGTCACTCGTTTCACCCGCGTATAGGAACGAATCAGTTTACACAATCAATTTCGTGATCGTTTATCGTCGTCAAGAGATTGCGCGCATGACCTCGTAGTCAGAGACGTTTCTATTACGTGGTGAGTCTATTTCAACATTAAAAAAAAACCATAAAAACATCGCGATAAAAAGTGGGGAATTCATAACGATAATCATGTTGTTTTCCAGTTTTTTTTTTCATCATATCGCTATTTTATTTTGTTTCAATACAAAATATACCGAGATTAGAATTTGTTATCGCGCAGTGACGTCATCGAATGAAGGGCAACCTTCGAGCCGCATCGATCATTGCCCAGTTTTGTTGCTATCATTATTTCGAGTTTTGTTGTTTATCGAATCGTCCTTCTTCACGATATTCGTCGATGTATCATTTGGACTGCTGCTGGGAGAATCGTTTTTTTCCGCCGGATTAAAACCATTGACGAAAGGTAAATCGACGCTGATTGAATCGAAAATTGGGGGAATTGCTTTTTCGACACGATCGATCGAGTGCAACTCCAAAGTCGTTCGCACGTGGAGCATCGTTGTATTCCCACCTGGCTTCTCGATGTTCTTCATGGCGATTTCTTCCGTCGTATAGGACGTGAAAGCTCTGTCTCTCACGATAATTCGACTGATGGAAGATTTCTGCATGAAAAGATGAAATCGCATGATTTTTAATCCAACTCAAGGAGCTCAAGGATCACAACGATACAGTTTCGAAATGCTAAACCATTTTAAAAACATTCAAAATAAAAAATGGTAAATATAGGGGAAAGCCGGGCAAAGCGGAACACCCGGGCAAAGCGGAACACCCCCCCGAAAAACGTAAATTTTTTTTATTTGCAAAATATTCAGAACTCTGATTGTCCGTCACAAAATATTCATGATGATCGCACGATAAATTGAGACAACCAATTTTTTGAGTAAAAAAAAAAAATTTCACAAAAATAAAAAAATAAGAATGCGGCTGAAATTTTTATCTTCAATAGTGTTTTTTTATCGACAAAGCATCATTGTTGGAATCATGAACGATGTTTTCAGTGAATCGATACATTTTTTTCAACGAGCAAAGAAAATTTTTGTCGTTTCAATCGTAAATTTTGCTAACAATTTCATTAGAAACCAAATATGCTGCCAAAATAAGGAAAATTTTGCGATTATTCAAAAATATTAAGTTCACCGTATTCAACGAAATATCGACGATTTTTAACATTTCATTTTCAGTGTATATTCTTTGCTCGTTGAAAAAAATGTATCGATTCACTGAAAACATCGTTCATGATTCCAACAATGATGCTTTGTCGATAAAAAACACTATTGAAGATGAAAATTTCAGCCGGATTCTTATCTTTTCATTTTTGTGAAAATTTTTTTTTTTTACTTAAAAAATTGGTTATCTCAATTTATCGTGCAATCATCATGAATATTTTGTGACGGACAATCAGAGTTCTGAATATTTTGCTAAAAAAAAAATTTACGTTTTTCGGGGGGGTGTTCCGCTTTGCCCGGGTGTTCCGCTTTGCCCGGCTTTCCCCTATTCTTTAATACGACGATACAAATTTTTTAAGATTTTTCCACCGTGCGTGTAAGCATAGAGTTTACACATATACAGGTATATACTTCTCATGCATAACAAGTTCGGTTCAACTCTCAATTATTCGATAACCATGTGGTAAAAAATTTGAACGATGTTGAAGTTTGCATCGTCGGAATGCAACGAAAACTCATTATTGTGAAATTTGGTGAATATTTACAATCGCAGAGCTTTCACGAAAAATGGCTCCAAATTTTTTTTCTGACAATGATTATTCAAAGAAAAAGGTATCCCGTATAAAATTGGGGAGGGGGATGGCTATGAATCCCATCAAATAATAACCCCGTGAAAAAAAAACACGTCATAAAAATTTGGAGCTGATTTTTGCAAAAGCCGCGATTTGTGAAAAAATTGAAAAAATTTGATTGAGAACAAAAAAATGCGTTGTTTTTTCAACGATGCAAACTTCAGTCTCGCGTAAATTTGGAAAAAACCACAAAATTGTATAAAATTATGATTATTTTTATTTCGACCTCCATAACGAATAAAAGGATCGCGCGGAAGGAACAGCGAGACCGAAGGTTTGGGAGTTTGTGTTGAGAAACTTACGAGGTCGTAATGAACGGACGTCATCATTGGATGATAGAAAAAAGCATCAAAGATGAGCAGGCCAGGGACCGGGTAGCAAGTCTCCAAGTTTCTGGTTCTCTTGACACTGAGCATTTCCCCATAATGTTGAGAGCTGTTACGATCATTATTCCTTGACTTAGTGCCACGCGGAAAAAATACGAGTTTGCCCGAATTTCTCGTCTCGTTGACGTCGATCTTTATTCTCGAACGCACAACTTTAACGAGAGCCTGACATTTTCCATAAACAGATTGCTCCACCAGGGAATACGTGCCCTCCGGCTGCGTCGAGACATCGACACCAGGAAATATCAAATCAGCAACTATGCGATAAAAGCTCAATTGTTTCAAGGACGTTTCTGGACTCGTAATCAGCCTCTCGACACTCGAGGAATTATATTTTATGTCGAAACGACCGATGTACGAATTGTCCGCTCCAAGATGTTCCTTGTTGCACAGATCGATCGTTTTGTTGCACGGAGAGATGTGAAAAATCGTTTGATACTGTGGATCCTCCAATCTACATGCGACTGTGTCACTCGAACGTTCTCGGCACTTTAACTTTATTGTAAATATCGATTCTTTCACGTCGTCTATTATACTCGTCGTCACGTTGTACGCGTATTCCAAATTCTTATTGAAAGTAACATTCTCGTTGCTTGCCAAAGACTCTGACGTTGGATTCAACACCAAAATCCCTGTCAAATGAGCAAATTCCAAATATTATCGTTTCCGCACGACCATTCGCATAATTAACCCTTCGAGTGGACCCTCCTAAAAGCAGTGCATATCGGGTCAATCTGACCCAAAAAATGTTTTTCAGATCGTTTTTTTTTTCTTTCCAGTGACAATTTTTTTTTATGAAAACGAGAGTTAAACGTCAAGAAATTCGTTGCCAGAACATTTTTTGGGTCAAAATGACCCAGTATGCGCTCCAAGGGTCGTATAGATAGACTTTGTAAGCAACAAACTCCAACATGTTTTTTAAACTTTTTTTTCCTCAAATGCGACGGTTTTCAATTTTGATTATTCAACGTGCACTATAGAAATGAGTTTGAATTTTGAAAGAAACAATAATCTGTGTGTTTACCAAGAAATATCGCAATGACGGCTGACTCGTTCATGACTACGGGTTTGGTTCGACTGAATTGAAGCGACGAGTCTGGCTCTCATTCGCTATCATTCACCTTTTGTAGAAATAAATTGACAATTGCCTCTCGGGGATTATCGAGGGACCTGATTGAGTGAAAAAGCTCGTGAGAGCTAGGGCTGCGTGCACGTCGCGCGGGAGCTTCGTAGGAAATGCAATCAGCGCAATTTCACGTCCATTTATTTATTTATTTCTGCTGTACATCGTATTGCTGCTGCTGCTGCTGCTGCTGCTGCTGCGCCATGGAAAATAATGCTATTCCACGAATCATTCCATCAGGCATTTTTGCTGTTAAACAATTTATTTGTTTACGACTTTTCGTGGCAAGGTGACGCGAGGATTGCACTCATTCCTTCGTTTATCATTTTTTTCTAATTGCTTACATTGAATCTTCGAGGCTAATCGAAAAAAAAGAAAAAATCCTTTTTTTCTTGTGGATTTAATATTTTTAGTTCGAGTTGGTTTTGTCTTCCAGCGATTGGTTCTCCGCGGAGCTACTGTCTTCTCCAGGGTTTTCCTCGTTCAACCATTTCTTGAGGAATATCGGAACCGACATCGTCGGGCCTTTGAGGTTTATCAATGGAACGCTCGCAGGAACAATATCCTGCAGAGTCAGAGTTATTTTTTCGGTGAAATTCTCTTCGGTCGACATTACTTTGTTCTTCAGGACTATGGTGTTTTCAGTCCAGGATGAAAATTCACTTTCGCCAATGGTCATTAGGCTCCTCGACGATATCTGATGCCGCGATAAAAAAAGAAAACAATTATTTTGGAAATCTCTTTCCATTTAATTTCTCCAAATCGCAGTTTTTTATGTTTTTTTTTCTTTCTACGATACAAAAGTCTGAGAGCGTACTTACGAGCTTAGTTTCGTAGTCGCTGGGACTAGCTTGCAGCGGTTCCATGTTGGGGAAAAAATAATCGAGACGTTTGTGACATTTGTCGAGATTTCGGGTTCTCCCAAGTTTCTTAACTTCGCCCTTGCGCGGGGCCAATTCCACGTTGAGAAAATTTTTGTACGGTTTTTCATTAGCTTGATGCTGCTTCTTATTAGCGGGATTTTTTTCGGAAATCAAAAGATAATGAGTTTGACATGTGCCGGTGAAGAAATTTTCGGATATTTCAAAGTGATTTTTACGGATGTTGAAAACATCGGCAGCGACGTTCAATTGTGCGACCGCAGCTCTTATCACGTCGAGAAAAAAGGGATCCATGCGATTGGAAACGACGATTTTTTGCAAACCGTTTCGGTCAAAGTTCAATTCGAATATTTTGGACTCGACAGACTCTTCCCAAATTTTAAAAGTTATTCTCACTCCGTTTTCGGAATACATTTGACAACTGAGCGTCGAATTCGATTTTGGACGACAACCGAGTTGAAACGTCGTGATGCTCGGCACTGCCGTCTCTGGGTGGCCCTTTTCGAACCAAATGCATTGTTCGCACGTGAATTCCACTTCGTACATCGCCTCTGGACCATATTTCCATTTGTCGATCACCCCGATCGCG
Source organism: Hyposoter didymator (assembly GCA_037952995.1). NCBI lineage: Eukaryota > Metazoa > Arthropoda > Insecta > Hymenoptera > Ichneumonidae > Hyposoter > Hyposoter didymator. The sequence goes on from JBAJMU010000009.1 coordinate 2,509,480, forward strand.
TTCTCCGTAAAGTTTAAGCTCGTGGCTGTTGAAATTACGATTGCAATGACAATTATCTTCGAATTCGCTAAATTATCATTATCAGTGAAAATCATTTAATTGCTTAATCGACGAGGAACGTATCGGAAAATCACTCGAATTATTTTTCTTCAATTCTGGCGAAAGTTCGCGTTCGAGATGGAATTACAAAAATTTGTATAATCTCACCGAGGAACAACGGAATGAGAGGAACGATCATCCTGCTGAGAGAATGTTGGACGTACTTTGGACTAATTCGCAGATTCTAAGCTCTTTATATAAGGACTGAAATTATTCGCAACTCGAGAGAATCAAGCAATTTCGTCAATTCCCTCCCTACTACTCGGGCTAGGCTCTAGTCAACGCATTATTGTCCGATGAATCATTTCTTACTCCGAATTTAACATCGCTGCGCACACGTAAAAGCTCATTCGTATTTTTGCTCATCCCTTACGTATCGATTTCTCTGGTTCGCCCTTAAGCTATTACTATATGACAAAACGTTCACTGGAAATAAAATTTTGTTAAAAATCGTCGATATTTTGTTGAACACGGCCAACTAAATATTTTTCGATAATTTCAAAATTTTCGTTATTTTGGCGGAATATTCGATTTTTAATGGAATTGTCAGCAAAATTTACGATTGAAACGACAAAAATTTGCTTCCGAAGAGATTTTCTAGAATATTTCTCGCTCTCATGACACAATTTTCGGGATTATTGAAAAAAAAACGTTTGGTCGAACGTACAGAACAAAAAATCGATCATTTCCAACAAAATTTTGTTTTCCGTGTTCTTAGCACCAGAATCAACAGATTGTTCGTATACGAAGAAAATTTTCTGACGTTTTAGAATTTGAGATATTTAATTTTCAATATTCTGATGAAAATGGAAATTGCCACAAAAATCGCATACAATGTTTTCGTCTTTCCAGAAGCGCCTGAATTTCGCTTGCCAAAAATTTGCCAATGATTGGAGCAGATTAAAGATCATCGTGGCACCGCGTTGCCGTTTGCTGTAACGGTATAACTTCGCAGTTTCGATCTTCGCTGCGCGTATTGGGACTGTCGCGAGACTCTCGTTCCAATTATTCCATGTCGTTTCTCACTGATCTCCGCGCACGAGCCCGCAGAGTTTCGACTTGGTGTTTCATGCTTTTTCTGTCTTTGGTCCATTGATCAAATGCCAAAGACTTTCGAATCGTAAATCACTTACGAACAATATTTATTATTGTTTTCTTTCACGCAGCGATCTCGATCTTTCTCAACTTTACGTGCACACAGCTGTTCAATCAATTCCACCAATTACCATATTCATACACGCGAAAAATTCGTGAAATTACGTCTCGAATGAATTCGATTGAGATGGGGAAATTTTACTCAAAGACGAAACAACTTTCAGGTCAAAATAACACTCGCGTCAATGACACTCGATAAAAATGAATACACACGCCGACGACGAACCAACACAGGCTCATCGTCATCCGCGATTGATTAATAACTCAATAATTAATCTTTCATTTTTCCTTATTACCGAAAAGGAGAGCTTCGCAAAATGGTGAAAATTAAATTTTGTCAAAAAACGTCGATATTTTGTTGAACACGATAAACTAAATATTTTTGGATAATTCGAAAATTTTCGTAACTTTGACAATTTCTTGCGGCAATGACAACAAGTTTTGGGATTTGAAAAAAAAAACTTGAAATTTGAAATTCTTCTTTCAGTGTCCGAGAAAAAATACGATCAATGTGTACTCGGTTGGAAAATCCCTCGGCTCTCGTAGAACGGATGAAATTATCCGAAACTCGAGTCAATCAATTAGTTTTGTTAATTCTCCCAACTAACGAGCTCAAAGTTACTGCTCCGGTGAGTACATTGTCAAGACGTTTAGTTAAATGCTCTAAATTTAACGGACGAGTCAGATTCACAGCTCGAGAAGGTTTAGGCACTCTTCATCTTCCCTTCGAACCAATTTAACGAGCCAATTGCGACTTTGACTCAAAAAACGACGCAAAAAATAGTATTTCCGCGTGGTACTTGAAATTCCGAGTCTAAGAATAAAAATGACGAGAATTTTTCAACTCAATCGCGATTTTCGTTCATCGGTTCTTTCGTTCTTCATTTTTCGAAATTACTACTAAAAAAGGGGAATTTTGAAAAATAATATTTCTTTTTTTTTCAAGCAAACGAAAATAATCGATGAGGCTTGACGAGGAATTTTTGATCGGGCGAGTTTATTGAATTATACATCGAAGGCAACGAATATACGCAGGAAAATGCTTTGACGTGGAAAAAAGTCAATTGGGAAATGAAGCGATCAATCATCGCGAAACACAAGAAAATATTTTGTCAAAATAATATGCAGGGATCCGCCTGAAAAAACTGGATTTTTTAAATCATTGGACGTGCGGACTTCGAGGTCGGTTTGCCACCACTTCCATGTCCACGGGGTTTTTCAATGCTCGGAATTTTTCCTTTGCTGCTGATACCGAAACGAGCTTGATTTCTATGTGATCGAGAACGTCGCCCTGTCGTTTACGATCCTGGCCGAATAACTCGACCTCGTTAACTGTTTCGGCTCGCAGCTCATTTTTCGATATAAAGATTCGACTCGTCGATGATTTCTGCAAGAAAATAATTTGACGAAAATCGGAGTCGAGACGAGCAAATGAGCAACTTGGGTCAATCTGACCCAAAGTGTTTTTCAAATAGTTTTAGTCCGATAAATATTAATCCGATAAATCGGTGACAGAAAATTATTGGGGTCAATATGACCCAGTGTGTACTGGAAGGGTCAAAAAAATTTGTTCGCCTGTTCGTTTCATCGAGTTTCAATGAGAATGTGAAAAAAAATGGTAAAAATATGAAATCTTACAACTTTAGTCAAAACGTCTCTGTAGACGATGCCATAGGTGTAGCGAGATCCATAGAAATAATCAGCACACACGAGGCAATCATCGACGTCGCGAATTTTTTCAATTTCGATTATTTCGTCGTGAAAATCGCCGAGATTTTCAAGCGCCACGAGCTCCAACTTTAGCTTCGACGAATCGTCGGTTTCCTCTGTCGGTTTCCTCTCGACTATGTAATCGACCGCACACTCGCCGAAAGTAAAATTTTCGGAAACTCGAAATTGGGGCGTAAATTCATCGGCGATTCTCGCACCGATGTTCAGTTGGTTGAAAATTAATCTCGTCACGTCCAGAGCCCACGCCGGCAAGGGCGGGCTAGTCTTTTCGATGACGTAACTGTCGATTCCTTTCTCGTTGAATTTCACACCAAACATTTCTTTCATAAAGCCCATTTTTTTGTAATCGTCGCTCGTCTCGTTTCCGGTAGTGTCGTAAGCATTTGGCTGCAATTTTCCTATCACCGGATTCTCGAAACGACAGATCAGAGTTCCATTTTGCCCCTTAACTTGCGAAGGCTGACATTTGAGATCGACCTTCATATCGTTTCCCAGGAAAACACCCTCGTCTCGTTCCAACGCCGAAATCATTCTAGCCCGAGCCGAAAACTTGTACTCCGGCCCAGATTTCCAATTTTCCGTTGGGATCGAAACCGCTGAACACGAAACCAAAACCCATTTTCTCTAAATTCCTAGTGCAAATTATTTTTTACGATTATTTTTATCTTGCGAATAAATTGCTCAACGCACCTACAAAAAATGGTAGGAGCACGTGCAACATTTTGCCGTTTCTGCTTCGCTGCTCCAACGCTACAAACTTACGCTTATTTCACGATCTTCCTTTTATATGCGATCGGACCAATTCATCTACTAGTTTGACCCTAAATTGACACTCGACCATTCTCTCGTGAACAACACCCGAATGTAAACACGCAGCCGAGTTCTAACTCGCCGCGAGCCTTGAGCCTTCCCTCATCCCTGCTTCCAATTAATTTTCACTTTTTTCGAAAAAGCTCGTTTGCTTATTCTTTCCTCAACGAAAATTTCCCATTTCATTGTAAAGAAATATTATTTTTCAAATAAAAAAGACTAAAATTTCTTTGCAGAATTGATTGTTGTCGAAAAAGATTTATTGGAATCGATTGGTTTCGTGGTATTTTCAGGTTATGTGCGCCCTCGATCAATACGCAATTGAAATTGATTCCACTCTCGGAATTCAAATGAAAAATATATATCTTCGTTTATGGACGTTGGGAACTTGCAAACATAACTGGACCGACTTTCATGGGGTTTCATGCATTTTCTGTCCTCGGGGTTTTTCCAGCGATGATCCAGCTGATCAAGTGATGAAAACTCTGCTATGTAAACACGAGAATATGCGAATGCCATTGTGATTCCCGCATATGTCCTTGAAACGTATTATTTGTGAATTTTGCACGCTCGATTGTTCGTGATTCATCGCAACGTCGAAGGAAATTCGAAGCAGGTTTCGTTAATGAAAGAAAAAAAAATCGATTCGTTGAGGAAAAAGGGAAATTTAATTGCTCGCGATTCCAAGAAACGTTCGCGTCGTAAAGGATGAAATTATTGGATTGCTGTGTGACACGAAATAAAATTTGTCCAAACTGCTTCGTGCAGACCAAGAAATGCATCGCGGTTGATGTCGGGCAGAATAAATTTCGATTTTTGACGTTAAAATGGAGAAATTTAAAGAAAGGCTCCAAGTTCAAGGTCATTTTCGATTGTCCTAAGTAAAGAGCTCGCGCAAACGACGTACGCGATCTTGAGAAAAACATTCAGCGCGCAAAAATAACGCATGCAATATTTACATATTCGTTCGAATGACCTTGACCATCTGTCAGCGGACCGTTCGTCACTCATCTTGGAAAGGAGAGAGAGAGAGAGAAACGTGGTAATTTAGCTATTAGAGCAATAATCAGCGACAATGATCTCGTTACGGTGAACGTGCAAATATAATACTATCACGTCAAGCTCCTTCCGTCGTTTCTCATTTTTCACAAGGACTTATGAAACAATATTATTTCTGTAGAAAATTAAAACTCATTGAATGAAATGTTCGCGAGACCGCTGCGTGCATGAGGAATCGTTAAAGAACGTCGGACACGCGGCTGTGCAAGCAAAACACGAGATTCATCTCTGTTTATACATTGGCAGTTTATTGAAAATAAAGCATATAATATGTGACGTCACCGAATCTCATTATCTTGAAAAAAGCAGTCTCTGCTTACACGACGAGTGTGATCAATGAGCCATGGGGGAAACCGCTACGGAGAAAACCATTTCTTGTTAATGATGACCGAGCGTTTTTGCAGGGAGACGAAAGGATTGGGCAAAATGTGTAAAAAGAATGAATCGCAACGAAAATAAAATAAAAAAATCCGTTCATTTTGGCACATGCAGAATTTCCCGATGCAGGTTCGATTCGCCGAACACGCGATAGAAATTGTTATCGTAATCCTCAACGCCCCGCTCATTTTTTTTTCTTTTTGGGCAACAAAATAACCAGATGGATAATAAATTATTCTATCGCGCATTCAGGAAGTTCTTTGTTACAGTCGAAACAATGACAACGAACATGATCATTTTTTAAGGAAAAAAAACATAACCTAGAAAAAAAATTATTTCTTTTTTGCGACAAAGTCGAGTAGGTAACTAAGAATTTCGCTGATTTTTTTATGTGCGTTGGCTTTCGTGTCCCACAAAAACAATTAAACCCAAGTCCTTTGCTGCATAGAATTAAATTCTATTTTATATTCCATCTCGCGACTTTACATCGGCGTGCAAAAAAATAAAGACACGTGTGTGACAGACCTTTGATGCGAAATCGTAGATAGGACGAAGTGGACGACGTACGCGAAAAAGGATAAGAATTTGTATGTCTCTCTGTGCAAACAAAAAAACCCGAATAAAATGATAAGTTTTGCCCCTGTCGAAATAACACACGACGAGAAACACCATTTCTTGGTGTTTACTTCTCATTCTCGTGCGGAAATTTTTGTTTTTGTTATCTCCATATTTGGGACACGCGAACGAAACCCGAGCACACGATCGAACGAAAAGTTCCCCACATTTAAATATTATAACGCCGTATCGTTATACGGATAGTGAGTAATACAAGTCCCTCCCCTCTCTTTCCCCACACATCCAGTCCTTTTACCCATCCTACTCCTCTCCACTATATATGCCAATGTAGCAGCATTACCAGAGCTCAAAACACAACGCGCCATCATCGCGCTCGGTCCAAAACTTGCAATTTTAATAATTCGTGTAACCCTTTAACGTGGTTCAGTGTGAAATTGTGAAAGCTCGAGAAATAAAAACACAAAAATGGTGAGTGTGAAAAGAAGAGAAAGTCAATTTTTATTTCATTTATTTTCGCGTCATTTCAACGAGTCGAAATAATTTAAAAAACGCAACGACTGTTGGTAAAAAAAATTAGTTTCATCAATTTTTCACAGACTTTTGCTTCCGATCGCATTGCGAATCGGCTTTTCTCACTTCTTCTCATTGGGGGCTCGCAATTGGAAATAATACAATAATCGAATGAACAAAATATTCAATATTTTTGAAATCGATTACATCGAAAAAATACACATTCGCAATAACAAATAAATGAATTGTGTTTCAGTTGAAAAATTTGGCGGTCCTCTCAGTACTGTTCGGGCTCGCGATGGCGCAGCGGTCGCCATACGCCGGAAGTTTCCAGCATGGATATCCCGAGGTACTTCCGATATACTTGACAGAAACGAGTTTGAACGGGAACCTGAACGTCGCTCAACGAGTGGGTGAACCTGCTGCTGAAATTTCGCCGCTGAGCTACGAGCCTTACAATCCTTACGAGGATCAGGCGATGTTGGATCGCATAGCGACGTGGCCGAGAGAAAATCAGCCTTTCTGGTACGTGAATCGCGAAGCGATAAAGGCGGCGCAGAGAAAAGGGACCGTTAGTCCTGACAGTGCGTCGGCGACGAAGACGACGACCCCGCCGCCGCCGACGACGACACAGCCCCCGACCCCGATGTCTACACGGTTCCCGGTGAACAGTCGACCCACGCCGCCGAGAGGCATGCCACCGGGTAGACCGACACTTCCGCCGCGCCAAAACTGGTCCATGGGCCGTCCATGAGCGAAAGAAAATCCGGAATGAAAATGTTAAAAAAACAACGACAACAACTGAAATGCCCGTTACTTATGCGACGTCGACGAATATTTCTCGCAACGTCAACTGCAACTGTACATAAATATACACAACTGTAAAAAGGAATCTCCGAATTACTTGCTGTACTAGTCAATTTCGATGAAAGTACTTAATGTATTTTGGGGAGGAAAAAGTTTTGAAATACATACGATTTTCCGTGATAAAAGAAATCTTCATGTGCTTTTTCAGCTCGATGAATTTTTTCTCATCGATTCTTCGCATGCCTTAATTTCCAAGCAGATGCTTTGTGACGCTTGTGACCGTTGTTCCCTTAGAAAATTCATTGCATCGATAGGGTTGATCGTTGGATGGTTTATCCTTATTTTCAGAGATAACCCAAACAAATGCTCATGATGATAAAATTGGTTCGTGAACCGCTTTCTTCGATTCTTGATACCGCGCGAACCGTCACACAAAATTCGCGAATCATGTGTGACAAAGCGGTAAAACAAAAGGAAAAATATTCAAGAGAATAAAAACGAATTTTTTTTCCGAAAAGTTATTCTTCGCCCCGACGTGAAGGGGTGGAAAAACAAGTGCATGCCGTCATTGGAGCCGCGTGTGTAACTAACTCGGAAGTTGTAGGGAGCGTGGGCGATTTTTGTAAATAGCTTTTGCTTTTTTTGTATCTGAACAGTAATGATTATTGACAGAGTCGTATGTATTCGCAAATATGGCCCGCAATCCATTTCTCAATGACTGTTTTTTTAATCTTTTATGTTGTGGTATCATTCACTTGATAATCATTTCGTGATAAACAAATATTCGCTGTCATGTACCGTCTGCAGCATAGCATTCTCCGCGAAGAGACAACACCCACCAGAACATCTGGTTTATCCCGTAATAAAATATGTGCGTAAACGCAGCAGCGGGTGGGGAGGCGAAAGAAAACCACCTGAAAGACGGCCGGTTGAACCGGCGCGATAAAGTTGCGCGGAAACAGCACAAACTACCCACAATACATTTCGCTCATTCTCTACGACTCTACGTCACATCCAGCAATCCAGCCACCTCGGTTTCTCCCTCTTTTAGCAAAAACCCAATCGAACACGGCGAACAGACTTTATATACGCGATGGCCAGAGCGACCGAGAATCCTGAACGCTGGATTGCAAAATCTATTCTGCGTTAGAAAGTAAACCTGCAATTTCGGTGGTCGGTTTTTGACGCTCCCTAGCCCTTTCCAAATTTTATGCAATTTGCCAAAATAGAAAGAGCAGAGAAATGTGGGAAAGTTTGAAAACGAATTCCTCCCCGGCATCCGAGACACCATTTTCAATTGATATTGCGATGTGAAAATACTGCCACCGATAAGAATTTATCAACGCACCGAAAAAAAACAACACGTATACATCCGTCTCTAATCATTGCGGATTGAGTTGGCGAATATCGTACGAAATTTTGAGACTGAAAAATGATTTAAATGAGCAGGGCGACCGTTGATGGTCGGTTTATGGTGCATGTTTATGGTTCCGAGGGTTATTTTCGTTCATTATCCTACTTCAGAAAGAGGGTTTGTGCTTGTCTGTTAAAATCTGGACTAAAAGCATTGCAAGGAGTATTTTATTCACATCGCTAAAGAGTGCGTAATTTTTTTTGTTCAGATATATATCCTTTCGAGAGTGGAATAAAAACGAAGGAGTGTCTCCTTACTCCGTGCAGTGTGGTCCACCTCGTGGGCCACCAGTGGCTGCGAAATAAACACTCTTTAAACCGAAACGCTCGATCGCAATCGGTCGAAAAAAAAGAATAACTCCAAATAAACAGAAACGAATAGAATCTAAAGAAAGAATAAGATTTTCACGCCATTATTCTTCAGGAATAATACCGAGACTAGATTTTTCAGTACACCTATATTTTTCTGACCATCTCATTCACTTACTCGTAACGCGCGCACCGTGTGGTGTGTGGCAATGTCGGGGAGTGACAGCCCAACATTTTTTCACGGTCAGCCGTGGTCCAGCTGGATTGAAAGAATCGGAAGGGACAAGCCTCTGAGTAAGTTCTGCCTCTGAATATACATTCGAGACTTAACATCCTCACCCCATTTCCATTATTACATCCTTCTTATTGAACAAATCATTAACCCCCAAGGCGTCCAAACGATCGACATAACCTCCAAAAGTTGCTTCTTTGTCCATTCCGCTCGCTCGAGGCGCTCCATCTATATGTACACACATACTAAATATCTGTATCTATACATATACATACGATATTCATTCCTGTACCCCAACATTGCAAGGAAATCGATCCTTTTTTTTTAAAGATTAAATCCTTAACGTTTTACATGAACAATTCCAAAATTTTATATCGATAAATTCGTCGTCTCATCCTCGAGTCTTATATTTTTTGTTTTCAACTATTTTTAAATCACACACCCCAGTTACATAATTGTTTTGAAATGAGCAATTCGGGAATAATTCCTTCGTTTTTATTCTACTCTCGAATTTCCAGTCCCTCGTTTTTCCATTTTCTCTAATGAAAAAAAAAAAATTTCCTACTGAACGGCGCGTGTTGGACTTTTTTTGTTGCAAAAAAATCGCTCCGCTGCGTTTACTTTAGTTTGAGTCTCGCTGACCAAACAAAATTGGCAAACAGAAGATTTCATTCTCTTCTCTCTTTCCGCCGTGTCTCTGTCGCTCGGTATTTGACGAATCCCACAAAATTTTTGCTCATTCTCAATCAAACCGATAAATCCTTTGAAACGGAATCGTCGTGCATGGGAATTGTAACTTGTTTCTGTTGTTGACAGGCGATGACGAACCCGAGGCGGAGCCTTCCAGCTCCGTTACACGATTGTCTTCGGACGGTGAGCAATGAATTGCGGATCATTGAAATTTCCCATGGAAATGTTACAATGATTTTGGAGAAAAAACTGAGACGTTGATTTTGTTTTGCAGACATTGATCTCTATGGATTCTGTCCGGAGCGGGACACTTTCTATGGGGTCGTTTGTGAGATATGCAACGCGATTATCAAACCACAGGCCCTTATACAGCACATGGGTAAATGATAAATTTCCAGTTTAATGAAGACTTTAGCTTTGTATCGAAATTATGAAATTTCTCAATTTCAACATTTCGTGAAGAATTAGTAAAATTGAAAGAAAATTGTTGGACGTTCAACAGAAAGTCGGCACTCTACCGGAACGGTGAATCTGCCACCACCGTCGACGCCGATAGTCAAGCCGACGGTAAAGACGCCGTATTGCAAAGTATCGAAGCTGAAGAGGACGCAATCGTCGGGTCAAATCCAATCGAGTGGTAAGACGAATCACAGTGGGACGACGTCGTCGTCAGGGGCGTTATCGTCCTCGTCGACGGGTTCTGCGTCAGCCTCAACAGCGGCGTCTTCGTCTTCGATAAAACGAACAGCGGAACAAGCGAATTTGCAAAATATTGGATCGTTGACGTCGCCACGTTCGCCGTTGGAAACGATCGCGGTGCAATCGTCGTCGAACGCGACGACGATCGTTCCGTCGAGTCCGGTGAAGAGCCCGGTGAACAGCGGCCAACCGAGACGAAAAAGGCTCAAGGGGGATCGGGGATTGTTGAAAGATCGAGAGTACGACGCGGATCGTCATTGCGGGGTTTGGAACGACGAAACGGGCAAGCCCTGCACCCGATCGTTGACTTGCAAAGCTCACACCGTTTCGCTGAGACGTACGGTCGCAGGGCGAAGCAAAGCTTTCGACAAATTACTGGCGGAGCACAGAGCAGCCAAGGAATTACCGAATAGAACTCCCAAGGTGACCTTGACCGGTACAGTGACCGTATCAACCGCAACCAATCCCACGATCAACGTCAATTCCTTTCTAACCACAAACACAAATATCTCTGCTGCCAATGAATCGGAGGCTACACCGGGATCACCACCGGTGCTTTCCTTACCCGACACTTATCCACTGCCCAAGGTAATTAACTCTTGTCCCCATTTTCGTTATCGCTTTTCTCGTTGGATTTCTCTCCCCTCGCAATTTTTTGTACTTTTCGATCTTCTCGTTCGATTATTCCCTACGAACGAGTAAACGACTCGCATTATTTTAATATCCGTGGCAAATTGTCAGGATAAATGTCGGAGATGAAACAGACACCGAAAACGAAATCTCAAATTTGCTCCCTTTCTCACTGAACCAAAAATTCGCGTCCGTTTGAACGACAGAAAAGTTGAAAGAAAAAAANAAAAAAAAAAAAAAAAAAAACAACGACAACAAAATACAAATAATTCTTTTGTTTCTGTTGATACTTGTTTTTTCGTTTTGTTTTTATTATTGCAGGCTGTTGATTTGCTTTATCGGTGTCTGGCCCCGCATGCAGGCTCCGCTAAACCTGTAAGGCATGGTTTCTTATTGTTTTTTTTTGTTGTTTGGTCTCTTCCCGAGGCCATTTCTGAGCGTTTCTCTGTAATAAAATGAAACTGGCGGTAAACACGAGCCGTTAGTTTTGCCCGGAAGTAATTTTAAGATCGCTGCTCTTTTCTTGTCCAAAGACAAAGCTGGAGGAGGATTTCGTGAACGAGGAGCTCAGACTAGAGTCGGCATTGGCGAACTCGTCGATTGTCAACAATGCGAAATCAATGATGGCCCCGATATCAGTTGTTTTGCCGTCCTTGTCACCGATCGCGAGCAACAACGAGAATACGAGCTCGGTAGCGACCTTGATTCCGGCGACTGTGGCCACCGCCATTCCCACGATCGCCACGTCCATGGCGGTCTCGCGTACTTTGCCAGGAAATGTACTCGACACTGGGAGCGAAGCACCTATCGAAATCGATCCTGTCGAGAGTATGACTCTCTATTCCCCGGTCTCGGTCTACAAGGATGCCAAATCGCAGATCGTTGTTCAGCTGCCTCGTGGCAACAACAATCTCATCCAATCGCCGAGGAATTATCAGCCGCAGGCTTCGATGCCTAGTCTCAGTATGTTCGAGCCTGTCGAGCAGACCGAAACCTCGCCCCAGCAGCAACCCCCGATCCAGCAACAACAGCAGCTCCAGCCACAACAACAACAGCAACAACAACAACAACAACAACAGCAACAACACTCGAAACAAATGGCCAATGGAAAAAGATTGAACAACAACAACAACAACAACAACAACAGTCACAGCGTTCTTCTGAGTCCTTTGAGCCGTCACACCAAAAGGAGCAAGCACGAATATCGCCAAGAATTTTCAACCTCGATACAGGTCGAGGCGACGACAACCTCGACCCCTTATCCACACTTTAGCGATATTGCTTGGTCGAATTGTCATCCGGAACCTTTGGCTGTTAGCCGATGGCTCCGCATTACATCCAACCGTAAGCAGTACAACTTCAATATTCACTGACACAAAACCCCACCCACTCCAGGCTGAGGACTCTCGCACTCATCATCCATTCTTGTATATTTATCATTATTATTATTATTATTATTATTCTCGATCGTCAATTTTCCATTCTCTTTCTTCACGAGATCTTCTCTTGGCCCTGGAAAATATTTTCTCAGCCATCGACCAGATCCCAATCGTTGTTGTTGTTAATCTTTTTCACCTCGTTATTTTGTTTTTCTTTTTATTTTTCACTGTGCCAAGAGTCCAAAGCCTGGCGAGTTGGGTATAAACTCTGCTCAATCCGCAGTTCACACAGACTATCCGCCTATTTTTCTCCTCTTTTCGAGCAAATTCGATTTTTTTTTTGAAGAAATTTAGCTCGAAAAATACTTCGATTTCGATAGAGTTTTCCTTTGCTTCTCAAAGTCGACTCGATCGTCATTGGCTCGACATCACTCTGTCGGAAATATTTGGGCAATTTTTGTACATAACGACTTGGATGCGAATTTTGGTTCAACAATTTTTTTTTTCTATCGTTTAGTCTACTCCCAGGGAAAAACGCACCGAGTCGGTTTTTTTTTGGTTTAACGAAATTGAGCAATTCATACTCCAATTTTTACAAAACGATGATTTGTTTTTTTTTTCTTTTTTTTAATTGTACATAAGCAAAGTCTTTAGTATTATAATTCACACGGTTGATTGAAATCGTTTCGTTCAGCCTTTTCGAACTTTCAATCACGCAATGTTCACCCAATGGCATTTTTCATATGTACATTTTTTTCATTTTTTTTTTTTCATACAAACGGATCTCTGAAGATTTTTTTTTTCGCGTATACGAATAAGATTATGAGTGATAAATTATTGATTTATTTAGTTGAACGTGAGCTCGAGTGGAATTTATTTCGGGAATTACCGGCTGTACACTCTTGCTGAAAATGACTACATAGTTTCCAAATTCTCTGAATCACGTTTAGTTCTTCGCTGTCGAGATTTCTGGAAAAATCATTAAATTTGTATTTTACTCGGTTTTTGCAACTTTTTTGATTTTTGAGCCCAGAGTGTACAGCGAGTAAAAGCCGCAACGTGATGTACGGGTATTTAAGAAAGATCGATGAGTTTCCCAAGTGACGCTTCCATCTGGTAGTTTGCCAAGACAATTGTCGTTTATATTTAGCCAGCACGAGGAGAAACGGATAAATGCATTAAATCGTGTTGCGAAAAAGAAAGTAAAAAACAAGTGAACGAAGAGGATAAAAGTATGAAACGAGGAAAGGGGACATTGAATATTCGCCGAGGTTTGTTATTGAGCAGGATGGAAAGAGGGGGAGGAGAAAGCTCTCGAGAAAAGCTTTGCGCAGAAATAAACCGAGGCCGATAACGGCGGACATGAATTTATTGACTGACAAACGCCAGATGGGTCTCTCGCAGCCTCCAGAAAGGAGGAAACTAGATGAAGGAACGAAGCAAAGAACAACAATAAAAATCCGTTATTAATTATCTTTATAATATAAAATGAAAAGTAGTCCCGAGAGAAAAAAACGCTTGTTTAAGGATAAAAATGATGATCAATTGCTCGCGAGAACAGAGAGCGTGGAGGGGACACACACGCGGAGGATTCGTAGAGTTGAAAATTCTCCTTGTAAAATGTTAGTTCACCGTGTGCGTGTGATTGATCATCGCGAATGATTGACGGTCGAGAGTGGGCAAAAAAAAACGTAGTTTCGCAAGAGAAATTCGTGGTTCTCGATCTTTTCGAATATTTCTCAATCAATGCTCAATTTGAAATTCTGAAGGATGGAGGAAAATAAAGCAAGAAAAAAAGAAAGAGGCGACGAGTTGCAGCCTGAGAAACGTCAATATCGTTCGTTCGTATCGGACCAGCTCTTGCTGCTCCAATCTGCAATATTAACACACATTGTTAAAATGCAGAATCGTAACGAAGCAGCGAAAAGAAGGAAAGAATTAGTTTCGCCCGATATTTTACGTATTGCCGTTGTAACGAGCCCGTTAATCGGATTAATCTAAGACTGCTCTTGTACGTAAGTGGTCCGTGATGAGATTTAGCAACTAGAAAATCCACCCACGGGCACACGATCGTGCATCTTTTACGCTTAACCGTAAAGAAAATAAAAAACAATGAGTGTATGTGCGTGTGTGTATGCGCTGGAAGGACAAAACAGTTGCGCGAATGAAGTATTTTTTCTCTCTTCGAAATGTTAATAATGATTCTATACAACCTGGGTTTCCAAATACCTCGAGATACTCTTTGCCTCATCGTGTATAATGTAAACGAATGAAATAATCTCATTTTTCGTTTTTTTTCCTCGTTCAAAAGCCACGATCGCGTGATTGAGCTAAGCTGCAAATGAATTTTTCGTCTCTTTATCATAGATTGTGATATTTCATTCGTATTTAATTAACAACAACTAAAACAACGTTTAAATAAACATAATTATTAAGTTCTAGTTGCTTAGATTAGCGAGAGACGGAGGGACGAATAAGAGGCTCGAAATCGATTCATTGTAATGTAATATAAAGTTGGGGGTACTCTTATTCCTCATGTACATGTGCGTCGGTTTACGATTATGAAAAGAAACAAGAAGAAACAATGAGATGTCGAGAGCGCGAAGAGTAAGAAACGATCGATTTTAGAATTTAGACTGTCAGTCTGAACGATTTCGATACCTGTTACTATGTAATATCGTACCGAGCTGTCATGCTTCCTGTTTCCTCTCTCAAGATCCACCAGAAACCTCCGGAGCGAGGGAGAGAGTCCACGAGAGCGTTAAAGAAAAAAAAAACAAAAACAAAGTATTATGCGAGCCTGTAATTATTGCATTAACGTACCGATAGAATACTCTGCCAATTTTTTTTTTCTTTTTTTTTTGTACAGGCATCCAGTGGCAGGGGTTGGCATAAATCGTTATGAAACATTATTATAATTCCAATTGCAATTCCATGGATAGGAATTAAACATTTATTTTGACTGAACATAATTCAATGGTTGGATAATAATATTCATAACTAAAAATGCTACATCGTGCCAATCTCTAGCTACTACCGACTCGTACCCTGGCAGGCTTTACTTAATCGTGTGGACAAGAAAAAACTGTCTCAAACATGCAAAGAAAAATCATTACGACGCATGAGTGATTCCAAATAATTGTATAACTTAGAGATCCAGTGACTACCTTTACGAGGATAAGGGCAAGAAAATACTAATACTGTAGACTGACGATTAACTGCGGAATATGTTACGCGATTTGAGCGAATAAATTATTGAAAGAAAAGAGAAATAAATGGATTTCTCTTCTCGTATGGGTTGAACGTTCACTTTGGTAGATGCTAGAAATTCGTGTACGAATTTCGTAGATAATTCAACGTATATCTGTTAGGGTGGTTAAGAAAATTCACATCGTTTCATTTCACTTTTAAGAGAAAATCACTTTATTTTTATTATTCATCTTTTAGTCAAATCAACAAAAATCCTGCAGAATGAAATGTGCTTTTTTTTAACCACTTCGAGCAAGTTTCGAGCCACAAAGACTTTTTATTGAAAAAAAAAAAATTGGAATTTTCCGTTTTCTAGAAACAGTCAATTTTATTCTGATTACTTATCGATCAACCTGTCTTTGTTATTGCAACTTTCCTATATGACACCTCCGATATACGTATATACGATTGGAAAGTAATGTAAATAGTTGTATCAGGCGTGTGTGAAGTTGAAGTGTAAAATTGAGAAGAGACGAAATTCGAAATGCGAAACGAATCTTTCAGGACGAACTTTGACGCATGTAAAAGTTCACAACCGTAAAAATGGGCCCTTTGATTTTGGACTTGCCCAGCGAGGCACTGAACGTCTCAATATATTCACATACACATATTTATACACGAACGTTTTTTATTCACCGAATGATGTCTGATTTTTTTTGCTTTCTTCAATTGCGACCGATGGGCAATTGACGACTACTCGTTTTTTTTTTTTTTTACTCATTCTACCAAACAGGGGAGGCTTTTTCCAAAAAAACAAAAAACAAAGTTGGCGAGTGAGAATGGGAGAGAGGGAGAGATGAGAAAACCTTGTGGCATTTAAATACACATTTTATATTTATTTGTATATGATTTCGTTTATTTTTTAAACTCCAAATCAATAGCAATCCTGCTCCCATCGCATTTTTGCATTCTCTTGGTTTACTAAGGAGAGAATTGAACTGGTAAAAGAAAAAACAACAAGTTCCTCGATAAACGAAAAATCTTTTTGTAATTTTCTTCATGCCGATACGAATAACGCTTGGCTGGATTTTGCATTACGTACGTGTGTGTCCATGTGGTTCACACACTCGACAATTATCCTCATCATACTCAAGCCCAGAACTAAGACGATTTTTTACATGAGTGCATTTTATATTGCTCTTCCATTAATCTTCAACGCCATTTTTTACCAACGGTAATAATAATAATAGTAATAAAAATAATAATGATAATAACAATAAGAATAATAATACGTCAGCGAGAATTTTTGTTTCGTGATATTTCCTACGATCTACATTCGTGCAAGGGGAAAATGAACAAAACAATTTGTCCCAAAATGTAAAACCGTGCGTTTATGTCCGATCAGGCAAATGCGACAACTTTTTCCCAAACTTGGAAATTTCTTCTCCATTCTTCGTCGTCGAAAAATTCATTAAATTGCTACGATTTTTCCTCAAACGTTTTTAATCGGAGATTTGGCTTTTATGGAGATAAAGACAAAATACGTTTCGATCGTTGTCTCTCTTAATAATAAATTGACATTCAAATAAAAATAATCATCGCTTCCGTCGCTACGCCACGACGAGATTCGAAATTTCAGAGAGAAAATAATACTAAGAATAATAACAATAATACAAATGATTAAAAAAAAAAAAATAATAATGCTTCGGAAAAAGGCGACAAGTTTATTGTAAATGACAAGTATGTATATTACCGTGTTGTATATCGAATACCTCAAACTCGATCAATATCAGTATATTGTTATACAAGTGATCGTTAATTAGAAATATGTGCACATAAAGCTTTGAGCTTGAAATAAAATTGGAAAAAATGGGATTCATTTTCTTCCCTGCGAAGAAAATATCGACCCCACACTGACATGCATTCATTGCTGAAAAGTAAAACTTTTTTGTAAAGCTTGACGAAAACTCGAGAATCCTCGGCGCTTCGGATGTAAAATTGAGAGTCTGCCACGGACCCAGATCTCGGAAGACGAGAGGAACGAGTCCACCCACGATCA
This sequence comes from Hyposoter didymator, assembly GCA_037952995.1. Lineage (NCBI taxonomy): Eukaryota > Metazoa > Arthropoda > Insecta > Hymenoptera > Ichneumonidae > Hyposoter > Hyposoter didymator. The sequence goes on from JBAJMU010000009.1 coordinate 2,527,205, forward strand.
ATTCCTTTTTTATCTTGTATGAGTTGATTGAGAAAATCGCGAGCGCCCCCGCGCAAGACGAATTTCTTTTTCTTTTTTTTTTCAGATTTCATCGATCTCGATACGAGCCTGGAAAAAATGCAGGTAATGGTTTATTTCCATCAGGTCGCGATGGCTCTTCACCCGAAAGCTGAAAAATTGGTTTCAGAAAAAAAAAATTCAAATTATCATTTTTTTAATTTGTAGATTCTGATCGATGCGTAATTCTTGCTCCATTTTTTTTCAATTCAATCGATTATTAATAGTTCATCCTACGTTTTTTTTCAAGGTTCTCCAACAAGATTATAAGAGACTAAATTTAATTTCCAATGGGACTGTGTGTTTGCATCCTCACAAGTGGATCTCAACACGCGAATCTCAGTGCTACATGTATTTTTGCTTCGCCCAAGTACCGTCTGATGGGATAATTCGTACATCCATCATTTTTAGCGAAAATCGGATAAGAAACAGTGTTAGAACCGCACTTTCTGTTCTCTCGAGTTATTATTAAATATCCGAAGCATAATTCACGCGCGAGAAAACATTTTACCGCAAGATATAGTTGGGTCTGAACGATCATCGTGTTTATTGTTTTTTTAAATAATTATCACAGAAATACGATGATCGAAATTTTCGACTTTCTGTGGTCCGAGAATTTTTATTAAAAAATTTTTCTCGGGCTACGTCAACGTGTGTGATGCATGCTGGAAAAATGCGGTCCTGTGTAGGCAGACCCTAGATCACTGTGGAGGTAAACAAAGACGAGGTTAATCGGCCTAATCAAAAATTCATTATCAAACAAAATTCAAGGCAAAAATTCTCAGGCGCCAATTAGTTGTCCGTTTCATTAAAATAGTCGTTGATGAGGCATCATTAATTAATTAAAATCGATTATTAAGTCAAGTCATTCTGACATATTACTAATGTAATTGCTAAATTATATGACGAGTTTAAGAAACGCGGAAAAAATATCGAGAAAAGGCCAAGGAGGTGAAGAAAAAAGCGGAGAAAATGGAAATTCAAAAATCTCGGTTTGTTTCTACCTGCTGCGACACAACGGAAGTTGAGAAAAAGAGAGAAGAGGCCCTAAGGCCGAGTCGTCGTCCCAAGAATTCTTTTTCTTTTTCTCTCTTCCTTTTTCAGTCTCGCTACTACCTGACCTTCTCCCATTGTGGAGCGATGTTTTTGGGACCTTGGGCCAAAACCGAGCATCAGTCACAAGCTTCTCTCACGCATGAAAAAAANAAAAAAAAAAAAAAATCAGTGCGAATATGGCCCTGGCCCTTAAATCTCGTCTCGTCATCTTGCTGGAAATATAATTTTATCCCCGGGCCCCCATAGTGATCTGCGATGGTGCATATAGTTGTTTATGAGAGATGGTTTTGGTGCTTAGATGCATAGAAGTGCAAAGTGGTCCAGATTCATCTGAGAAAATACATCTTTGTCTTTATATTTTTTTTCTTCAAAAAATTAATACTTTGGTGCCTTTTTGTAGTCGGAGAGTTTCACAAACTCAACCTGGCCGGTACAGAGCGAGTCTCTTAATCTTTTACACACTCTCTTCCTCTCTCTCTCTCTCGCTCTCGACACAGCATCCGACAAACTTTTCTCTGCCAGTGTATAGGTATATATTGGATATTTAAATATATATATATATATCGAATATTCCCCGTTGTCGTTAGGCAAGGGTGCAAAAGAGGGGGAATATGGTCTTCGTACAGAGGAAGGGGCGTCTCGCGAGCAGTCCGGTCTTCTTTCTCTCTCGCTCTGTCTCTTTTGCTCTCGCTCTTAGTCTCAACTCTCGCGGTACCGGGTGACTCGGAGACCGGACCTCAGAATCCACAGTCTCGTCGAATCCTCGAGTGTGCGTGCGCTGAAAAGCGCTCCAGCATTTCTCCGGGCTTGCCTTGTAGTCCGCGATTTCTTCGGGGTGAAACAGTGGATTATCCTTTTTCCCCCAGCATCGCCCGCGGTCCAGGCAAACACGCGAGTGATTTTTAAAATTTATTTCACGTGTGCAACGCCGCGCGCTTTGGAATATTTCATCTTCCGGGTGGATATCGCTCGAGAGGGAAAATTCTTCTCAGTACGATTTTTTCGAACAGCAGTACACACCGGTTTTGTTACCAGCGGGGGTCATCGCGGTCATGGCTGTCAAGGATATCGCGATCGGTGAAGGCAGAACGATCCACAGGTACGCGATTCCTTCAAACTTTTTCCTCTCCCTCTGAATTCTTCTTTTTTTTTATTTTCTTTTCAATAAATTCGCGGATTCTGTGGTCCATCCGATGGCCATAGTTTTTTTCGGGCTTTCGCTCCTCAAGGCCAAAACATTCGTTTTGTAAAAAAATTGGCAATTGGAAAAAAATGCCTGCGACGAATTTAAATGTAAAAATGTCGAATTGACTTTCGAGTCGATTCATACACGACGAGGATCAATGTGCCATCAATATTTACACGCGGAAACAACGTTACGCTCAATCATAATTGCATTAATTCGCGTAGTCAACCTCCGTGACCATGAGATTTACGCACATATGCATTTGAATCGAAGGTCCGCGAGTGGCAATGCGTCGTGTTACGTCAATAGAACCATACGAACGAACATGGACGCATATATATCAATCGCACAGATTTCCATCCTTTCATGTTGTCTTTTTCGTTTTTCAATTCATCTATGTCTTTCAATTCATCACGACTCTACACAGACTTTTACTCGGTTACGCGCGAGGCGAGAGAACTTTACCAAGATTAAATGCAAATTTGTGTGCTTCGCTGATGTCACACGCGTTCTCGCTCCTATGTAACAACGTTCTTGGCTTATTTGACGATAGTATGATCAACGGGAGTTGCGTTTCGAATTATTACCTCCTCTGGACTGACAGCCAAGGTGTAGAGAGACTACGAGAGAAAGAGAGCGAGAAATCAGCGAGATAAATTGAGATGCTGCGTGGGCGTTGGACGATAAAATTAATAAATTCTCTCATTCTCCGTTGAAAAAACAGCCGATGAAACGAAGAAAAATGGTAAATTTTGAAAAAATGTTATTTCCGCAAAATCTCATCACTTTTTCCTTCTCCAAAACTTTTCGTTCTCATTAGCAGAAGTAACGTCATCGCTTCTGAACAATCGTTTTGTTTCTTTTTAGAAAAATTGTGATTATTAGCGTTGGAAAGAAAAAAATGATTCGTTCCCTTACAAACTCGCGATCTGGACGTTTCCATTTACGTGATAATATTCAATATACGCGAGATCGATTAAACTGAGTCACTTTTACCATTAGCACCCATACGCCCATGTGATTTATCTTGGCATTCGTACGTGTAAGCCGATAACTATACATCGATTATGTTTTTATCCGCGAGTGTCGTGTCCTCATAAAAGCAATTAAATCGAACGATAAAAACGATGCAAAACATGTAATAACTATTATTAGTCATTAATTTATGTGTTGGATGATTTTTGAACGTTTGAAATCGCAATGAGATTTTGTTTCGTGGAGGAAAAGTGGGTACGGGATTGTTTTGAATGTACGAAAAGAAAAAGGAGGAATAAATTTGTTTTTGAGTCTCGGAGCTCGCGGCGACTCGGAAATAAGATCCACCGGAGAGTATCGAGTAACGCGCGATTTAAAGTCAAGATAAAACATCATTGAATCTCGTACGAGCGGATTTAATCGATTGTACGCTTCGTTCTCATGGTTTTTGCGGTTTCGTCCTGTCCTCCGGATCATAATTTATGAATGGAAGGTTGCACAGAGCCACGCAACCGCGAGATCCAAAGACGAGAGAGAAAAAAGGGGGACGCACGCGGTCATTGAATTACCGAATGCCTCTGCTCCCACGAGTTTCGTCATTTTTAAGGGGATTCACGTGCCTCGAGATACATTGGTTAACAAATGGATAAAACAAATGGATTGGGAATAAAAATGCTTGTAGTACGCGTGTGTTTCAAAGCCCGTACCGCGCGCTTCACTGATCGTCGCCGCGTGTCTCGCGAAATTAACATCGCCACTTGAATTATTCACGCACGTTTTTCGTTACAAAACCTGAATACAAATTACCTCACTGTTTGTACTCAAGTCCTTGGAAATATTTCGTTTCGAATTGTCCACAATAACGACTTTTTTAACGCCTCTAATTCCTCAAAAACTAAACAGCCTTTTCTTCCCCTTTTTATTAATCTCTCACAAACCATTATGGAATGTCAACTTTTTCAATGAATTCTCGAGTACTTGTTCTTCGTGCCAACTGCATATGTTTACGAAGCTCGACGTAAAGAGATCAACGCTCTCTCGATCTATTATCGTCGTATCTCTCAATTGAAGCATATTGCACACGTCGCCTATACTCGTAATTATAAATAATTAAACGGATGATTAAAGTGACAGGCCGCATTGCAAAGTTTTCTCCATTTTTCTCTCTCTCTCTCTCTCTCTGTTTAGTTGCCGTTGTGCGTTTTGCTCCTCGTTCAGGTTGTCGCATATGCAAAACATATGCGTTTTCTTACAAAACGAAACATTTGCGACCTCGTTGTACGCCACGTACGCTCGAAACTAACCGATAACAAAAACGTGATGTTTCAATATCTCTCGTACGTGTGTCATACCAATTGACGCTGGAAAATTCAATTTTCAACCCAGTCAAAGATTTTCTAACGCGTTTTTCGACTCTATAAAAGGAAAACTTTTCAAATCTTAGTGATTCATCAAATTCTTATCGTTCCACTCTATCTAATCATAATTTAAACTCATTCTTCGCCTTTTCATTATTTTTCGTATACCTCCACCTTGTACGGCATGACTTGAGATGCAGTCAAGGCGGAAGTGAATTCATAAACGGAGTCCTTAAACGGCAGGAAGTCTTATACCCTGTTAGCTCGAGATAAGCCCTCGACTGTTGGAAACACTTGAGCGAGAATGCAGGTGTGTTCAATGTACATAATAAATAAAACAATTCATAAAGCCTTTCCATTTGCGCGGTGGATCGAGGGAGATAAAGAAAAAAAAAAAAAGCAGTTGAGAAAAAATCTCACCGCACAGGTGCGCGTTTTTGAGTAAACTAAGAAAAACTGTCAGCGAATAGTTTCGAGCGTGTTGATCAATTACAGATTTTAATAATCAACAGTTTTCTATAATTCCGTGTCATTCGCTTGAACGAACGCGAACGCGAGTCTACGGAATTGTCAACAAAACGAAAAAATGGTCGGTAAACTAGAAAGATCCAAGGCCACAAAAATCTGAATGCCTATCTATACCGAGACGTGACAAATATCTTGATCCTGAAATAACACTTGGATCATCGGGCCGATCCCATCGTGCCAATTAATTTCAAGTGACGAATCTCCTTGATGACGAAATTGTATGTATTTATGAAAAAATTATAGCAATCGGTGTATGTTTGCTTTCGATAAATGCTAATTGATGTGAATTATCGTGGAGAGTGCCACTTGGCTCCTTCGCGTAAAAAGTGATTTTCTCAGGAAAAGAATAAGAAAAACCGAGTTACGTGAACGAGAAGTGCACGTCTTTGGTGAAGCAGCCGCACGAGAGTTTCGTTGTTACACAATCGTTTCTCGAACGCTTGTACAGTTAACTTATGAGGCGAGTGGTCTTCGCCTTAAGAGCGTATGTGCACGTTCTGTCGCTGGACTCCAAGTTCGACATTGATAGCTCCAACGTCAAGTTAAATTGCTTTTTACCTACTTTTGCCTTCTCCGGCAATCTCATGAGTGGTGTTTGCACTTAACCTATCATTGCTTTTTTCTCTCCTCTGCAGCGTGATGCAAGGGGAAAAAAAATCGTTTTTTACAGCTCTGCATCATCGTATTCACTGGACGATGACGTTCGTTGTGTTTCCATCGTCAAAAACTTGCTCAATAAGTATTTTCCATCAGTTGCACAATTTCCACTGAAACGACAACAACAAAAACCAGTCAATTCTTTCGAAATAACAAAACTGACAATATTTTCAAATTTTTGTTGATAACGAAAAGCCAGTAAATCAATGATTCACGCTGATCGCAATATCTTGGAATTTAATCTCGGAAATGTACAGAGACTCCGTGAGATTGTGATCTCGTGTTTCGTTTGATTTTCTTCTTCGCAATTGCAGGACATTCCCGCGAGGTCTTTCGAGCGGTGAAGCTGACGCGAGAGCCCGACAGGGAAAAGTAGTTCGAGAGTCACTCGTTATTCAGAGCTTTGATAAATCCGAGCAAGACGTCCTCCTGATTCGTCGCTGTTTGTGAAATTTTCATCGCGTCGAATATGCTTTTAAAAATATTCTTAATTGTCACGGACGATAATTAGCGTGGATCACGAGCACGCTAATTACTAGTCGTTAAATGCTAATCAACGTCCACTGGTATTTTTCGAACGCGCAGGCACAACAAGAAAACGCTTTGGGAGCAATATTGAAAGAGGGGAAAATATGAGAGAAAAGATTTATCATGACGTCCCATATTTCTCGCTATCAGCGATAGTTATCGGCGGAGTCGATGAACGGAAAAAATGCATTTACTACCTGCAGTACGCCCGAATGGGGGTCAACTATATTTATAAATTATAGTTACAGATTATTTGTGCGTGGCACACAAGCTTGAAAAAGCATCTATTCGAAGGAGCGTGGGTGGAGAATGTACGTTGAATATCTATATTCAGTTAAATAAATACAAGGCCCACGTGTGACCAGAAAAAGGGGCCCACACACTCGTTCACCTCTTTATATTTCGCACACGGTCACGTTCGATATCGAGATGTTGAGCTTCATTAATTTATTATTATTTCTACTACCATTATTATTAAGCTAAGACCGCCTTCACGCAGTAAAGATACTTTACGAGAGAAAATATAATCGCCCACACAATACAAACGCCTTTGCGTTTGGCTCCGTTGCATCAGTTCCCCGACCGACATTACGACAGTGAAAATTTTCACCGTCAATCGTTTATCTTTCTCTTCATTATTTCAATATCGCGTCGATCAATATTTTATCCATTTTTTCATCATTTCCAATGTACACACCTCTGCACAGCGATCCATCATTACCATGACCTCGTGCAAAGGAAACGGACGGATCACCTCAAGGTTCTGATCGCTGTTTGAGGATTAGTGTCCAAAGATGAATGGGGTCGTTGTTCGTGGACGAGACGAATGTTTCTAGTCAAAGTCAGAACCGCCTCAGACAATTGTACACCTTACTAAATTTAGACGAAACCCGCAGGGTGCATCGTAACGAGACTCTCTTCTATTTTCCTCTCTCGCGCGCTCTCCGCTTCCTCCGATTTTCTTCCAGTTTTTATTTTGCTAAACTTTCTGCTTCTAATCTCCGTAACAATTTGCTCGTAGGAGAGTTGCAAAAAATAACGAGCATAGAAAACTTATTAACGAGTTTGACAGGCTAAACCATTTTTTCTTCATCCGAGTGTTTCCTCGGATCCGAAACTCATATTTTGACGAGTTTTATTTTTGTACACTAATTCATATAATAACGCTGTGCTCCGGCCTTGACGACCAAGCGATTTTTAACTTCCTCCCCCCGCCCCCGCAACATTCAAATTGATGACACGTATTCCGGGAGTAGAAAAGAGCGCCAAGGAAAAAACCAAGTCGTCTTCTGCCTCAGCGGTCTTGCGGACTCCGCTTAAAGAAACGCGACGTTCCGAGGATTGAAAAAAATATTATATTTTCTCTCCCTGGCTTTTTGGACTCGTGGAAAAATTCTCTTTTATTTGCTCACGCATTTCTCAAGATACTTCCTACCGGGCTTGAATATTCACGCCATTTCACTCTCGCTTCGTCTTTTTCTTTACCTCGAACTTTAATTTTGTTTTCACACTATTTTCGTCCACGTTTAAGAAATCTTCACAGTCACGTACGGGCTACTCGGAAAGGGGATGAGAGACACACGTTGTGTGAAAATATACAGGGGCGACAGGAAAACCTGAGTGTCGTATATTTTGTCCTGTCAGTTATTGTTTCTAAATGAATTTTATTCGATTTTTTTCCATTCATATTTAATTTTCCAGCGAAAAATATATTTTTCGTTTAATTTTTGCAAATTAATTTATGGGACAAATATATTCTGGCTGTTTTTACGATTAGTACAAACAGGTGAACTTGGTATCAGTGTTTTTCTTTCACTGCTTTGTTGCCTCGTCACTGAAACTTGCGATAATCCCTTATCTCGCGAGGTTTTCTTATCTATGAGTTACGAATTAAATTCTATCGATCTGACGTTTCATACCGCGAGGTTCACCATTCCTACGAACATTAAATTTTCGTAATATCATCGCTTCCTGTTAATCATAACATTTCCTTCGTTTATAATTATTGATCGAGTGCTCTCATTGCAAACGTTTTTCGTTCGAGTTTTCGTTCGTGCTCTGTGTCGATTTTCATTTGGGAACGGTGACACACAAGTCTGGATGGGAACTCATGAGTGAAAGATCGTTTTACTTTCCATTTTTAACGACCTCGTTCAACCTCATATGTCTCTCGGGCGTACACGTGAGCTCCGCTTGTTACTTCTAGTTATAAGCTTTTGTCGGCTTCGACAATATGGACCTTTGATCGCTCTTACAGAGTATTTCAATAGTCGATAATATTGTGACACAAATTTGACGAAAAAAAATCATTTTTCTTTAAATTTCCTTTGTCGTGATCAAGTTATTACGAATGGGGAATTTCGATGTAGACGACGTGATTCTTTTTTCGGGTGTTCCAGTTCTTGGAGAATTATTCATCGTAAAGAAAATTGTAAAACATAAAATAGAAAAAAGTGGTTACTCACGAATTACGATATTTCACTTGGAGGGTGAAGAGCAATTAGGAGATTAACCCCACGAAGTGAAGAAACAAATTGGTCGTGGAGAACCTGTAAGTGGAAAAAATGAAGAAATAAAAATACACAGCGAGGATCTCGAAATGCGGAATGAGAAAAAAATATTCGAGATAAATAGAGCTAGAAGCACGGGCAACGAGGAGCATGCTCTCTTTCTCTCGATGAGTACGGAGCAAGCAAAAGCGTTGCACCGCCGCGTCGTCAGACCAGAAATCCGGGCACTACGAAATTAGACATTCGTTCTCGTGAGTGCGAGTGTCATAGCATGGAAAATACGACGTTTTCGAATCGTAAAAGACAAACTCCAAAGTAGAGAAAAAGCTAAAATCGTATACAAGCCACAAAATCGAAAAGATCAAAAAATTCAAAGTTCTATTCCTCTTTATGAAATGAATGATTCATGTCTCTCATCTCTATTTTCATTCAAACCAATAAGTCTATTTTCTACAAGATCGTAAATCTAAAAAAAAAAAAAATGCAAATTCGACACTTTACTAGTTTTTTTACCGACTAATTTGATATTTTATGATTTTATTAATTCGCTTCTTTCGTAAATGTTTCAGGAAAATCATGTAGTGTCGAGTGGATCAGCGCAAAAAAAAGGGACTTTAACGTTGAACTTGGAAAAATGGCATTGACCGTATCCTCGCCCCGCGTTTTCAACGGAAACGGTGAGTTGACATGAATAATTTGCAGTGATTACAAAAAATATTGCGAGACCGAAGGAACTTTAAAAAAATTCAAAAATAATGGTGACTCAACGACTTAAAATTGGAAATGAAATGAGACTTTTGGGAGGATAAAACAGTCCGCGAAGTTGACGCACAAAACGTCAACCCGTGTTTTTCGTAAAATCTCGAACCTGGTGAAATAACGCGAGAGAGATTTAGGCGAAGAGGAACGAGAGAGTCGAAAGGATAAGTCAACTAGGAAAATGAGTGGTTGGCATGGACGCGTAAAATGTACACAAGTGTTTCATCTCGGCTAACGAACTTTCAAAAAAAAAAAAAAACACAAGAGAAAACATAAGAGAGACAGAGAGAGAGAGAGAGATGGAGATTATTATTACCCACCTACTCCTGGAAAGTCGCCAATGGTTACGGCATATTTTGCTTTTATAACCCTCGTGTGGATCTCCTGGTCGTTAACCTCGCCACTGTACAATCTCGTTTATGTTCTTCGCCTTACTTTGTAACAGCTCATTTAAGGACTCGTACCTGAAATTCAAAAAGACGAAAAAGAAGCATGAAATTTTGTATTTCTCGGCTTTTTAGGTTTAAAAACTTGTTTTTTTTCTGTTGGAGCGTTAATCGCGCATCACTCGTGCGTATTAACTGTGCGAATGTACAACAACATACAATGATGAATATTTATTGTTCGATTTTAAGTGGGAAAGCAGGGTTTCCAGTCGGACTCGACGGGTTCGAAATGTCTGTGTTGTCCGTACGGTTACCACATAGATTTGGATTTCGTGCGTTATTGCGAAGCAGTAGCCGCCGATACTACGAGTGACAATAAATCGACGATCGAGAGACGAAAGAAACGGGAACGACGACGACAATGTCAATCCATGGAAATACTTCTCGGATTGGTACGTCACTGTCTTGCTGAATAAACTTGTGAATTGCGCAAGATTTACGATTTATTCGTTTTCATGAAATTTTAAGGTGGATCCAGTTTTGGAAGGACTGGAGAACCAATCGCCGGAAATAGCTCAGGATAATTTAACCGGTAACGGTATAACGACCTTACCGCGATCGTGCCATACGAGACCGTCGAATATCCAACACACTCCGGCCCTCGATCTCAGCGATGTCGTTGGCGATTTCGAGGCGACCCTTCGTCGTCTCTCCAAGCCATCAAAATCCTCGGAACGAAAAATTCAGCACGAAGTTGGTGAGTCTATAATCCATAGAAATTCAATTAACTCGATAAAAATCTCTCAATTCATTAATTTTATTCTCTCGGCAAAATTTCTATATTGTCCATCATCAGTTTTTTTTGTAAGCACGATTAATTGTCACGCGTGTTTGCTCTCTTCGCCCTGAATCCTAAAATCATTTTCTCCCGTCACGCTCGATTCACTTGGATGAACGCGCGTTGAAGATCTTCATAGTGAATTTCTCGAAAAAGTGGAACTCATGGAGAAGAAGCAATGGGAAAAAATAATGAATAACATTGATGCTCCCGAGTCGTACGAATAGAAGTCCGAGTCGGATATTTACTCAAAAAACTCAAAGGCTGCGGCTCCAAAACAGGATGTAATACCAACGGAAACTCGTATCTCACGATCTTGCGTCAAGATTCCACTGGCGAATAATTTATATCCGAAATTTTATTGACTTCTCAATTTGGGACGAATGCCCTGTCGTACAAATTAATTTATTTTTATATTTACGACTGGACTGACACTCGATACGTTTTTTCGAATGATTATAGAAATAATTAAGCACAATTATTCGTTTACTAAAATTAAGTTTTTTAACTATTTCGGAATCGTGATCATATCAAATTGAAATGATTCAAAATATTGGTGGCTCGTGTGCAACAAGAATTGGAGGTTGAAAAATAAGTTGATGAGAAAGGAGTAAAAAAATGTTTCGTTATAGTCTCGATTCGAGGGACAATGTCTGGATCAAGTGGATCCGTCGCAGGGTCTCTGTCTCGCAAAAGGAGAGAGTAATTCTACGCTCAGTGTAGTCAGCAAATCCTGCAGAGTCAGGTTAATGGTGTCTTTTTTCTTATTCTCAAGATATTAAGTATTTCGTTCTAAAAAATGAGAATAAAAGCGATCAACGATTGTATTTTGTTCGCATTATGTATGCGCAACGTTTCTACGAATCGAAATAATTCCCATGTGAATTAACGAAGACGGAGTGTGCACGTGAGATTTGCTTTATCAGCAAATTATCAAGGATCCCTTTGATTTCGACACTCTCACGAAGTCGAGAAGGAAATTATGAGATTAAATTGGAAAAAAATCCTTGACGACTTCCCTTCACACGAGACAAGAATCGTAGCGAGAAATGGCGTGCGATTTCGCTCGTTCCCTCATTTTTTCTTTCTCCGTTCACGTCGTAATAAGCAGATATGTAAAATTTGTGGGATACTTAATTAACTCAGTAAATGAACCGTTCGCTCGATGCCTCCTCGTGCTCTCGACTCGATCGCGAGGACGAACTTGCTTAATTGACTTTCGTAACGTGTTACTGCAGCGCGGAAATACGAATTTATCGACGGAACAAGGTGAAAACTTCTCAATGATAAATGAAGAAATTTCAAGCAACAAATTCTTCCACGTACTCGAGAACATTTGATGCTCATGAAAAAGAACTCTTGGCAGGTTTCATCGAAAGCTACGAGGGAATCGCCAGTGCGTGGCTGGAACCACCTGCTTCCGCTCGTTCAACGTCCCTACATATCCCTCCTCTCTTTCTTCCTTTTCCCAAAACAAGGGTGTCACAAATGCTCGAGAACGCGGGCAAGCCAACCCCTCGAAAATTTGACTTACACCCACTAATTTTCCTCCGAACGATTCACGTATGTTCAACTGTCCCTTGAAATCGCTCGGGGCGAATGCACCTGTTCCCCGCCTCCAACGATTCACATTTCAATTTAAAATGCTCTTCCCCTGCTTCGCATCTTGATCTACAGCATTGTCGATAACGAAGAACGCTTCAATTATCACCAGCAATTAAAATCGATGATTCAAACTCGCTACCGATCGGTTTCATTTGCTTTTCGAGCCTTCCGAACATTCTAATTATTGGTTGAGGAAAAAATTACCGAAGCGTGTTGGAAATAAAAGTACGAGCTTGGCGTAGCTTCTCCGAGGGAAATGTTACAAGACACTGGAAATCGTGGACTCTGAACGGTCACGGGAAATAATTTTTCAGCCCACAGCGAGGAGGATGTAAGGCAACCGTGCCACGAGACACGAAACTCCCAACCGCAAAACCGTTGTTGCGAATTTACTCTTTCCCTGCCGGACGAATAAAAAATGATAATTCTTTTTTTTTTTCGTTCTTTCTGATCGATCGAATTTGCCCGTTGAATTTATCGTTTTGAATAAACGTCGCTCCAAAAAGCCACATTAGTACAGTAGATTTTGATAGAGTACGAGGAAGAATTTTCCATTTACTTGGCCACATGTGACAATACAAAAATAGCAAATCCGTCCACAAGATTATTCACGCACAGGCGTTCCTTCGCGATCGACTAGAAGACGTCATTAATTACACCAACTTGAATGTTCGTCTATATAGAATAGTGTGAGTGTGTGAGATCTCGTTTATTGCCAGAATTCGCTATCGTCGTAACAATATCGAGATCGACGAGAATCGAGGCGATTTTTCGAGCAACCTTGCCAAGACGAGAGATCGCCACATATGGCGTTTTCTACAAACGTTGCACCTGTCTCTCGAACGCGTAAATGCTCTCGCAACTGCCACCATATTCTAGAATCGTACTAAGCAGAGAACAAGAATTGTTGGGACTAAATTCGAAGCGAAAAAAAATGGAAAAAAAAAAACATTTGACAGTTGCTCCGATTTTCAAAGAAAACTCGATAACGTTGATTTCGTTTCGTGATGAGGATCGACCTTCGGATTAAAAAATAAAAATCGAAGGATCGAGCGTCGAAGGACCTTCTTCTTCGATTTAATATTCAAAATATCGCGCGGGCATATGATCGAACCTTTGTTGAAGCGAGGGGGCATTTCTTAAGCTCCCCCTCTCACACGGTGGTTCACCTCGATGAAGCCGCTCGGTAGTTTTGCCGGCCTCGCGGCACAGTCAAACGTTACTGCTCGTCAGTAAAACACCACTTCCTTCCTCGCGCTCTCGAAGGACCCTGTGCAAACAGAACGATTGTAAAAACAAACAAAATCAACCGGGGGACAATTGAAAGTTACGAAAATGTGACGAACAATTATCGATTCGATAAACACACGGGATTATCGATTAAACATGAAGAAATAATTACTGTGAACAAAAAAAAAAAAACAAAAGTCTGAATGAACGAGTGATAAGTTTTCAAGTTCAAGTTAAAGTTCCTCCCCAACAATTCAATCTCATTAATTTTATTTCAATAGTTTTATTGTCTCCAGTGAATTATTTAATTTTGTGTGTTTTTTTTTCGACGAACTTATTTATTCAACAATGGGTGTGAAAAAATTCATAATGAAGCGGTTGCCTTTCTGCAAAATTAAACTAAAAAGGAAATATCGTGAGTGCGGATGATAATTTATTGTTTATTATTTTTGTGATATTCGATATTGCCACATTTTTCAAAAGATTTCACCCTCCGAATCACCCAATTTATTATTTCCATATCGAATTTTTTAACTCGATGGTGTTTCGTTACGAAATAAATATTTCAAGGAATTGTAATGTAAAGCACGAGAAGCGCCAAAAATGTCTTTCGATTAAACAGACATGCGAAACGTAGTTGCCAATGAGTACGAAGACAACGCGAGTGATAAGAGAGCACTCTCATGATAGCTCATCATTTCAATAGCTTCGGAACGATACAAAATTTACAAACGCACACTTTATTTTTAAATATTTTCAATAAGCAGAAAAAAAGCGACGAAAACATTCGCCAAGTGTCTCGTCTTTTCATCAAGACACTCTGCTTTTGTTAATTGATTATGACGCTTAATAACGAACTGACAAAGGTAGAAACACTTGTCCGGATGATGCATATTGCTCTCGTTATCCCATCAACTTTCAACGAGAGGGCAAAGTTAACGTTCGGAGGAACGACTTTTTTGCGTTATCAAAAGTCAAACAAGCGCGAGAATTCACGATCGAACTACCGTTGGCCTTTCTAGTCAGAGATATACCAACTCGACGCTTCTCACTCGTTACACACAGCGACTACATTTTACATTTTTTACAGAATTATGGAAATTTTAATTCACCAAGATTATTATTTAAATTGAGAGAAATCCAGATTTTAATTGCCTGCGAAAAAATATTCCGTTCGAAGAATATTAATTAATCAAAAGAAATTTTCACTATTGCTCCGAGATTATTCGCTCTTTAACTCGCCGAATTCTTCACCCAATTATTTATAATTGATATTCCGCGAGCGATCAGAATTCTTATTAATTCTCTACAGATTTAACGATACGATTTTTTAAATTTATTAATTTTATACAATTATCGAGTCTTGCGTAACGAATAGAAACGATACGATCTGTTGGATTCCTCAGAGGCATGCGATTGCCTCAATAACAAAGCTCGTTTATCACCCAAAACATGTAAATAACAATTTTCATTATCGATCACATTCACGACTCGTAAAAGAGAAATCAGACGCAGTATTTATTATCGTACAGTTATCAGATTTGACGTACACGTTTATTTCATTATTATTTACTTTCAACCTAAATATTCATCCGTTAAAAGATACGACGAGCCCTCATAGGAGCCCCTATAAATTCATTTTCTCGCCAATAATCGAGAGAATGTAGAAAGACAAAAGAATGGAAAAAATGTAGCTGTGAAAATCGCGAGCTCCGAGCTGTTTTTCCATTTTATTCCAACTTTTTTTTTCTCTCTTTATAACGGTATGCGTTTCTACGCAGTATCACACGCAACCGCTATTCCCTGGTTGTACAATTACTATACTAAAATCTTCCCCTGCACTCTCATTATGCAACCGTTAATAATTACACGAAACAATTATTTTCCATACCAGAGTTAGTGCATCGTAACGAACCGGTCACACACAAAGCTCTGCCATTTTCATCCTTGAACCTATCCCTCGTTAGTGTTGATTGTGCTTAATAAGCAAACATCTGAAAAGAAAAGCTTCCATGAATATGCACTGCAAAGATTATCAACAATCCGTTATATTGTTTCGATTTTTTCCGGAGCTACCAAAATAATTAATTTTCCCAAATTCTCCAAGTTTTCGCTTTAATTTACGATCATAAGTTTTTTTCTTTCCATAGATGGCATTAACCCGCCGGCCAGTATTCAGATTAATCAGCACACAGAGTTGGCCACAGACTTTGACAATGCCAGTATCGGTAGCGGAAATTCGAACCTCAGCACTGGGGCTCTTCAGGTATTTTTCCACATGATTATTTCAATGTCAACTGCACGACACGTGAAATTTGAAAATTGCACTAATTCAGACGATTTTGAATATATTTGAAATTTAATGATGGAACGATTTGCAGAGCATCCGTGAGCAAATGGCGGTATCGTTGGAAAGGATGAGAGAACTGGAGGAGCAAGTAAAAGCGATACCAATGTTACAGGTAAATATGATTAACAAGATATGGAAAATAGATCGAAAACGTAGAGACCGAAAATGAATGAATTCTTGACGAAGTAGAAATTGGAGAAAAATAGGAGAAGCGAAAGAACGTTAGAAATTTAATCGCTTGGCTACCGAGCTGGAACAAGTGGATATAGCGGTAAAACCGATCGAGCCTGAGTCAGTGAGTTCGTCCTCACCACAAAGCTTCTCAAAATTATTCAGGTACGAAGCGGTTCGTTCGGATAGCCGAAGGTTGACGAAGTTTCTCGAACCAGCAGAAAAGTAAACAGATCGTTCGTAAATCCCTTGCGAGGGGCGTAACTTAATAGCCGAAAATGTATTGAAACTCATTGGCCAATTGGCTGGTAGAAAACCGTCCGGGGACCTAAGGGTCGGCGGCACGTGTTGATGAATTTTCGAGGCTCGTTTGACGCTCGGGTTTTCCTTTCGCCTCAGTACACGATTTACTTCGAAACTCGGCACGTCGAAAAATTCATGCAAATCATTCTCCGAAATAAACGAACCGGCTGGAACGGGAAAAACGAAATTCCTCGGGATTTTTCAAACGACATGTTAAAAAATGCGGATTTTTACTCGCCAGGTTCAAGTGTCGGTGTTGAAAGAGGAAAAACGTAATTTACAACGTCAAGTTGAGGAGCTCAACGAATCGAAAATAAACAACGAGCAGGATTCATCGATATATCGTAGTAATTCGTTTTCACTCAAGCGTAGAAACAATGAGAATACTCCGAAGATTCCTGCGATCTCAACCCGAGATATGGGCATAATGTGCGGTGTCATGACGAGAGACGTTGGAGTTTCCCATCAGCAGGTAATTAACCAATTTCTCTATGAAAAAAAAAAAAAAAAAAAACTCCTCAGTCGAAAAATTTTTGGGAAATGAATTGCTGCGAGTGAATATAAAGACGAAAGCATGTTATTAAAAAAAGAAACATAGAGTTCCTTATAAATGTTCACACTCTATTTCCTCATTACGAAATGTATTTTCGCCAAGAGCGACGTTAGTGCACAAGCATTGTATAAGTTGGTTACTTCGGAGCGTGTGTTCCAACGTGTACAGGTTTGGAACAATAAAAGAGCACTTGGGGGAGCTCGACTTTCACCGGAGCCTTTAACATTTGTACAATTTCCTCCCACGCACGAGGATCAGCAATAAAAAGGGCAACTTTCTTATTTTCAACGTTTTTTTCTTGCCCATTGACTATTGCAGGTGAGAACTCGGGATGTTGGAATGATAACGAGTACACCTTTGGCACGAGGCGTGGGAATGAAAGATCGAACGAGTCTGAACGATTCGAGCTTCGACGAGGAAGATATAACCAACTATTTGGACATAACTTCAAAGCCGAGAACAACGAGCAGATACGAGCTGGAGGACATGCGAATAGAGCGTATGATGCCGTGCTATCCGAAAGGGCCGATCAGTCTCGCGAGTTTAAACGGAACGGGATCGCCAAATACGAGACGAAAAAATGTACAAAACCTCAGACAGAGTCCTATCAAGTGTGAGACGATATTACCGGACGTTTGCTCGTACAAAGATCGCTCAAAATCCACATACGAATCGAGAAAAGACAGCAGCACCAACACCGAAAAATCTAGTCCCACGAGCCTTCAACGTAGTGCTTTGAGGTTTGACGAGATTTTACCAAGGCAAGAAGACGTCGTGATCGTTCGTAAGCCAGCAGAAACAAGAAATATCGGGACGGAAACGATACTCCGTATGCGGGACATCCACAGTCCGGACGACATCGCGAGAATAGTGGAGGATGCACTGAGAATTTATCAGGAGAGTATCCAAACGGAAAAGGCATCGAAATACACACAGTGCGTACCGGAAGTGACGAAATTACCGGATAAAAAAGATCAGCAAGTGCAAGTTTCGGAAGCTTTCAAAATGAAGATGAACGTTGGCACAACGTGCAAACCAAGAACGATGGAAGCTGGAACCGACGTGGGTCCTCTTCCTGGAACAAGAACGATAGCCACTGGCCCTGATCCCGTCGCCACGACCAACGTTATTTCTCTCAATTCCATGAATTCCCTAAGAAGCCATTCCTTCAATTATGGCGACACGAGACCCAAGAGAAAAACAACGAAAAGCGTTGCTTCGTTGACCGAAGATCTTATAAAAACAACAGCAAGAAGCACTGAGACAACTGACCTGCAGCCGAAAAAACGCGACTTTGGGACATCGCCATTCAAGAAAATCTTCGTCGACGTCTCTGTAGGCGATTCTCTCAAACCTCACATCGCTATTTCCTGCGCTGCCAACTATTGCGACAATTGTAAAGAAACTATTAAAAATCTCGCCAAACAAATGTCCAATAGTTCGGAGATTCACTGCAACAATCAAAATTCCCCTATCGTTTCGAGGATTCCTAGACCGTCGCACATCAACCTCGGCAGCAGTCCGGACCATCGGAGACAATTCAAGAGACAGGACACTTATACCAAAATACCAGCTTCCGGAGTCATCAGATACGACACTGACAACCGGGATCACTACGAAACGAATAATCGGTAAGAACATGAGTTTTTTTTTCTCTTCTGCGAATGAATTTTTGGCCAAGAATTTTTTTTCTCTGGCCCTTTCGAACGAACAAAGTCTCGCGGTTCTTTTTGCCCGATGGACGAAGGTCTGCTGCTGCTGCTGTTAGGTCGGCGAAAGGGGAGCATGCGCGAACGACAGCTGCACGATATATAATTCTATAGAATCGTGCATGTGTGTGGGTTTATGCGCGTGCACCTGGTACTCCGTTCATAGCCTGCTCCATAAAAAGCCAGTATACAATATTCACGGAACGTAGTTGTACACGCGCATGTTCAATCTCTGCAAATTCCATCCTATTGTCGTTGATTTTGCAGTTTACTTTGAACGTATTTGCGAGTGAATAATATCGCGGCTTCCACTCGGCAATCTACAAGATTCTGGTGCTCCTTTTTCTTCCTATTCGTCAAATTTTTGTTAACATCTTTCTCGTCTCCTTTTTCAACGACAATCAAAACCAATTGACATGGTCAATGGTTGAAAATCCCGAGTGACGTACATACGTTTGAGCTCGATCGATGCTTCAGCAGCAACAATTCAACTGTCGTATCTCCAATGGAACGGAAATCATTAGAATCGAATCATCCCGTTTCTCCGGCGAAGGGTATTCACGTTTTACACCTCTATTTTCTCCGAAATATCCGGAGTCTCGCGCTTGCCAATCCGTCCAGAATGCCAAATATTTCTGAAAGAATCAACACGCTTAATTAGTTTACAATATTCATAAAATAAAATTGGTTCTCGCGTGATTATATACGAAGCAAAGGAAGCAGAGAGGTCGCTTTTTTGTTGTGGTGCCCGTAGAATTTCAAGGTCATTGACTCGACGGATTTATTTGTATTTTGCAGATTTTGTTCCAACTGAAATATGTGAATTTTTTATTTACAGACTACAGCAGCAGCAAGAAACGGAGGAGATTAGAAACGAAAAGAAAGAACCCAAGGAGACTGGATTACCTGAGAAGGAGATTGAATTATCGGATGAAAAAAATGTGTTGTCGGATTCCGGGATGTTTCAACCGATCAACGATAAGCCTCGTGAGAAAGTCGAGCCCAGCAAGGAGATGCGAGCAGCGATGAAAGTGTTGAACGACAATTTGAAGAAATCACCGAGTAAAAATTTATCGAATCAGACGAAAAATGCGGCGAATGTTATCCAGCAAGAATGGTTTAAAATTTCGAGCACAGCGGCGGCGAATCCTCTCGACGTGGAGGATTATTTAGACTGCTTTGAAGAATTCTCCAGTCAAATTCTCGAATATATCGTCAACATGACTGATTCCAGCGGCAATACCGCGATGCATTATGCAGTTTCACATGGCAATTTCGACGTCGTTTCCATTCTACTCGATTCCAAAGTTTGCGACATCAACAAGGCCAATGTCGCTGGTTACACCGCCGTTATGCTCGCAGCTCTTGCCGATCTCAGGAATTCTACGCACGCTTCTGTCGCTAATCGTCTCTTTCAACTCGCCGACGTTAATATTCGTGCAAAATTGGTAATTCAGCATTTACTCTTCTCATCCCATCAAAACAATAAGAAACATTTATGCGAAATCTGAAAATCGTTGAAATTTCATTCGAAAATACCATCACCAAGTATTTCCGAATTTTTGCTTATTATTTTCTATCGATTTTTGAGTATGAGAACGTCGCCGTTTCATTATACCGGTTTTTTTCCAATCAGCATGGACAAACGGCGCTGATGTTGGCCGTTTCCCACGGTCGCAAGGACATGACGAGGCTCCTTTTGGACGCAGGAGCAGCGGTCAACATCCAGGACGAAGACGGCAGCACAGCATTGATGTGCGCAGCTGAGCACGGTTACACGGACATCGTGAGATTATTGCTGGCTCATCCTGATTGCGATTCGTCGATAATGGACGTGGACGGTAGTTCAGCGCTGAAGATTGCTCTAGAGGCTGGAAACCGCGACATCGGTGTCCTTCTGTACGCACACGAGCATGTCAATCGTGGCACGAGTCCGTACTCGTCCATGAGACGAAGCCGAAGGGGCTCTAAGCCAACAACCCCGACGGGCCCGTCTCCCTCAGCGCCGGTCAGTCCGGCACCTTCTCGAAGATTCAATTCTTCAACGATTTCACTAAATTCCACAAAGTATTCTGGAAAACAATGAAAAACACTTTGAAAAAAGACAAAGACACCGGAGAGATTTAAACGAATGCATAGAGTCGTGGAAAAGGCATAATCAAGGGGAATCGTGGTAATTTTCTGTGATTCAAATTATTGTAAAAAAGAACAAAACGGAGGAAGCAAAAAGTGTTGACGAGATAAATATTATATTCGTAGTTTAGAGATTTATCGTTCAATTTACAAATAATGAAAATGCATTCGTCTATGTGTGGGAGTCTTTTTCAATAATTTATTAATATCGCTACGTATGCGACGTATACGTATGAATTTTGACAATTTGTAAACCGTCAAATTCAAATGTAGAAGAATTTATGGTAAAACACGGTGCTGCAGTTATGAATTTTTGTGAACCACGTTTTTTTCAAATTCTTCACACTCTACTTAACGAGTGTTTTGTATTCGATATATATAGAAAAATATATTCGTGCATACAAATTGAAATATGCAGGCTGGATCAAAGGAATTCTCAAAGTTGTGATCGATTCTGTTGACAAAGAAATTAGAACCGGAAGATCGAAGAACCCTCGATTTTGCCTGGAATATTCCTTGGTATTTAGCGCCGGGTGAAATTTTTTCAATCTGGCTCATTGAACTATTTTTCTACGTGCTTTTTGCTTCAGTAAAAAACCAATCGTAGCATTTTTTCTGAATAATAAATTCTCGCCCTTATCCAACGGACTTACAATTTCAAGGGAAGTGTTTCTCATTTCTTTTTCATATTCCAAAGTGCCGACTATCAGACTTTTGGCTAGGGGACAGTTTGGAACATTCCAAAAACAATAGAAATCCCAATTTCCATTTGCAGACAGTCTGACGTATGTGCCGGGCCTAATGTTACATTTTTCCGAATCTGCTACACACAGTCGGGGATGGAAAAGTTTTCTTAATCAAGCGTTCTGCTCAACTACCATTTTTATTCTTATATTCAGAACAATATTTCTATAAAAATACTGTATTTACAATTAGATCAATTTATGAAAATTTATTGATAGAGTAAAAGAGATATGGCAAAAAAACGTTTGATGGAAAAATAATAATTGTTGATGTCAAATTAACAGATGTGACTTTGTAGAGTCAATAGTGTCTTACTGTTTGAAGAAATTGAACAAGTAGAAGAAACGCGTATACAATGATTAAAGTCTCAAATTTGTGCATGAACGAGTTCGGATCTGACAGATTAACAAAAATGCAGTGTCCGTTGTAACTGCCAATTGTTGGGTTCTTTCCCCTTGGAAGCAAAAATATAGATTACGATTGTCCCACGTAGTTGAAACGAGAAGAGAAAAAAGTACGATTAGAGGGTTGTGAATAATAAATTAAGTTATTTGAGTCTATTTTCGATGATTTATCGTCGTCACAAAGACTCGATTCGAGGAACACGATCGTATGTATGAAAGAGGATTTATGAAAATCCTGTGTATGCATATTATTAAAAGAAAAACGTTAACGAAATGTGAATTTTTGTCGTGAATGAGTCTGGTCGTGAAAAAAAAAGAATAACGTAGCGAATGTTTTCAATAAAAAGAATTAAAAATATTAAAACATCATGTCTAGAAATCTACTAGTTTGTAGAAAATGTTTTTTCATTGTTTGTGCCTTTGTAACATGTTATACATATACATATATATTATTTATATATAACTATTAAATAATAAATCGAGTGGCTGTTTGCGCACACACACATACATCGAGGTAATTCGTAAGTTATTTTCATCAAAGATTTACCCTCATAAACCGCATCCTAGCACGTCGCCGTCCAGTTTGACAACTTTCTCGTTTGATTTTTCGATTTTTCATACGAGACGGAAGTCAGAGTACTGCGAGTTCGCGCAGCGACGCGGCGGTGCATCGAATAAAAAAGTGTTTCGAACTTCCGACTGACCATTGCCGATAACACTGCTAACTGTTTGGCGGAAACTTCGAGTAATTGCTGAGAAAACGTGTAGGTGGTGACTGGACGTCGGAAAGTGCTGCCAACTAGCGAATTCGATTACAAGCCACTGCTCAGGTTATACGTAGATTTGGCAATAATGCACGAAGCGGGGGAAAGTTATCCCCCCCCTCCCGGCCTGCTGAAATTCGTCATTTCGAGACCTGTAGGTGCAACCGTGGTCCTGAATCTTTCTCTGGGTCTGTAGTGTTTCAGGAGATAGTATGCGTGTGAAGACACACGTTCGTAGCGATTACGTAGCAGCAGCCGCCTATGTTCAGTAGTAAAAGGCAAATGAAAGAAGATCGAACGATTGCGATATGGTATTCGAGTGTGACGTTGGGAGTAGTCGGGAGAGTTATGAAGTTGTTGAGTGACAACCGCAAGCTCCGCGCGATTGTCCGTGAGTTGCGCGATAGGTAGGAGAAGTCAAAGAACGAACCAAGAGGGAAGGGGAGGGAGAGAGTTTTCGTCCAAGCAAGATGTGTTTGTGGGTGCGTTAATCTCTGTCTCTTTCTCGCTCGCGCGCGCACTCTGTACGGTCATGAGTCAGAAAAGCCATGGTCGTTGCAGGCGTCTCTCATTTCGTAATTAAATTTGTTGCCCTAAACGTGTGTCCCGGGTGCCCCACCATCCGCAAACCGCGCACCCCTTCCTTCGTCATCGCGATCGCGCGCGCGTTCGGACGTTGTCTCGTTAGCTGCTGCTGCTCCAAGTGAGCGAAGGAGAGAGAGGGCGAGAAGAGCTATGCGATCCATAATACGAAACTTTCGTGTCACTATTGTGTACACGGGATTGTTGAGCGGTGACAGCAGCTATACGAGAATGGCACTGTGTCTCGTCGATTCGACGATTCACCAAACTATTCTTCGCGGTTCCTCGTGAACGTTTTGCTCATTTGTCGCATTTTTTTTTCTTCTTTTCCTCTTTTTCGGCCCCTTTTCTACCTCCTTTTCCTCCGTCTCTCGGACCTCTCCGTACCCCCTGTTATTTTTATTGTCTAGAAGAAAAAAAATCTCCCTCGAAATCCCAGTTTCGCCCATCGAGTGCGAGAGAACACGAGACTGTTTTTCTTTCTTTCTCTCTCTGCTCTCTCTCTCTCACTCTTCCCCCACAGTCATTCGTATACCTCGAGGATTTTTTTGAAGGTAATTCAGTGCCAGTTCTTTTTTTAGATCATATCGTTCGGGAACATGCATTTTTACAACTCTATCGATGATTTATCTGCGATATGATATCTGCCAATTTTCATGCAATATTCTCACTCTCTTTTCTCTCTTTTCGAATATAACAATAACACCGCGAATCGAAAAAATGTCGTTTTCATTCGATTTTTATTTTTTATTATTTCTCTAAATGCAATCTGCTGTATTTCACTCGTCACCCACGTCTCGAATCTTCGTGTGCAGCCTCTGTGACTCGTAATTTACTGTTATCTGCAATTTTCTTTTCGTTTTTCACGATATTCTTAAAAGTCTCTTTATTCTTAGTCTTTTTCTTTTTTACAATCGTAGCCTCGTTACTTTCTTGTATTTACAGTCCAATAAATTAACTATATAACGCTGATTAAGTTACTCTTAATTGCATTTGCTTTTCTCTAGATAATTAAAAACACGTGTTTGTACAGTTGATCATTACCGCTCGTACCTGCAGCATACTTTTTCACTAATTAATCAGTTTGCTTCCGGCGGCGTGTTTCTTTCATTTCAGACTTTCTGTGATAAAGTAAAGATCCCAAAATGGATCCAGTGAGAAATCGGCCTAGCAGGCCTCGTCTTAGGTCGCACGGAAATTCTGCCAGAGTTTTGGTATTCGATCAAGTGGAAACGGACGAGAATCCTGGCAATGCGGAGCTCGAGCCTACCGTGCGTCCGGCTCAACCTCCTAAACTCGTTAGCAAAGAAGCTCCCGTCCGACCCGGTGTGTATTTCCTTTCGGCGGCTAAAACCGCAGATTTTTCATAAAATCTCACATTGAGCAAAGTTAAAAATAGTTGAGACATCGTTACGAACGAAAAATTGTTTTTTAATTTCAGTCGGTGGCGAACTTTCGAATTTAGTGCGCATGAGAAATTCTGCGATTGGAAAATCTGCACCTTCTCTATCGGTTCACATGGTGAGTTCTGTCTGGGAAAAAAAAAACAAACTTTCATATTTTTTTCGGCTGTCGTTAAAAAGTTTACAATAATTAATGACAAAATTGAATAATTATTGAATCTTTTTCATTGTTTATTTGAAAATCCGTAATCCCGTTAAACAAATTGGTATTCCCGTTCAGGAGCACCGAGGAACATAAATTTGACAATACGAAGAGTTCCTTAATGTTCAAAGTATGATTGGTTATTGGACACGCGTTATGTAATGAGCTTATGCATGTTTTGTGTTTGCAGCGTGAATTCAACATTCCTCGGCGTGCGGCAAAAGCAGCTCATCGTAAATCATTCATAGCAACGACATCACCGACGTTGCCTCGTTGTCAATCGCCCCTGTCAGGTGAGGGAGTAAAAAACGCATTGTGTTAAAGGTCCGACCGGTTGAAACCGCGGCAAAATTGAAGCTTCGATGAAACAAGCGGTCTGCGACCGACCGGCGGTCCCATTCGTATGGTTAGCGAAAGATTGTTTGGCAATCGCCGCGAAGAATGAAGGAAGATACGAGCGCATAGGACTGACAAAAACATTGCGCAAAAGAATTTTTGGCAGAGCATAGCTTTGATTTAAGAATATGATGTAGGCCAATAACGAGATTGCTCGAAGACGTCGTCGATGTCGATGCAACGCTCTTCTATGCGTCTCGCCTCGTTTTTTTTCTTTCTTTCTTTCTATTCCTATTTTTCTTGTATTTAAACTTTGTCGTTCGATTCGCACTTGTATATTTTATAATCCTCGCGCCGAATAATCGCTCATAGACTTTAGAACGTTTTCGAACTCGTCCAACGTGCTTGCCTTCTCGTAAGATTTATCAAGTATTCTTTCTTTCGTACTCTACACACAAATCAATAATATTCACATATTCGTTTATTTGGTTATTCTATAGATCATAGCTAATTCTCGATTCTTTGAATACTTTTTTTTTTTATTCTCGATCTAGCGTTCGTACCGATCGTAGGCAGTCCCCTAGAGAGTCCTAGGATGTCATCCAGTCCGCATTTTGCTTTTGCTCCAATTAAAAGGTATCTATCGCTGTCAATCACAGCTGGGCTTCATGAAAATACAAAAAAAAATGGTCTTTGTCATGATAATTGGGAAATATCGTTAAACTATTTCCTTCCTTGCAAGTCGAATGAATTTTTTATCAATCGTTGCCCATCTATGGACAAAATTCTAGTCGTAGAATAATTAGTCGTGAATTTTACTTTGAAAAAAATCAAATTCACACAATTAGAAACTTGGTATTTCATTTTCTACTATATTGCAGTAATTATTTTGTATGGTTTATAAATTTTGTGCTGTTTCGGAACGAAAATAAGAATCGGTGCCGGTGCTTCGGGTACGGCTGATGGCAGACGATGGTCCGTAGCCAGCTTGCCCTCCAGTGGATACGGAACGACTCCAGGCTCAAGCAACGTTTCGGTAATTGAAAAAAAAAAAAATTGATAAACCACAAAATATTGGAAGAATTTCGAAAAATGGTAATTGTCGTGCTTATACGCCTTTGCACAGTCACAATGTTCGAGCCAGGAACGTCTTCATCAACTGCCGAATATACCCACGAAGGACGAACTGAGAATGTTGTCCTGTCATTTCTCAAAACCAGGCACACCGTGCTCATCGCATCCTGGATTTCCCGGATCCAGTATATCGAGTATTCCTGGCAGTATACCGTTCAGTCTCGAGGAAGAGGACCGAAGGTCACCGCTGCACCGTCCAAGGTCTCGGAGCTTGAGGTTCGTTGCAGAGTTCTTTTGTTTTATTTGGATTGAAAAAAAAAAAAAACGATGAGCTAATGAGGAACGATTGGAAAATTGCAGTAGCCCGAGTCGATCTCCGGTTTTGGACAACGAGATCCAAATGATGAATACGCTCTACAAGGAACGTTTCCCCAAGGTAAATAAATCGACTCGAGGAAAAATACGATACGTAATATTTTTGGCGGTTCGCCAAAGAGAATCAGCCGGTGGAGATGTGGGAAATACACATTCGAAAATACACACGGCCACATGTTGCTAAATCTTCCGAGGGTGGGATGTTTCCGTCCTTTTTTTCTCTCTTTTTTTTTTTTTTTTTTTTTTCTTTGGTTTTCCGTGTTGTTTGCCGAGGTCACGAGTCTGGCCTGAATTTCGTAAGCGATATTGGCGTCTCGGAATGAGGATCGCAGCGCGAAAAATATATTCTTTTTCGACGCGTGGAAAATGTGAATGAGTCACGAGCCGTGCAGTGACGTTCTTTGTTTTTGTCACGTTTCAGGCAACTCAACAGATGGAAGAACGACTGACAAATTTTATAAATGAAAACAAAGAAATAGACGAATACGAGGTCGTTTCTCACATGGCTCAAGACTCTCTGCCCATCATTCGCTTCGTCCATCATCAAATAATCGAAATGGCACGTGACTGTTTACAAAAGTCACAAGAGAAACTCATTACGTCCAGATACTTTTATGAAATGAGCGAAAATCTAGAACATCTTTTGGTCGAGGTAAATTTTACTCTCGGTTCGTTCAACGACACGTTTCTGGCTCGATGACTAATTCTTCATTTCACTTTGGTCCCTTGTACCTCCTTACCCAGACGAAGGATAAATCATTGGAAGCAGCGACACGACTGACCGGTTTGATAAAAAAGCTTTTATTAATAATCTCGCGGCCAGCGCGGCTTTTGGAGTGCCTCGAATTCGATCCGGAAGAATTTTATCATTTGCTCGAACAGGCCGAGGGTCAGGCTAAAATAAATATTGGCATTAAAGCTGATATACCGCAGTACATAATCAACAAACTCTCTTTGAACAGAGATCCGATATCGGGTAAGAAAAGATAATTCATTCTTTTGTCTATTTCACTGTCCTCGCATCCTCGTCACAAAAACAAACAAATATTATTTCTCATGCCTTTGTTAATTAAAGAACTACAAGACGATATCAACAAACTGGAGGACTCGGCGAGTTCCAACTGCAGCAACCCGGAATTTGCCTCCTCGAGTCCAAACAAGGAAGACGATGCAAAGTCTCAGCGCGTACCGTGCGAGAGTGATTACGAGGTGCTCAAGCTCATAAGCAACGGTGCTTACGGAGCGGTTTATCTCGTTAAAGAGAAAACTACGAGGCAGCGTTTCGCCATGAAAAAAATTAATAAGAATAATTTAATGCTGCGAAATCAGGTCGAACAAGTGTTTGCTGAGCGCGACATAATGAGCTTTACCGACAATCCTTTTGTCGTATCCATGTACTGTAGTTTCGAGACTAAAGTAAGTCTACAATTATGTCCATCCTCACAAGATATTCCTCCAGCCACGAGATTCAGATTTTCAACCTTTTTTTTCCCCCCAGAAACATTTGTGCTTGGTTATGGAATATGTGGAGGGAGGAGATTGTGCGAATCTCTTGAAAAATATTGGACCCTTGCCACCTGACATGGCAAGATTTTATTTCGCTGAGACTGTCCTCGCGGTCGAGTATCTTCATAGCTACGGAATCGTTCACCGTGATCTCAAGCCCGATAAGTGAGTATTTTCCTCGCGAATTTCATTCAAAAATCCCAACAAATATTTATTTTCCATTTCCGTAAATTACAGTTTGCTGATTACGGCCTTGGGACATATAAAACTAACGGATTTCGGTCTCAGTAAAATGGGATTGATGTCGCGTGAGTAAACTTAACTTTTCATCCGCACAAAAAATCCTTTTCGCACCACGTAATCATTGAATTTTGGGAAAAAACAGTTGCGACGAATCTCTACGAGGGTTACATCGACCGAGATACTCGTCAATTCTCGGACAAACAAGTTTTTGGCACGCCCGAGTACATTGCACCCGAAGTAATTCTTCGTCAGGGTTATGGAAAGCCCGTCGACTGGTGGTCCATGGGAATAATATTGTACGAATTCTTAATCGGTTGTGTGCCGTTTTTCGGCGAGACACCGGAGGAATTATTTGCTCATACGGTGAACGGTGAGTCGAGGAAAATCGTTATGACGATTCGAGGAGCATTCGAGATTAAACAATTCATTCATTTTGCCAGACGATATCGAGTGGCCGGACGAAGAAGATTGGCCCGTGCAGCCGGAAGCCAAAGACGTCATAACGTCGTTGCTCGATCAGAGTCCTCGAGATCGTTTGGGCACCGGCGGAGCTCACGAGGTCAAAGATCATCCATATTTCTTTGGCGTCAATTGGAACACGCTTTTACGACAAAAAGCTGAATTTGTACCGCAGTTGACGAACGAGGAGGATACGAGCTATTTCGATAGTGAGTATAGCAAGTTCGAAAATGCAAGAAATAATCAAAATTGCTTTGATCATCGATAATTGTAATAATTTTGAAAAAAACAGCTCGAATGGATCGTTACAATCACGACCTGGGCGAAGATACAGACGACACCGACGACTCCCCGTTGTTCGGTTCGTTCTCCTCGTACTCTCCGCAATCGCGGAAAATCTCACAAACTCGTCCACCGCAAATAGCTGACGGAGAACTCGATTGTTTCACGAAAAAGCAATTGTTCCGTAACGAATTTGAGCGGCCGTTGTCGCAAATATCGCCAAGTTCCTCAACAACGTTTTCTCCGCCGTTGCGAGCGTTGGAAAAGCCAATCGACAAAAATCGTAGCATCAGCACTGCCAAGAGTATTTTACCGTCGGAAAATCTCAGCAGATCGGACAAGAGCTCGGACACTTCGATCACGAGCTTGATGTCCGTCAGCAGCAGCAGCGGCGAATCAAGGTCGACAATCGTTAAGAGCAATCTTTCGATCGAGGGTAACACCGCGAATCTCATGAGCACTCCGGATTCGTCGCAAACCGAATCGGATGACATCAGTCCGCAGATACAGAGAAAACGCCACACTCATTCCTCTAGGGACAAGCTTCCCAGGTTCAGTATTTCCATTGACGGTGATCACACGTGAGTCATTTTGCCAAACCCGGCGAACCTTTTTTTTATTTTTATTTTTATTTATTTTATCTTTTACTTTTCGTCCTGCCTTTCGAATTCGGCGCATCTGGCTGGTCGTCCTTTTCACCATTTCCCGCAGATTCTTGCTCCGTTCCATTTCGTGAGATCCTTTCTATTCGGAAAGCCCGTAACGCTATTATTTGGAATCGTACTCGCACGTCATCACTCGTAATTAAAAGTGCATTCGACGTAGCGCGAGTTTATCGATCGAGAGAGTAAAAAAAATTCGTTTTTTTTTCGCAGACTCGATCTTGTGGCTGCGCGAAGAGATGCTGCCGAAGACAAACACAACTCGAGCACCGATTCTTTCGAATCCTTCAACGCCATCCCTCTGCCTCCTTCGGCCAAACAGAGATCGCGATCGGTTATCAAATCCGCTTCGACCAGCGGCCTTTCCTTGGTCATACCGACCACTGACTTTTCCTGTAAGTTGCTCTGCTCGATAACTTTGTTTCTGCCGTTTGTTCGGTAATTCAACGAATTCAATCGTTCTAGACGATCCACCGATCTGTGGTCAATCCATCGAGTCTCCCGGTGGATCCTCAACGGCATCTTCGCGAGACACCTCGCCCTGTCGAGAACTCAGCCCGCTCGTCACCAGTCTCAAGCCTCCGATCATTATTCGTCGGGGTCCTTGCGGGTTTGGGTTCACCGTACACACCATAAGAGTTTATTATGGCGACAGTGACTTTTATACGATGCATCATTTAGTCATGGTTCGTTGAAAATTATTTCTTTGCTCATTTGATAGTTTTTTTTGTTGTTTTTTTTTTTTCGTCTCCGTGGCTTCTTTGCAGCAGAAATTTATTTACATGGAAATGATGATTTTTTTCAGGCCGTCGATCAGTCGAGTCCCGCCTTCGAGGCAGGTTTGAGGCCGGGAGATTTAATAACTCATATTAACGGTGAGACGGTGCAGGGGCTTTTCCACACGCAAGTATTGCGTTTGATGTTGAGCGGTGGCGACCACGTCACGCTGCGAAGTACTCCGCTAGAAAATACGAGCATAAAGACGGGAGGTAGAAAGCGGGAATTGGCACAGAGCAGAATGGCGCGACGAACGCTCCACAGGCAGCGAAAGCAGAAGCGTGATCAGTCGGAAAAAAAGAGAAAAGCTTCGTTGTTCAGGCGCATAAGTTCGAAACGTGCCAGTGTCGAGATGCAACAGGTACAGGCTTCATGAATTTTCATCTTTCTCACAATTTCAGGATCGTCTATGGTTTTTGTCCAACGAAAGCTCATGATGCGGCACCTTTTCCTTTCCTTTCACGTCACAAATGTTACACTCTGCGACCTCACGAAAAAAAAAAACACATGAGAAAAATATTGTTTGTTTATTATTTTGTGCAATTTTCCATACGGTTTTCGCTAAGATTTTATTTTTGTTCTTTCGTTCCAGCCGTTAAGTATCAGTTGCCCCTTGTCGGCACCCATTCTACCCAGCGACAGCAAACCTCCACTTATGGTATGATTTATCGTTAAATATTTGTTTATTTTAAAACATGCCTCCGATGGTTCTTCTATTCGAAATCGCGAGTTTTATTTTCCGGTTCTTTCACAACGGCACGATTTTCACTCATACATTTGATCGTTCCAATAAACAAAGTCGTTGTTTCTGAAAAAGGACGATTTTGAAGGATTCTTCAAAGTTTAACCCTTAATAGTCACACTTCCGGATTGTGACGTAATAGTCACTGGGATCTTGTCAACTCCACTCAGTTTCGAAGGCGATAAATAGTTGAAAAATTGTAAAGAAAAAACATAAAAATACATTTTTTTTCAACCCTTGAGAAACGATCATGATGATTGTATTTTATATCGTTTCATAAGCCTGAAACAGCATGGTTTCATGTGGAAATAGTTAAATTAGCGAACGGTCAAAAAAATATACGCCAGATTTTTACACCGTTCGCTAAGCTTACGACTTCCAAAACTGAACTAACGAGCCCTTTCGAATAATAATGATGAGGCTACTCCCTACTCAAAGGTCCAAAATACCGACAGAGAGTGCCATAAGTCCCATTTTCTCAAAATTTCTAATTATTAAGGGTCAAACGTTGTTATCCATGTAAAAAAAACGAGAATTTGGGGAAGAAATAGTGGAATTGGGATTGATCGAGTTTTAATGACGTTTTTAGATGGCAGCTGGAATTTGTTCTCCGTCCATGGTAACACCAAGTCGATCGTTCCAATCGTTTTCTCGGTCACTGCCACCGCAACAAGAATCATCGCCTTATTTAAGCGGCGTTGGAAAACCCGTTGGTAGTCCATCACCCCCGACCAACCGTCCCAGCTCGGAATCTTATCACTCGACCGGTAATTCGAGTCCTTGCTCCAGCCCGAATTCATCCTCGCCCGGCTCGAGTACGTCGACCGGCAGTATCGCCAACATTCCCAATCAATCCCATTACCAGCGACCGAGCACGTTGCACGGCTTGAAACACAAGTTACACACAGCAGCGAAAAACATACACTCGCCAAATCGACGGAAATCCGTCGGCCATATTCCTCTCTCGCCGCTCGCGAGGACTCCGAGTCCTTCACCGATTCCTGCTAGCCCGACCAGGAGTCCGAGCCCATTGGCTTTCCCCACTGGCCATCAGCCCGGGAGTTCCAACACGACACAGTCCTACAGTCCAGGTAAAATGAACGAATTTTTATCAAATGAATTAAAAAAAAAAAAAATGAAAAAAACAAAACGAAGGAAAAATATGGAGGAAAATATTTCAGGAGCCTCTTTATCAACGCCGAGCAATCAGAAGAAAAGTTACGGCCGACCAAAATCAGCAGAGCCAGGATCGCCGCTTTTGCGACGCGCACTAAGTCCCGATCGGCTGCATCCTCGTTCAGCGGAGAACAAGACCTCGATATCGCCTCTGGCGAATACGGTAGTTCGCGTCACGCCCCGGGTAACCAAAGCGCAAAGTTCATTGAGCGAGAGCCTGGACGAAGCTGCGGAAACGCAATCGAGAGATTCCGGTGAAGGTGCCAAGTGCAACGAGAAGAAATTGTGTATGGATACGAAACAAGTTAGCGAATATACGAAACTTACGCATGGTATATCGATAAACATAGCTTCGGTTGGTCTCTCAAATTCATGCGGTAGCACACAACTGCCTCGCATTGCCGAGGAGAAAGATTCGCCAACGGGCAGCAAGTCCGAGGAGAAAGAAATCCTCGAGAAAAATAGCAATAGTTTTTTTAACAATCCACTGCCGTGCTCGAGTCACCTGAGCCAGTATATCGAGCGTCAAGCGTCTCTGGACTCTGGCTCCAAAGCCAACGAGCCCAGTTTCTCATCCTCGAGAACAGCAGCAACAACATCAACCTCTGCACCCTCGACTGCGACTCCAGCAACTACGTCGTTCGATAGCAACCTTCAAAATTCGTCAAAAGCAACGAGCATAGAGACGCGTCTAAAAACTACAGTCTCCTCGTCTGCACCACATTTCGGTAATGTGCCTTGGCGTCGAAACAACGAATTCGAGACTACCACGACGACTCACCAGTTATCCAAATTAACCGTTCACGAGGCTAAGCCTTCGACGAAGAGCAAACCCGAGACCGACCCGAGAAAAATACTGAAACGATCTAAGCCCGACAGTGCTGACGTTCCGAGTCAACCGACGACGAGCGCGACGGAAAAAACATTAACGTCTCTCGACGATAAGTGCAACAAGTGATCATGCCGTTGATCATAGTTTTTCAAAGATATTACCAACGCTATTTCCACTTCTCCCAGAAGATAATGCTTTTTATCGAAATTCATTGAAAAAGGAGTTTGTTTCTCGTACTTTTTCGATTTATTCCCTACGCGAATTATTCCTCGAGCCGTTGGGTCGAATTTAACGGAAAAGTATCAAAAGCTCGGGGTAAAAAAAGCGAGAGATCCCAAACTTGCACCAAATGGTTGTCAGGGTTCTTGTGATATACGTTTCGTTTCTTCGCCCAATCTCTTGGGGCATCGATGTATAAATAGTTTTATCGGGAGCGCCTCCAGGCCTGGCGCGAAAATCCGCAGATCTGTACATAGCATGAGGATTTCGCACTTCCGCCAAACAAGCGTGTTAATTACTTTATTACTAATCGTTTCGTCTCGTCGGCGTACACATTATTGTGGACGTGTGAAAAAGTGAAATCTGCACAACGTTCTTACTGTGAATAATCCTCCACCGACTGAAGCATCGTTCTGTCTTTGTTAAAAACCATTTATTCTCTCCTCTGCTACGCAGTATTCGTTCGATCTCAATGATTTTGCAAACTGAGCAATATTTAATCAATCGTTTAATAAGGAATGCCTACAGGGTCAAAGCAAAAGATTCATCGATACTGTTCAATCGAAACAAAGTGAAATGAGGAATTCACGCGAATCCTGTCGATGTTCGTAAGCTTGCAAAAATATATTCACACGACAGACATCACGGAGAGACGAGGTTGATGCTCGACGAACAAAAGAGTGTCCTCTTGTTATTTATAGTATTAATAATCCAATTAATTTATTTTAATGGTTAGTCAGTCTAGATGTTAAAAATAGAGTTAATTTTTAGTCTGTTCATGTTGACTCGCGTTCTGCTTAACACTCTGGCAAAAGATAATCGCGATTGTTCGGTAAACGAACCGGAAATTAAGGATTTAGAGCTCCAACCACAAAAGCAGTATCGCCGATCGATGTTTAAGCTCGACAGCAAACTAAATTTAATCTCGTCCATAGATCTCGGTTAGAATTCTGTAGAGAATGAGCCGATCGCCGAGAAGCAGAATGACGTAGTGCGAGTTTACTTTGTTCTTGTACGCAACTTTAACGATCAACGTAGTTCTCCGGAATTTTTACAAAACTCCCAAAGCTCTGTCTTTCTGGTTTTTTGAATCATCGGACAAACTCGTTTCAATATTGTACACGAAAACATCAATTTCTCCTCTTGCTCAGTCAAAAGTATGGAGAAACCATTATAGAAAGGGTCCCTTGAAAGACTCGTGCACGGGAACTACGTCGACGTTGCGAATGGCTCTAAATTGTATGTAGTCGTTAACGTTTATCGTTTTCTTTGTATATGTGAGCATGCAAATGGGTGATAAATGGTTAACGTATTACTATCGCAAAATTACTTTATTTAGGATTCTTTAATAATTTTTTAAGAAGATTCTTGACACTGGAACTAACAATTTTTTGTAGAGAAATTTTCCGACGTTAAAAATTTCAAACATTTAATTTCCAATTTTCAACTTTTCTCCCCCAAACTCGTGTAAATTGAAATCGCGTTGCGTTTATGAGTTGCAAAAAAATGTGTTTAAGACTTTTCTTAGAAACTTTCGGCTCGCAGCCTTTCTGGCTATCTGCGGAAAATTCCTAAGTTGCTTCGTTTTCCAGCGCGATTTTTGCAACTTTTTAATGGAACTTGATGATTTCAATTTACACGCGTTCAGATGGAGAAAGTTGAAAACGTCTTCATACGATAAATCTGTTAATTTTAGTGACAAGAACGTTCGTATAAAATTTTGAAAAAAAAAATCTCTAAAGTCGTTTTGTGATAGTAATACCTTAAATAATTAACGTTGACGTTCGATTTCTTATCGAAGTATTTACCTAGTTGTCATGATGTTATAAAACAAGCAAAAAACAGAGTCAAGTTGAATGGACAGAGAGAATGTGGGAGTTCGAATTTGAATGAATGGGACAGTGGTCGTGATGTGATACAAAGGGGAAATAATTGTTTCAACGAGAAAAAATATTAATTGTTCGCTTTTTCGTCGTTGTTTTTGGGAGTATGAATTTTTTCGAATATCCATCGTAATTTTTAACATTCCTGTTTGCTGTTTTTAAGGAGAAGAATCAACGTTTATTCTCTATTGTTTTTACCATCTGTGAAGATTTTAATTCGTGCGAGATAGTAGTCGAGCTTTTGATCGAATCGAACTCCCGCCCGGAAACGCTGGATGTTTCTCTCATTCACAACTCACGCAAGTTGTTACAGAAAGATAAGAATAATAAAAGTCCTGCACAGATTTTCTCGTCGTAAAATAATCGTTCGCTAGGATTTCTAATTATTAACGAATAGCTCGTAATTCCAGTTTCGTTTCGAATCGTTTCTTCAGCTTTTTTTCTCACATCATTTACATCCTCGATTCTCATTAACAGCGCGACGTGCTACTTTTTACGCTTCAACGTGCCGATACGAGAATTTTTATATTTTTGGCTCGATATTTGTCGCTCGACTGCTTAACAAAAGAAATACGAATTAGAAAATATTACACGAAATACTCTGCCGAATAATCTATGAGAATGGATGAGAATAAAATACGCACTAAGCGACATATCTCAATTTGTAAAATGGGTTGTGATGTACAGACATTTATTCTTCATTTACAACGTGGACGAGAAGGCAACACGAAGCCAGAAAAACAGCAAGAGTTGGTCGTCTTTTTGCTATTGTTATCAGGATATTTTCTCGATATATTCATAAATATTGTCACTTTCGTGTCTCGAAGTAGGAATATTTCCTTCGAACCGAATCGAGATTTTAGAAAGATTTTTCTTTCCTCTCATTCGACATTCTTAACTCAATGTGCTGATGGAGACGCCAAGTTGCGATTAAATGAATGCATAATTTATTCTTAGAAATATCATTGATATATACATATTT
This sequence comes from Hyposoter didymator, assembly GCA_037952995.1. NCBI lineage: Eukaryota > Metazoa > Arthropoda > Insecta > Hymenoptera > Ichneumonidae > Hyposoter > Hyposoter didymator. The sequence goes on from JBAJMU010000009.1 coordinate 2,563,744, forward strand.
AATCAGCGGTGCGTCTAAATGTTGTTAGTGTATTACACGAATTGTGAACTGGATAAATCAAACGAAAAAAATACAAAAATGAGCGAGTGGAAAGCGTCGAGCTATTCCGAATAAAGAAATAAGGAAAATCAACATTTCTCGAGTTTTATCGAATTCTTAACAGCGTAAGTTCCCACTAAGTTCGCGCCCGATTCAACGTTTAGAAATTTTATTATCTTCATGGTATTCCGCTTTACCAGCTCCCATGTAATTTTTGAATGTATCCGGACCGAGTATCATTGCTTTTTCGACTCTACCGACGTTCAGGTAAACTTTCATTATCGGTTCCAAAAGAACAGGACACAGCACGAGCAGCGAGGATCGCGGTCGTCCGACAGGATTTCTTCTCAACATTTTGCACGTCAAATCGATCGTTCCGGAGCTAAATTCCGTTGGTGGTAATTTTCGCAATCTACCGCGATTTATTTGGTCCATCATTTCGATGTGATTCTTGAAAATTTTCGAAAATTATCAAAATTCTTAAATTTCATTGCAAGGCATTCGATGGAAATGATTTTTCCGGCTTACTTTTGTGTTGAAGGGAAATGCGTTGGTCAGAAGCTCGTACAGAATTATTCCAGCGCTCCATATATCGCATTTGAAATCGTAACTCTTGCCTTCGAAAATTTCTGGAGCCATGTACAGCTTTGTGCCTACGCGAGTTTTGGCAATTTCGCTAGTATAAAAAAAAGAATCGTTTTATTTACATTTCCGCCAAACTTTAGGTCGACGAAAAACTAATTCTTACTTTTCAACGTTTTTAGATATTCCGAAATCACCGATTTTCACAATGTCACCCTGTGCACCGTGCAGCATTATATTGCCTGGTTTTAAATCACGATGGAGTACTGATTGCTTGTGGATGTGATGGATGCCCAGGACGATTTGAGCGAAAAGGTACAAGGCATCCTGCAATATTAAACCATGAAAAACATTATTGCCTCGATGAAATGAAAACAATTTGTTTGCTCAAAAATGTTACCGCTTCTGGAAATGGCTTGTTGTACAATTGGAGAAGTTCCTTCAACGTTCCACGCGAAGCATATTCCATCAAAATGTATCCTTTTCCATCCTCGCTCCAAGAGCCGTAATAACCAACGATATTTGGATGGCGCATTTTTTTCAATATTTCAATCTCGTTCACGACCATCTTTGAAAAACCGAAAATTACCAGCAACTTAGACTCACAGAATTATATTTTTATTTCGTTTTCGAACGACTTACCTGGGGGCTCGATCGGCCAAGTTGTTCCTTGATTACGTAAAGTCTATTGTTTGATTTCGATCGCACACGATAAACGCAACTGTGACAAAGAAGAAGAAGTCACAACTCATTAAATTCTGAATTATTGGAAAATAATTTTTTGATCTTAAATTCTCACCCAAAGGAGCCAGCCCCCAATTGCTTTTCGTACATAAAATCACTGGATCTCATGGCGTTGAGATATTTCACAAAACAAAGTTCAAACTTGTAAAATTTTGTCTGTTATGTGAAAACTCAAGTGAAAGAATTTCTCTCTCGATTTTCACATGAATTGAGATATCAACGAGACTGTTGTCGATTAGAAAATGGCTTTGCTCTCCAGTCATAACATCGAAAATCGCAAACGGTTCTTATCATCGTCTCCGAATGCGGTATTAGTAAACATTCAGCAAAATTGAAGGTTTTTGTACGGAATTAGTTCGACGAGGGGGAAAATAGTGCTCAATTTTGAAATAAAATCAGTCGTTAGAACAGAGAATGTAAAATCACGATTACTGGGTCCTTGAGACCCGACGAAAATCCATTTTTTTTCATACTGTAATGTCCAAAATTTGTTTACACAGAACATTTCGTTTTTCAAAATCATATTTTTCATCAAAAAGTGGAGTTGCGATGAAAATTTCTCTCATATTTTAAAAAATAATTGAAAAAAAACGATTCATCAATTTGATTTTTCTTTACAGGAAAATTGGCTCGATTTTCTCGGAGCAGAAGTGTATGAGTAATTTGTATGCGAATGGAAGGGCGAGAAGAGGAGAAGAAACGTGGCTGGGCAATCGTTTCGAGTTCTCCGGATGCTGCGGCGCGTATGGACCGAGTCGCACACTTCGGCCCACGCACGACGTTTTTATCTTTCTCTCGTGCTCTCTCAGTCTTTCTCTCTCTCTCTCTCTCTCTCTTCACATGCTGCGAGGTCGCCCCAGAGTCTCCACATCGCTTGGAGTCTGTTCTGGCTCCTCTTACGTCCAAGCTGAGACAGTAGTGCCCAAACGGTTGAACGAGTAACTCGTTATTGTGTCTCAGATGCGGAATAAAAAGTGACGACATGCGTTCCATTTTAATGATCGCATTATGCGCCCCATTGATTTTAATCTCGGCCGACGATCTCACGGAAAATGAAATATCCTTGGACGACACGAACGCTGATAAAATAATCCATCATTTTATTGGAGTGGATGAGAATGATGGAGAATATTTGGAGCACGAGGAAAAACTGAATCTCGAGGAACTCTATAAGGACTCGGTCGAGGCTTACCTCGAGGAAGATTGGGACGGATGCATCGATGGATTCACCGAAGCAATCCAGCGGTATGAGAAAAAAAAAATTGCACCCAAAATTGCGAATTCATCAAACAATTGTAAAATAATGAAAAAAACGCAATTATGTTTTTTCACGTTTTTCAGCTATAAAGAATACAAAGCCGCGGTAGTTACGTGTAGACGAGATTGTCGCGCGCTGGCTGCAGGGGTCCAGCCGATATTCCCACACAACGTCGAAGATTTGCATTTTTACGAGAAGAAAGTACGCGAAACACTTTGCCTGTTAAATTGCAGCCAAAATTACCGAGATGTACACGGTCAGGATTCCCTCAAGCGATTGTCAAAGGAAATTGAAAAAAAATTCTCCGATTTAGCGGCGTACGAGTACCTTCAAATGTGCTACTATCAGGTAAACAAATAATCCATTAATTCAACGAAATAATTAAACAATACCGTACATTTCCATTGAGCAAATCAATTCAGTCAATTTTCAGTATTTTGCCAAATTTTATTCATCATTATTTGCTTATGAGGCATCATTTTTTCTACTATCTTTTCCAACTGGTCAACAGATAGCGGAAACGTACAGATGTTATCGAAAAAAAAAGTTGTCCAAAGCTAGAAATATTACGTAATATTCTGCCCCTAAAATAAAACTTACATGCATTATGTTTCTCCAAAACTCCAAACAGTTTTTCGTATATAACGACTTTAGCACACGCGGTTTACAGAAGGGGCTAATAGTGGCCTACATCATCGCTCCACATGTCCGCGACTTCGTGCTATTCGGTATAACGACGATGATCGTACAAACTAAGTTTACGATCCAGTACGAATTACATTTTTATTGCAAGAAAAGACCCTGCAATTTCTGAGTTGACAAAATTCAATTTTCTCAAGCGAATGTAAATTTGAATGTCGTTGCTGTATAAAATTCACGACTTGGAACATTAATTTTTATGTAAACTTTGTTGGAATATGGTCGCCTCGCTTACTTTAGTAATTTTGCAAATTTATGCTCAATTGAAATTCACGATAAAGAATGTCACCGGAGCCTGAGAGAAAAAGGGACACATAAGTTCTGCGTTCTTGCCGCATTCATAGTAACTCGAGAGTTTATCTTTTTGCTGGCTTTTACTCTTCGGAGATATCGCGTTTCGTTGCGGGTAATGAAATTTAACGAGCGCCCTCCTTGAAAATGTAAATGGAACGAGGACAAGTTAAGCTGAAACAAAAATCCACAAGACAAATATCCGCTTTGTAAAGGAATTTTGTACCAAAATCGATAAATATTTGAATATATTCCAGAGAGACCGTTTCGAAGATGCAGCCAATGCAGTTTTCACGTATCTGACAATGCATCCGAAGCACGAGATGAGTTCAAAGAATCTGCGGTTCTACATCGATCAACGAAACGTCGAGGAATCCAAATTGAGGAATTTAGAGGCTGAACCATTTGCTACATTTTATTCGAGTGGCGTGAATGCCTACGACGAGGAACGTTACCAAGATGTCATTAAGTATTTTGAAAATTCGCTCCTTCTTTATCTGAGCTCCGAAGAGGACTGTCGACTTTATTGCGAAGGTCCATTCAATCAAGGATGGCTCCCAGAATTCACAGCTTCAGTAGCAAGTTGGTTTCAACCGCCCATTTGCTTTATCAAACGGCCTTGGAGTGATTATTTTTAATGAACCTATTTCTAACGAGTTTCCTCCACGTTCTCGTAATTACAGATCATTTTACTTTTTGCCTGAAATGCAAGCACAACTGTTCGTTACGAATGAACCACGTCAATGGCGAGTATTTCGCTGACTTGTTGCCGAGCCACTATCACTATTTACAATTTGCTTACTACAAAGGTGAGTCCATTTTTTTTTAATCCTTCACTTTGCAGGAAACGATTCAGTAATTTTTCATCGATTCCGATCACAATTCCTTTTTATTATTTTTAGTCGGTGATCTGCAAAAGGCCTGCGCTGCAGTCTCCAGTTATCTTCTCTTTTATCCCAGTGACCGATCGATGCTGAAGAACGAAGAATATTATTCGAAATTGCCCAAGGTTCAAAAAGATTATTTCACCCCCAGAGAAGTGAGTATTTTTTTTCTACTAATGATTATTAATAACAATTGTTATCGAACCACGTGTCTGAGGTGCTAATTAATTATTGCAGGAAGCGATCGAGTACGTAAAACGGCAAGAGTACGAGAAACATTTGTCACGCTATATCTGGGAGGAATTCCAAATCATCGAACCTCGTCTGAATCCTGTGAAAACGGAAATTCAAGTGGACCGACTAGACAAACCCGAGGAGCAGGTAATCCGCGAAACGAATATGTAATCTTATTGATATCTGTACTATATTGCTTTATTGCCGTACATTTGTTATGCTTTTTGTAAAAAAAAAAAAAAAACCTCCCATCCTAATAAATGTTTTCCTCGAATGATGCCGAGCCGTGTTTCGTTTTTAAACAGCGGGGATCAAAGCCTTTAGACAAGGAACAACTAGTTGTTTTACGAATCGATCAGTCGGACGAGTTTTTATATTTCAAATTTATTCTCATGTGGACCAAGCGGAATTGTCTTCATTTTTGACGTTTATAAAACAAAAAAAATCTTATCACTCATTCTTTTTAACTCGGAATGTGAAAAATATTTATCGTTTTTGGTTTCATGTAGGAAATGAGATTCGCCCTTGAGAGTCTATAGAATTCACCATCGTTTTTATTCTTTTTTCTGTGAAAAATTGCCCCGAAAAGAAACAAAAAATTCTTCTGTCACTTTGGACTAACGACCGACAAGCCGATGCATTTGACGGCGCCTAACGTTATGCAGCTCCGTCCTGCATCGTTAGAATCTTGTAGCATTGTGCAAGGGGCGAGAATGCACTCGCGCGGGAGTGCGAGAAAAATTTATTAAGTTCGTATATCATCCGCGGTAACTTGGACTTTGGTCTGACGAGCAACAATTGTAAATCGCGAAACCGTACCGACTACGGTTAATATAGCAATTTGTCTTTTCGTTAACAATGCACTTAACTTTGCAGTTGACTCAACATCCACCTCCCGGTCATTCACCTGCACGGGAGCAACGCTTTTTTAACGAATCGAAACAGTGGCAAAACGCTGAGGAAGATTCTCCACCGAAAATTGAAGAATTTATCGATGTTGATAGAAAAATTCGAATAATCGCTGATGGCAATGATTTGGGTGGCGAATTGCGATACTTGGCAGAAGGATTTCTCAACAATTCGGAATGTCAGAGCCTCGTCAATCTTGCTCAGGTGACTGCTCGATCAATTCGTTTCACCATTTAAAAAAAGCAAAAGCAAAAATCCTGCAAATTATAAATTTTCATAGCAATTAATAGCAAAAATGTTAAACAAATGGGTTCCTCGTGGAATAGCATGAACGAATAATGAGTGAGAAATAATGATGCTCCGAATATTCAAACTGCAATATTTATATAAAAAAAAAAGTTATTTCAGTCATTTTACAGATAGCGGCGGTCGAAGGGGATGGCTACGAAGATAATATAAGCCCTCACTCGAAATACGAGCGGTACGAGGGTTTGACACTCGGACGAGCTGCTCTGGTATTTATTCCTCAATTAAAAATCACTGAAAAACGATATTTTCCTGTGATACTCTTTTCTAATCGCGCTGTACAATCCGACAGATGGTATATTTCGGACAACTGGATCCCGCGGTTTTGGAATTAGCTCTGTCGAGCAGTGAAGCGGCTCGAGAACATGTGGAAAAGTATTTCGAGCTTGATCGTCGTCTGTACTTCAGCTATACACATCTGGCTTGTCGCTCAGCATTGCCAGGTAAAAACACATGTTCCCTGAACTCTTTAAACATACAAAAAAAAAGTTAAAATTCTATCGGTCAAGGTTCCGTTTTTTATCGTCAGATTCGCCAATGGATCGTCAAGATTTCAGTCACGCGATCCATGCAGACAACTGTATAATCCTGGAGAATGGAACGTGCATTTCCGAATGGCCAGCCTACACGAACCGGGATTATTCAGCGATTTTATATCTGAACGATAATTTCGAAGGTGGTGAATTTCTGTTCGCGGCCGATTCCTTAGCGCGAACGATCCAAAGTACGATAAAGCCAAGTTGCGGGCGACTGGTGGCATTTTCAGCATCGGAGAAGAACCTGCACGGTGTGCGAGGAGTTTTGCGTGGAACTCGTTGCGCGCTGGGTCTGTGGTTCGCCCTCGACAGCGACAATTTCGAGATCGAGCGTCAGTTGGCGATAGCGATAGTTCGGCGTGTACGAACTGACGGAGTGAGCGAGCTGCGAGCTGGTGAATCCTTCAAGTCGATAGATTACAAGGACACTTTGTTCAATCGTTTAGAAACGGATTGGAAACTCCGAGAGCAATTCGAGACGCTCCGATTCACACAGAACGAAGAATAATTCAACTTTCCCAACCTGTTGCCGCAATGAAAAACAAAACGTGTACATTGAAAAAGGTTAAAGTTCCTCGAAAAAAAAAAAAAACCAACAAAATGGCAGATGATACGCAATGGAACAGTATTTTTGTACAAAATGTTTTCTGCAATAATATAAACCACCAAATTTATATAAAATATTCTAGATCTTTATTAGCACAGACATTACATGCCAACTGGATCGTTCGTTTTTCCTCTTGTTTTTACAATAACGATTCTATCGTAACAACGTGTGTTTGCGTGTTGGGTGTTATGTGTGTGTGTGTATACTGTATGAACCTTATTAATTCCTTTTGATCGTGTCCAGTTAATTATTTTTCTCGTATTCGCACTAAATTATTCTTTTTATTTATTTTAGCATGTATAATTGTTATGTATAACGTGATTTATACACTTGTTTATACGCGATTGCACATTGAATAGCGTTGCTGATGGCGCATTGTCCGTGCTATCGAGAGATTTTGTCAGCCCCGTACACACACGTTCCCTTCCTCGTTGAGTTTAGTCTTGTCATTGAAAGCCCGATAACGAGTTGAGACACTAAATTATTATTTATTTTACAAATCCAAGGACGAAAGGAATTAGGCGGAAAGTTGCAGACAAATATACAGACACAGCTCGATGTTTTTGAAGATTTTTGTTGTTCTTAGTGACGTTTACCTGCCACAGGAGCGCTCAGTCGAATCTTCAAATTTTTAAACGCGTATTAAAAACTCGCTTTCCCATACTCAGCAGTGATGCCTCGATAAATCGATGTTTTTTAAAATTGAGGAGATACGTGTGTGCCGGACCGATAGGAATCGAGTTAGTTTCAGCCTTAGAGTTAAAAATATCGGTCAACTGTCTCTTCCTTCTATATAATATATAGCCATGTATTGTTTCCTGTTTCTCATTATATTTTGATATCATTTTTTTTCGTTAAAATAATATAAATCGACGTGCACGATTGAGTGACACGTTAATATAGCCTGAGCGCGGTAAAGCGCGCGCTTTTTCCATTCTCCTTTTCGACTCTCGTAACTTATCCTTCAGACATTAAAAATGGCCGCGCTTAATAAAAAATAATAACTAGTCTTTAGAATCGAAAATTAAAAAAAAAAAACAGAACGTTGATGCAAATTCCTTGCGGAATAGTCTCGGAGAAATCTCACCGAGTCCCCTCGATTAAGGTCGCGAGAAAGATTATCGTAGTCTTACGGTTAAATAGGGAATGGACTAAGTTTTCGATTTTTTTTTTCGTTTTGGGCCCCTTCCTAAAGCATAAAGTTACAATTTTCTTTTAAATCAAGCCCAAAGAGGCTCTCATAATACTCTCGATTCCTGTTTGGGACTAACAGCGGCGTTACTAAGGCGAAAGAAAAAAAAACAGAGTATTATTATGCTCCTGGAATCTCGAAAGCGAATGACTCTCCTCCGTAAAGAGAGTTTTTGTTAATTATAGTTTATAAAGCTTCGGAATAAATCGTCGTCAATTTGAAGGGGAAAAAAATCAGTGCTTTCGGTCTCAGTCTCGTGGATTTTATGACAGAAACGAATTCTGTGCTCTTATTTTCGCGGATATGTGTAACGGATTTAGCACGAGACGAGACGAGGAAACAATCGGGAATATTTGGAAATTGACGTTCGTTTGTTCCCTCACAATTCGAAGCCCGATGGGGGAGAATCGTTAGTGAATCGGCATCGTTATGGGGTTCGAAATATTCGATTCCTTTCGTAGTGTAGCCGCTTGACCAATTAATATTTCGTTTTGTCCTCGCGCGCGGACAAGTAAATAACAGGAAAAGGATTTATAATTAATTTCGCAATTAGTTGTACTGTTTCGTGGGGTTCGCGATACCGTATGTTATTATTATTGAAAGAAATATTGTATTCGAGGCCGTCGATTTATACCCAGGAACGAAGGCGTTCCTCTTTGGTATTTTTATTGATTCGCGGATCGATCTGTTTTTGCTTAATTCTCTTCTGGGCCGCTCGTCGTACTTTCGTAATCGCGATTAACGACTCGATCGTCGAGATTCCGACAGTGAGCATTGCGGTCTTGGTTTCAACAGCTGGGGGACGATCAAGTGGGCAAACTTTCCCAACTGGGTGCCCAGTCGGGCAGGTGTCAATCGGTGCTCGAAGGTGGAGCTGCGTACCGGGTCCTCGGATCCGAATCACCGTCGCATATGTATTTTCCTATCGATCATAAATCCGACGTTGTAATTTCTTTTTTTTCTTTTTTTTTTTGAACAGGAAAAAAAGTTGCGTCGTTTTGGGAAGAAAAATGGATTACCTGAGACAAATCGTCGTTTAACAAGACTGAGTCTGTATCCAGGCCCAACGAGCTCAAACTCGACACCCGACAGTGTCGTCCCCTCGCAATTAAATTGTGTAAATATAGTTCCCTGAGTGCCGGGACCGTTCTCGAGTTCGACCCTCGCTTTTAACGAGCCAACGCCATTGCCCTCGCTGTGTTGTGACAATTCGGTAAATTTCCACAACAAGCGATTCGTGTCGGGTAGCCATTGGGCGGATGGTTTACTATGAAGCCCTTTAAAGCCGCCCTCGATGGGTGCAGCTACGTGAAGATTGAGCAACGGACTTGGCGAGGCCATTGCACGACTGTTGTACTTGTAATCGATCTGCGAGTTGATTGAAATTCATCGATTTTCATTCTCCATTCAATTTTGTGGATTATTTAAATAAATTTGCAAAAAAAAAGTAAAATTTTGGTGTAAATTTGAAAAAACCTTGAGATCCGTGTGCGTCGATTCGCACTTCCAATAAGCGACTACTTGGAAAGGACACGAACCCGCTCCCTCCTTATTCCTAATTTGGTATTTGAGAATGTCCACGTTGAAGTACGAGGCCGATGGATTTTGTTCGGCTTGACGTCTCAGCAACGTGGTTAAGGCACTCATGTTGAACTCAAAGATTGTACTATCCACAGTAGTCTGGGTCGCGTCTCTGCCAAAACGAAAATAATAATCATCGAGAAAAAAAGAAGCCGAAAGTTAAAGAGGAAAGGAATAGGCTCTTCTTACATGCTGACGAGTTGATTGTTGGGCAAGAGTCTCTCGAGCCTGCTACTGTTTCGTACTCGAAAAGTGAGCTTTGCCGGATTGGGATTGTTGGCAAGTACCGCGACGATTCCGGCGGGAAAAGAGAGCATCATGTCGCCGCTGAGTTTAACTTGACAGCGAGTTTCGTCGGTACCACGGAAATACGAGTGTATAATCTCGTGGAAGGCAACGGCGAGAGGAATCGTATCGGCAAGTCCGATGGTCAAGGGTGAAGGTCCTCTGGAGGATCCAACGGCAACGCCTGCGGCACGAAATTCTAAGCTTGCAACGCTATCGGCTCGAGAAATAGTCGCCGGAGACATTCTTCCTCGCGTTGTTCCTTCGCCGCGTCGCGAGGGAGGTCTGGGAATTGCTATCGAGCCTGTAGGCGTCGACGATACTGATTGTTTCGGTGGCAAGGCTGGGGTAATGTCGCCGACTTCCGAAAAGAGATCGCCCTCTGCGGAGCAAATTTTTTCCTTTAGTTACGCGGCCGATTTTTTTTTCTTTTTTTTTGGCAATTGAAAACTCACCGGGAAATCGCGTATGAGGATGAGTCGCCGGTGCGGACATCGGAGGCGCCGGTTGAGGCACCGGAGAAGTCGAAAGAGCCGGTGGACTTTGCAACGGTGCATAAGGATGACTTCCGGTTGGTGTCGACGCACTCGACGGTGTGCTGCTCGGATTGAACAGATTCAAACCGAGCAAATCGGAACTTGGCTTCCCGCCCAATTGTTGAGAAACCGACTGGGATCTCTTCATGTGGTGATCCGAATCTGTGTTCGATCCTCGGCGGCCCTGGTGCACGAACGCAATAATTTCATGACAAAGCGAAAAAAAAAAAACGAACGACGTAATTTTGTGATTTTGGAGAAAACAAAACGAACTTACCGTGGGAGCTGGGGATAACGACAAGTTTTCAACGGTGGCTCGTAACTCGTCGACGCTCGCGCTCATCGGTGCACTGCCGTTGCTCAACGGTTTTATTTCAACACGAATTTTCCTCTCTCGCTCGTCCTCCGACTCCGTGTCCGACGACGAGTAGAATCCTTTCTCATTTTCCCAAGGATCTGGTTTCGGTCTAATGCAAAATCCGTCCTCATCGACCTCCGGCGTTGGAGTCTCAGATTTTCTGCTCTCATCTTTTTCCTCGCTGTTTTCACCGAACGCGAGAGAAAGGAAGAAATGTTGATTAAAATCCAACTCTCCACGACTTTTGCAGCAAGCCCAGTGCTCTATTTTTTTACATTCGTTATTTTATTTGTGAGTCGTCGAAACAATATGAAAAAAAAAACAAAAACAAAAACAAAACAAAATCGCACTAGGTCTGCTGAGCATGCAAATACTGACAGGTCAGACTTTTCTTCTTTGTTGCTGTTCGTGTCGATAGAGTCTTTCTTCTTTTTCGCTTTCTTCTCTTTTCTCTTCTCTCGTCTGCTCCTCAAGAACCCTGTGAAAAACGTCACAGGAGAATTATTAGCAATGAACAGATTGGAGTCATTGTGATTCAGAAAACACACACACACACTCTGTACCAAAAGTACATGCTCGAGAGTAACGCAACAAATGAAAAATAGTTCGAGACCGAATCACCGTTCCCCAAAAATATCTCTCGCCTGTTACGGAAATGCATCAATATTTCTAAAGATGTAAACGACAAAAAAAAATGTATGAATATTCCGATGGTCCGAGAAAGGTGCAGATTGCAGGATGCAACGGGAAAAACGGTGAAATATAGTAAAAATAATTTAGCGATAGATTGAGATAGCTGACTAAACGCGCATTTTCAATGAAATTTTGGCTCTGGAAATTTTCAAAATAACTTTCCGTCCTCGTAAGAGTCCCACCACCACCGTTGTTTATTTTTTCTCTCTCAACTATCAGACAAGGCAATTTGAGATTAAATTGTTTTTCTAACAACTCTCGCTGCAATTTGGAAAAATTGTTTTTTTCTTTTGTTACGCCGATCGTCGCCGTTGTCCAGTAAAAACGCGTCTCTATCATTGTCTCCTTGATGGGAACGAACAGAGCGAGAATTTACGGGCGAACAAATTGCTCTGAGGAAATAAAACGATGAAAAATCAATTGAACGATGAGTTTCGTAAAGGGAAACAAAAATGATAAAAAAAAATCAAGGAAAATGTGTGAGCCATGCATTTTATCAATATCCGTAAGAAATCGGCTCACCTTAGGCATCCCGTCAGTAGCCGCCCCCTTGCTCAACGTTATTCAAGTCCATAAATCTCCCATCGAGAATCGCTACAGACATTTCTCGAGCGTTTCTTTCTTTTGTCTCATTTAAACTTTGATTTATTTTTTCTCTTCGGCTACACGTCGATGAGATTTAAATTCGCAAACTAATTACTCGGAGATTGATTTTTTAAAATGGTAAAGAAAATGTTGGATTAAATAAAGACAAACAATGAGACTTTGACGAGCGGTAAGTGGCAATGGAGAAACAAAATCAATATTTGCAATGACGATGTGGACGGGAACATGGACTGTACAACATTGAAATTGCAACGCGTGTTTTCAACTTTTTCTTTCTCCAAATTATTAGCTGAAAAATCATTTTCTCATGTTTTTCCCTGCCGAGAAAATGCGTGTCAATTTGATAAATCCCCGTGTTTCGACATGTGCACACAAACAAACTTTTCCCCACACGTTTGTTAGAAAAACAATTTAGATTTTATTGTCTTTATAATTCGCACCCTTGAAAACGTGTTTCTTCGACACGTTAAGCATCTTTTGTTAGTTCTACATAAGCAATTGGTGTTAGCAGCGGTGTAGCACACGTTTTTATTTTCTAACTGCAAACAGTGAATGTGTGTGTTTGTGTTTGAGGCAGAAAACGTAAAGAGAGTAAGAAAAACGCATTGAGCATTATGAGAAGCTTGAAGGCTGCGGCTATCAACATAAACGAGAATGTAAATCGTGAAGCGAAAAGCGACAAAATTGCTCCGACGAGAACAACGTCAAACAAAATGTCTGTTTGACGTTAAAACGAAGTATTTAGATCAAGAGTTTCCTTAGCCAACGGAAAGAAGGAAAGGCTCGACGATGCTGGATCAGAAATTGGAAGCAAGTGCAAAAGATAGTGGAGGAATACACGCTTAATAACTCCCACTTACAGACAAGAAATTCCTTTTTTTCCGCTCTCAAGAAAGAAACGTATCGCGACATGATCTCGTTGATCCGTTTTGCAACAGCTAATTTATAGACAGAGATAAGAGAGAGAGAGAGAGAGAGAGAGTGAGAGAGAGAGAGAGAGTGAGAGACATTGAGAATCTAGCAAAGAAGTAAGAATTGGTTTTCTCTTTTTTGTTCTTTTCCTCAGTGTTTATCTCTTTTGTTTCAAGTAATCCACGAGTAAAGCAAGTTACATTTAGATCCTCTGAGGGGGTTCCTGGAGATGCTGGGAGGTGGAACGACAGAAGGCGGATTGTTGGCCTGAGGAGTGACAGGTGCTGAACCCGAACCCGCTTGCTTCTGCCTCTCTGAAAAAACACTCGTCGCTCACTTTTCTCAAATTCCTAACGCTCCCTGCTTTTCTAGTCTTCCTCCGAGCTTTAAAAATTCGCATTAAAAATAGTGCCTAATGAAGGGGTTGATATTACGGTTTCCTCCACCTGCATCGTTCTATGATTTTGTTGTTGTTGTTGTTGTTGTTAGAATGAAACACGCAGGAAGCAAATGCAAAATAATCAAAGCGTCAATGTAGATCGTGACACATATTTGTTTGTTGCAATGTTAATCGACCGTTATTCGTGAAATTGCCAATTAAACAAATAAATGAGTAACTAGACTATAAAAACATACGAACGATGTCGCGAATGGAATAAACGTCCTGTGAAAACTCATTAAATCGATAATTGTGTCAACGAAAAGTAAATGAGGATGAATTCCGCGTGGCGAATTGTATTTTTCGTCTCATCGACACGATCTCGTCCAGCCTCGACAAGTTATCTTTACGAGTATTTGTCAAATTCTACAATTCACATTCGTTCTAAACAAAAGCACACACGCACGCACCTACGACATCGAAATAACGATAAAATGTGCAGCGAAGAGAAAGCAGCGAAAAAATTAACGATCCAACGGGAAAACAAGAAAATTTCGTTAAAAAAAAAGTAAAAAAGCTGCTAAATAAATAGTAACAGACGTCATCGAGGCTCAGAAGATTCGTGTCGATGATGGTCTCAATCAGAGAGCGTAATTTCCGTTGTAGAAAAAAAAGATACAAGGCGTGATATTCTCAATGAGAAATCATTGTCTCGTGTTTGGGTTTGTTTTGTTCGCCAACTTTGGACCTACCCTGGGAGTTGGACATGAACAGGTTGAGCAGAGAGGTTGTACGACGCGATGTCTTGGTAGTTTGTGCCGCCGTATCTCTATCCTTTTCCCTAGTTTTCTCCTTCGCATGAAACCTCTCGTCCCTCTCAATCGTCGAAATCGCTATACCCACCCCCTTCGCATTCTGATTCGTTCTCTTTGTGTTATGATTGTTACCAGCAACGCCTGTTTCCCCGTTGGCACCTTTCGCGTTCGATTCCTTCGTTACGTCGTTGGTGCTCCCTTCGAGTTGATTTTGGCTCGTCATTTCCGCGATGCTGCTTATTACTTCCTCGTATTCGATAACACCTGCCAGGAAAATGTGTCAATCGTGAGAAAGAAACGTTGCTTGGATCGCTTAGACTCCATACTGGGGAATATTGACCCCAAAAATTTTCAATTGCCCATTGTTTGGTATTCAGTGGTAACACGAATGCTTACCGTCAAAAAATACACTTAGGGCCATGGAGTAATGGATAATTTACTACGAAAAATGTGTCTACAAAAGAAATAGAATACAACGGTTCGAAACTATGGGGTCACATTGACCCCATAGACACTAAAATAGTTAAAATCGTGAAACTTACCCGGTTTTTCAAAGCCAGTGTATTTGCTCTGAACAAATTGTTCCAACAATTTGTCAACCGTCATATCGAGGCACTGTCGTTTAAAATCAATGTGCACTTGTCCGACTTGTTCGTGATTAGCTTGCAATACGTCGGCATACGTGTTGAGAAATTCCTTCATGTGCTTCAGATGAGTTTCCTCGACATCCTGGAATCGCTGTCAACGAGAAACAAGAAAACACGTTGATTTACGAATAATTGAGAAAAATAAAGGGAAGGGCCAAAGGGAATGGGAGAAAAGTGGAGAATGTATTTACTTTACAGGCTGCGGTCATTTTGTTCTCAAAGTCGTTACGAACGACGGTGTATTTGTCGACAAGTGCCTTGTAATCATCCTGTGCTTTTTTGAACTTGGCTTCGGATTTCTCGAGTTCCCGCTGACTTGCGTTATCTTTTCGCAATTTCTCGAGCTCAACGCCCCGCTGCAGACAAATATCCTTTGCCTTTTGCAGCGTCACCGTGATGCTTTGTATATTTTGAACGACCTCGAGTGTCGAAGATTCTTCCTCTTTCACCTGAAAGGAGAATCAACTTTTCAGCGAATACGATTCTACCCCGAGTGGATTCTGTTTTATTCCAGGCAAATAAATCGCCGTGATTGCATGGAATAATATTACTTGCAGGCGTCTACTAGTCACTGGAGACCTCGGCAACGAGTGGGCGGACATTGTGATAAGAGACAATGAGATTAAATTATTCATTGTGCGAAATTCTAAGCTCGAGTAATGGAAAAAATTTATTCAGGGAATTGCGATCTAAACCCACTCGATTTCATCGATTTTTTCGTCAGATTATAATTTTGAAAATTTCTGGATTCCCGATGGAATGGGGGATAATAAAAAAAAAATATGGGAAACGTGAAAAATGAAAATGTCGTTTATCGGACTCACAGCCTTGTGCTTCTTGTGTAATTCGTCAGCGTATTTGGAGACGTCCTTGATGAGCTCGGAGACCCTCTGTGCCATCAACAGATGCAGACTGGCAAGTTTCTCCGCAGCACCACGCAATGCCGCCCAAACAGGTGCGAAAGTTCCCAAAGCGCTGCTGCTGTTGCTCGCCTGTTTTGCAACTTTACTGAGAAGTTTGTAATTGTTTTCCTCGATGGCCGATCGCTCCCGAAGAAAATCGGCCAGCTCTTTACTCGCCACGACTCCATGCTTCATATTATGATACAACACGTCGAATCCATTATTCTTATCACCCTGATAACAGAATTCAATTCACTCAATTAACATTTGTCGAGAGAAAAAACATGAAAATTACGTCAAAAATATTTTTCAGCCAGGACTTAAAAAAAAACGTCATTTTTTTTATCAACTAGCAAATAATTTTAGTCGATGGAGTAAGTTCGCACAGCAAAATGACGGAAATAAATTTTTACAAAATCGTTTTTCCCTCTAAAAACCCCAAAGAGCATTTAAAAAATCGAGTAATCGTACAAAACAATTTTTCAAGGCTGAAATCTTCATTATTTCGGGTTCAAACACATACGCGTATGTTTTCTTTTTTTATCGTAAGCAGGATGTGAATTTCGTGATAAATCGTCGCCGATGAAAAACCGGAGATGGTCTGGGTGTTCGGAGCTGATACGACAAGTGACAGTTAAATAAATACGCGATAGTACGAGCGAACGCGATCTCTCTCTCACGTGCTTGCTCTCTCGCTGTCTCTTATTGCATCAATTTAAAAAATCATTTTTCACGTTTCGATTGATGTTTCGTTTACGGAATTTCGGCAATTCGATCGTCGTTCGCACGAGTGAAATTTATCAGGTTAAAAAAATTCCTACGTTTCTTTATTTTCATACAATTTTTATTTAAATATTAATCGCCGAAAATTACGCTGTAAAATTCATTGACGCGGCGAGTATAAAAGTTCGTATCGCGATCATTCGCACCGGACACGTTTTCACATGTCAAGTACAGCGTCAGAGAGAGAGAGAGAGGGAGAGACTCCTGAACGAACCGGTTTTTTTCCAGGTTTTCCTCGTAATTGCAAACGACTCTTGCGACCGGGATAAATGCAACAAAAATGAAAAGAAGATAATAAAGGCGTCCTCGGAGCGTAGCCGCTTTTTCTCGGGCGGGGATCGTTCCCGAACGAAATTCGTATTTTACTGAATGTTATTACACGCGATAACCATCGATTTTGTCGCTGTAAAATCGACTCCCTCGCAAAATTAATTCATCAATTATTTTCAACACAAACTAAACTAATTGTTAATAAAAAATAAATTAACTAAAATGGCAATAAAAATAATAATCTTTGAATAATATGGCTCTGAATTGTTTTCGATTAAAGTGGATCGAAGTGGATCACGTTATACGTAAATGGAGAAAAAAAACACCGCTTGATACATAAGAACGCAGTCAGGACCACTTGACACTTTGACCCTCGCCCGGATCGTAAATCGCGCTCAAAGAATACTCGAGTTGCGCGGCCACAGTAACGCTCGTATAGGATGATTGAAAAAATATTCACATCGCGCTCCAGAAACCCGATTCTCGATTAAGTTTTAATAAAACAATTTTTTCATTATATTCACGCGCGATAATAATTGATAATAAAAACGTGAAATTCCAAACAAAATGCTGCAGAGTCGTCGAATTTCGTAATAATTCAACGAACCAGTGAAAAAAATGGAATTTACAATCTTCTCCGCTAAAAAAAAATGCGGGAAAAAGATTTTCAACAAATTTCCGGGCTATTCAGTGATAAATAATTTCGAAATAATTGATTCAAAAACGTCAAGATCGAAAAAAAATGCTGCAAAACGGAATTTGTATTTTCTATGCTGAAAATATTGAAGAAAAACGAATTTCAACAAATTTCCGGGCCGTTCAGTGAAAACCAATTTATAAATAATTTATTAAAAACCATAAAATTCGAAAAAAATGCTGCGAATTATTCGAATTTCATAAGAATTCAACGAGCCAGTGAAAAAAAATTGAATTTTCATGTTCCACGCTGAAAAGAATGAGAAAAAACGAATTTTAACAAATTTTCGGGGCGTTGAGTGGAAAACAATTTATGAAAGATTCTGTACTCTTTGACAAGATGACTCGTGGGTGTGTGTATGTGTGTGTGTGTTACGTTACGACAATGGGCTCTTATTAGTCTCTATTTCTACCGTCTCTCCCCAACAGTAGGATAAAGAACATGAACACTGAGAAGAGAACGTCTGTGTTTTTTTTTTTGTATGCACGTTCTCGAGTTGATACGCGCATGTAAAACACGTTTTTTTTTCGTCATTTCTTCTCTTCCCATTTAATATCATCTTAGAGGACGAGAATTATGACATGTAGGGTTCACGTCATTGCTGGTTGGTGCTCGAGCTACGACGCACCAACTATATTCGCTCGAGCAATTATGCTCAACGTATTTTTCCTCTCTTCGCGAGACGGAAAATTACCATCGATTTCTCCCTGCGAAGTGTAATGAGCCCTGGGTCTATAACCCTTCAGGCTTTTCCTCCCTTCCCCCTTGCATTGCGTTGCCTATTCATTTCCCCTTCCTCCTGCGCTTCCTTTCGAACCATAAATAATTTTGCCCGCGTTCAAATTTCAACGAGAATTCGAGCAAAACATACGAATCTCAATTTCAATTGATTAAAAAAAGAAAAATTGAATAATTGCGACTGTGCGTATCGATGAATCGGGAGAAAAACTATTTCGAGGTTATGGATTATGGAAAGCTGAAAATTATGAAAAAGTCGAATATTCGCGTAACGGTCGCTCGTAAGTCGCGCTCAAACGTCAGAATTGCTGCGTCTATGAATCGACGAAACGTGCAGCAGCAGCGAATGATAAGAATGCACATTAGAGTTGAAGGGAGTTAGATAAATAACAGGAAGGCATTGAAAAGGGAGGATGTTTGTAATCTTATCTGTTGCCGCGTTTCGTTGGAATGTCAATGGCAAAGTTGAACATGGAAAGAAAACATCGCAGGCGAATATTGAGCGTGTTATTGAATTTTGAGAATGTTCGAGCGACGAGGAATTGAGAGGGAAGAGAAAAAAGTGTGACGCGGGATATTTGTGAAGCATTCTCAGGATCGACGAGTCGGTTCGCCGATCGCGTCCTCGTCGCTCAATTGTTCGTTGCGATCGAGAGAATCCAAACACATAAACAAAACCTAAACACAAGGCAAGAGAAGGAGAGAAAGAACCGATTATATTTGTTGTCTTATCGTTGGGTAATTCTCATTCCTCGCGTATCGGGACTCGGCGAAAAAAAAGCACACGCAGGAATGCAACGCTTCAAATGCTACACACGGATGATAGAGAATTACGTAGTGAATACAACTCTCGAGTATATGTTGCGGAGCGTATACGCTCAAATGTCTCGTACGGTCCTAACGACCATTCTCTTCTCGTAAGAGTCTCAAGTGTATATTGTCAGGTTGTTCTGTAATTCTCCACGCAGATGCTCGAGCACGAAAACAATCTTATGCAGAAAAATCGCAGAAAAATATCGAAAACGATGGAAAATATTTCAAACTTAATTTTCGTAATTGCCCCAAGTTTCGCAGGAATGTTTGTTTGGCGATTACGAAACCGGTGAACAATTTTTATGTACAGAAGGAAAAAGAGTTGACATTCGGCTTTGGATCAGCGTCGATTGAACCGTCCGATCGGAAACAATCAACATTGGAGGTTAAACACAGGTGGTGGTGGCTTGTGCAAAGAGGTCCGAATAAATCAAAAACACCAAACAGCATGTCGAGTTACAAAATAAACGTTTCGTAGGTTATTTCTCCTGGATCGATCTCGACTGTACGAAACCGTTTTGAATTCTTAGCTCGGAATGTGCCGAGGAATTTATCGTTATTATTTACCGAAGTCTCGCGATGAAAAAAAAAATCGCTATATAGACGAACGGGGCAACCATTTGTAAACTTGGAAGTAGAAAGATTCCGTTTCGTACAGGAGCGAGAGGTAAGGAAGCCAATGATGTGTGTATCGTAAAGAGGAGCCAGGGGAAAAAGGGCAAAAGATGGAATAACGAAGGAAACTTGGTACGGAAGCCAAGGTTTGTAAAAAAAACCGAAATTGAAGGAACACGAAAGTAGAAAACTTTCTCTTGGATAGTGAAAACTTACCCAGAAATAATCGGCAAAGTCCACGGTCATGATGAGCCGCTATCAGACCATCGTATATAACGTTACATTCGCGATTCGTCGCCGTCGTCTCGAGTCTCTTCTTCCTCGGTGTCTAAACCACTTCTTGCGGTACAACGTACGCGCACATATACACAAGACACGGGGTACTATGAAGGCAGGCAGGAAAGTTCGGTTATGGGAGAAACACGCGCTTGCACATTGAGTACGACGGGGAGAAACGAAAAAACGTAGAAAAAAGTGAACGAGATCGCAAAGAAAAAGGGAATAAAGTGACAAATTGTAAAGGTGGTTAAGGAGCTCGCGAAGGAGTAAAAAATTTGTGGTCTCGACTGTCGTTACTACTCACGAGACTGACGTAGCGAAGGGGTGAGGGAAACGAAAGAAAAAAAAACAGCACCCTTCGCAGTCGAGAAGTTAACTCGATTTGCGAACGTTTCGCGGAGCAATGCACACACGCGCAGTCAGACAGACACATATGCACACACGGAAATAGAACCGTCAGTTTGTCGAAAAAAAAGGAATCGGCATGTATGCACGAACGAGTTTCGTAGACTTTTGTATATTTCTATGCAACAACAATGCACAAATAAAGTGACAGAAAGACGACGATTCAGGAGAGAATACCGAGTCGCGATACACGTAACCGTGACTCTCGTAACGCCTAAAAAGCTTGTGTCTACTCTTCCGTTCTCTCTTACTCTCTTTGTCGCACGATATAAACTCTTGCTCTCGCCGTGTGCGCGGGGAGTTTCGACGACGAGCGGAACGAGCCCACTCGACCGCGAAGACACGGGTCAAACTATCTCTGTGTTTTACACTGCGGCCACAGCAGCAGTTTATACGACTGACGCGCCGCTGCCGCCGCGACTACGACGAATACGCTCAACTTCCGCGGCCACCCGTTCGCGAGCATGTCCACGTCCTCTCGCGGCGTTTCACACAACTCGTTTACATTTCACTATCGAACTCGATCGATAAGATGAGCCATCGGTAAGTAAGAATTTAATATTCGATACAAATTTCATTTACTTCTCATCAAAGGATCCGAATGTGATTTTATTTTTCATTGATCGAGGTTACGCGGCGCGGGCTTCTTTTTCTTGCCATTTCTTCTGATAAAGCTCCGAACATTTTATTATTTCTGCCATCCGAGAAAATCTCCTGAAAATCGAAATCCATTTGTTTATTCCGATTTTATTTATAAAGGTTAGAGATTATTCACGACAATGGACCCTTTTCTATCAATATGTACAGCTCATTCAACAAACTGAGCGCTATAGAAACACCGCGGAGTCTGACGAACCCCATGGTATAATTTTAGATCGTTGTCGGCGGCGAGTGGATAATTATCGGCTTTTTTTTTTTAATACACTCCAAGGGGTTTAGCGGGTATGAATAAGGTGGATAATGACGTATAAGGAATAAGAGGAGGGAAAGCGTGCGAAGGGCCCTTTCCTCGAGGCTTTCGACCCTGGTAGTGGAAGAGCGTTTCTCTCGGTGGGGTTATCCCTCGCGCGACTCTCAGGGGTAGCGAGGACGATGATTGGTTTGTCTCGGTCGTGTAAACGTCAGAGAGAGAGTAAAGCGACAGGTGCACTGGCCGCGTGCGCGCTACCACAGCCCACCTAAGCTCTGCCGCTCGCTCCCTCTTTCTCCTCCGCGTTTCGCCTCTCGTCAGTCTTGCCTTTTCGCACTACCGTCCACACTCGGATCGTAACACTCGATAAGGGGGCTTTATCCAGCTTGGCACTGTGCTCCGTTCGTGCATGCTAAAAGTTTGACTCGCCAACGTGAGCCATCAATCGAACAGACATTGAATCTTCGACTCTCTTTTCGACGGCACAGTGACGTTCATTTTTTCATTTTCCCACACACACCACCCATTCGCCTCCGTGGAAAAAAAAAAACAAAAAAAAACACGATTACATCGTCGAGAATCCCTAAATTTTTATTTTTTTTTAGTTCCTGCTCCGAATAGTTTGAAAAACATTCGAAATTTTAACAACTTTTTTTTTGAGTTTGTGAAAATAATGCCAGCTAACAAAGGAAATATAACGTTCGCACCCTGCAAAGAAAAATCGGGCAACGGTTTCGCGGCTGTCAGCTCGAAAAAGAAGAAAAGATCCTGTGTTAAAAGTAAAAAACATTGCAAGCAATACCTGGTGAGTTTATTTAGAAACAAAAACAACGAGAAAAAAACAAACAACATTGTTTTAGTGCTTTTTTTTATTTAATTTTTTTACTGAAAAGCGAAGTCGAGTGGATTCGTGAATTTTGTGTTTGGGGTAAACGAACCTTCCTGCTCTTTGCATATATACATAGACATACGATCCAGTGTCTTCAATTTTTTCGATCGAATGTCCCCGAATCTCCGTCCGGAAATGTTCGATTCACCGAGAAATGAAAACTTTTGTTTTTTTCTGTACCATAAATTATTGGAATTTTCAAGCTGACGAAAATATTCTCGGAATTGAGTGATTCTTAAGGTCGCGCGGTCCATCAAATAAGATCTATAAAATATCGAAACGGGTGAATCGCATCCTCCAATGAAATTTCTCCTTGTCGTTCTTGTTCGATGAAAATCAACCAATGGACCATTTGAGATTTTTCGGGTTTGACAATAGGTGCACTGTCTGGGAATGACTTTTGTAGGTCGAGGGATAAAAGAACGCGAGAGGACAGTTTCATCTGTAATGTCACGAACGAGAGACGCGGGTTTGATAACCCTTTCTCGACGTGCATGACTCGTAAACACACATACAGGTCGTTCCAGCTCAAACGAATAATATCTCGTCAGTTTTCTTGAGTAAAGAAAAAATGCAGACGCGGCCATTTTTTTATTTTCCGTATTTCGTCCCATGAATTTTTCCTAGAAAATTCGGAGCTTTTTTTGTTTTCAAGGTTATGAATTGGACGCTGTTCCTCGTATCGATCGTAACGTCTATAACATAAACGTCGAAACTTTGACATTGAGAAGAAAAATGCTAGACCCCATGATTTCGTTGTCATTTCTATTTTGACAAAACGATCTATACGCCGCTCGCGGAAATCCCCATATGTAAACATTTCGTATGTATAGCGTTGAGAGTAGTCAGTCGATCGATCAAGTCTACATAGCATGTTTAATTGCCAACATCCATTAGTAATCCCTCTTTTTAGAGCCACACCAAAGCCTATTCAAAGTCCTTTACCCCGTACAAACTTGACGCTTGAAGAAATCGAACCACGCGATGCATTAACCTCGAAAATATAAATCGCGTACATCGAATCGTCATATGCAATCGAAATTTCGATAATAGCGATAAAAATGTAATGAAAATGGGAAAAACGGTGGTTCGTTCGTATTGAGGGCTCGACTTTTTGTTATCGTCGACAATTTATACGAAAATTAGTCGTGCGCCCGGCCTACTTCAGTGTGAAGACTCGATCCGAACGACACGTCTCTGTGTGAACAAAGGATTCGATGCTTGAGGTTTCGTCAGAATTGCCGAAAAAAATTGTATTCCAGGAATTAAGATTGTTTTATTTTTACAGTAGTTCCTGCACTCTGGCACGCCCTGCGCGATCCCACCACACTGATAAAATTAATACACATATATACGTTGGTTACCTGGCACGAGTTATTTTTCTTTTCACCCCGTCTGTATATTTCGTCGCAATTAAACGAGAGGACGCGATATAAGAACTGTAGGCTCGAAAATACTATTGCCCTCGACCTCTCTCTCTCTCTCTCTTGTCTTCGTAGGGGTTACTATCAAGCTCACTCGTCACTTTATTGATTTTCACGAATGTTCAGGACACACGAAAGAGTGGAGAAAAAAAATCGAGAGACAGAGAGAAAGAGAGCCAAAAAAATCTCAAGTACGAAAAAGAAAGGAACGAGGTTTGTGCTGATTCGACAAGAAACAAAAGCCAACGCCGATTCCACTTTGTCCCTCTCGGAAACCACTTTGCCATTAGAAAATCGTGACGAGAACCTAGAGCGGGAGAAATTTGCTGCAGGCTTTGTCTACGATGATGAAAACTGATTCCACAAACAATTTCTCCCCGCAGTATTTCTCTAGATTCCGTTTTGCAATTCAAGCTATTGAATAATATTCTCAAAACACAAGATTTGAAAATTCTCGGTTATTCGAAGAACACGTTCAAAAACAGTGTGAATAACCGTGGAAGATGTAGATACAAAGAAAAGATCGATATAACAGAACCGGCAACAGCCACAAAACTTTTCAAACTTTGTTCTCGAAGTTTGTGTCTTATGAGCATGAATAAATCATTATTTCCTGTATACGTGTGCGTGTGTGTGTTTTTTTTTACGTACGCAGCTCCAATAGCCTTTATTCCTGTAAATCAACATTCTCCAATCGTTTACCGACCATAGGCTGCTTACCGGCAGAGTCGAAAGTAACGATTTCTATCTTGACGACTAGAAACGGCAAAGAAATCTACCCACGTTCCCCCTAGCGGAGAATTGAGGAAATCGAGTGTTCCGCATCGACTGAGCTCGATCGGTAACGAACACTTTTCGTTAAATACTTATTTGGCATCCTTCCAAAATATTATTTCCAACTTGTCTCCTGTCTCGATGCCACTGCGAATACAGCACTTTTTCGCGGCGTCTCTCGCGATTCTGCTTTTCAACTTCTTGAATTCGGATCACGTTAGCAAGTAAAAGATCGCGACGGCGGAGTAGGCGAAATTTTCGAGTCAAGTTTTGACGGGCCATCGACTCTACGTGCCAAAAACTTGAACGTACGACGTAATATTTTGTGTAGTAAAATTCCAATTCGATTCGAGCAGCAGAGGAACGATATTTCAGCAACTCTGGACAACAGTAGCGTCCGCAGTGTAATGCAG
This sequence comes from Hyposoter didymator, assembly GCA_037952995.1. Taxonomy (NCBI): domain Eukaryota; kingdom Metazoa; phylum Arthropoda; class Insecta; order Hymenoptera; family Ichneumonidae; genus Hyposoter; species Hyposoter didymator. Next base: position 2,588,749 of record JBAJMU010000009.1, read on the forward strand.
TATGTTTGTCGGAGAGAAATTCATTGAATGTAAAGATTTTTCGCGGAAACGTATAAATGTGGAAAAATATGATTAGGAATATGGAAAAAGGCGGGAACCGATTATGCAACACATATGCACGCTCTGTGCGAGCACATCACAGCAGAATGATGAGCTATATATGCACAGTGGCTGGAGATACAGTCACAGAGAAAAAAGAGGACGATAGAGATGATCCCTCTTGCTCTGTGTTCGTCGCTCGGGCGTTATCTCTTCAGATTTGATACGTGAGCTATATGAAAGGTTTATGTATCACATTATGTACATAAACGTCACATATATCACGCTCACGCCCTCTTTAACTCGATTATCGCCGATCTAACCAGCTGGTATTCCATTCTTCGGTTTTTCTCCTCGCGCGAGGCCTCGAAAAAAAAACGTTTGACCAATTTCTTCGTAATAAACGCGGCGAACTCGGTTATATTCGCTGTTTCGACGTCGATGGGTTTATCGACTGAGAATATAAGTGGAAAATATGGATTTTATAAAAATTTTACGAATCGTCATGTTTACGTGATTCGCAGTGTTCCGAACTTTGATTTTTATGCGTTAAGGCCACGCTTTTCAATTCCATATGCCAGCAACGTGTTTCCATTGACCGAGCAAAGTGAATTTTCCCCTTTTCACTCTTCAGACCCTCTGTTATTCACATTGGAGACTATAATTGGCGAATTCTTTTGAGCAATGAAGCACGAAAAGGCGCTGGAGTTGAGCACGAAAAATGCGACGGGATTCCGGCATTGTTCGATTTCTTTTTTCATATAACCTGCTCGTGTAATCTGATAAAGTGAAAAATGAATAAAACAGAAGGTCTGGTAATACACCGAGCCAAATTATCGTTCACGCTGATTTTCACTAGAGAATTATGACGTCAGACTAGTCTCCCTCACGATTCTTTGTTTGTCATTCACGTTTCTCCAAAATCCAACACTCGCCCGAGGCCCGCAGTGGAGTGGGGGGTGGGCGACGAGGACTCGCATTAATCCCGGGACTCTCTCACACGTACGTGCTTTTCAATGGAGAATTCGTTGGGCTCCCCCTTATTTCGTATTGCACACGCGATACATGCTCCTTCAGGGTCTTTATGGATCATGGAAATCTTCAACCACATGCCACCGTGGATTTTCATCTTTCGCGCAATTCTATACATTCCCACAAAATACGACACTCCCAAAAGATTTCTCCTAATTCTCAGGACGACTGAAAACCCTTTTCTCGTCAATCCTGTCCCACAGCGTTAACGAGCTAATAATTAAATATCGCAATTAAGGAGCACCACGAGACTGTCGGGCGAGAATTTTTTTATTTCCTTTTCCCTGCCAAGTATTAAAATCCAAAAATACGAGAACGACGATTCGCGTGACAATTCCGAGAATCGACTGAGCGACTGGCGGTCACGACTCGAGCAAATAATTTTATTTTTTCATTTCTGGATAAAAACCCATAACCTGATTGTTTCTCGACATATACGAATAAAAATTGGTGGTGTCGAAATTGTCGATTGTACACTCAACGAAATCCCATGAGAATAATCCTCGATAAATTTTCACAGGATCAAAAATGGCGAATTTCCATGAAAAATCTTGAAAATGAAAAAAAAAAAAAAAATAATTGGAACAGCGAGTAACTTTTTTGACAAAATTCGTAACCGATTCCCATAAAACAACAACGAAAAGTCTCTGCATCGACAAAATTCGCCGTGGAAGAGGAAAGTACACATCGCTATGAATAATTCAAATATTACGAATGTAAATACAGCTCGAGAGGCATAAAAAAAAAAAATGAGCAAAAATGCGGAGTAAATATTCGTGGAAGTAGAAAAGTTTTTTTTTTTTTTTACCAGAAAACTCACGAGAATTTCATTTCACACGCGATGCGAAATTTTCGCGGATCTATAATCGTGTGTATCTTTATGCCCACGAAGTACGAAAAGTCGAAATACTGCGTACTGATTATATGGATGCACAATGTCCCTGCGGAGGAAAAGATTTGCATGTAGATGAAATATCGAGGATTTATGCGGCACTGGGCCGGTTGTTTTGGTGGAAAAGTCAGGAGGATATTTGCATAACAAGAATGCAATAGAATGAGAGGATGAGGAGGAATCAAACGAGCGAGTAATTAAGTTTGGAGAAATGAAGAAAAAGAGTAGAGTTGGCAAATTGGGAAGCACGCCGAATTTTCATTAGGACACGTGAAAGCAAAAAGCATTAAATGAAGAATCTGAATAGCTGCATGGACAAGACAAGGAAAAAAAAGAAAAAAAAAAAGAAAAAAACTGAAATTCACACGCCAAGGAGCGTGTACGAAATTTATGCACTTGGAGTATTTCTAAAGAGTCCTCTGCTCTTTCTGGCTCTTCGTCATCAGCCCCGAAGTGCTCGGGGTGCTCGTCGGCAAGTTAAGAAATAAAAAAAAAAGCACGAGCGGAGGGGGTTGAAAAAATGGGGAAAAAAATTGGAAAGTATGATTATTTAACGCGCGTAGGCTGAGGCGAAGCAGCGCGACAAGGATAGGTGACATCTTTACGTGAGGTTGTGGCCTTAGGGGACACGTTCCTGATGTCAGTGTACAGAGGAAAAGAGAGAGAGAGAGAGAGAGAGAGAGTGGGGGCAGTATGTTGTACAGTATCTCTTCGGGAGTTCACTTGGTCCGGCGTTTACGGGGTGAAACCGGAGGAAAGTAGTTTTCCGACAACTACGCGAGGACTTTTCGTAGTGGCATAGAGTTGGTGGTGGGGGGGTTGTCGGGGAAATATAAAGGGAGGAGGGTGAAGAGGAAAGGTTACGCGAGTCTGGCCCGACGTCGCGGCGCCTGGGTGTGTATGCCAGGGGCAAAACGCGAGAAGGAGAGAAGGAGCGAAAGAGAGAAAGAGCTTTTTCTACCCCCTCTCAGTTTTGTCGCGGTTGAGCGTCTCGCCCGCGCCGCGTTCCCGTTCCTCTGCGACTCTCCGCTGCCCCTCGGGGGCCTACGCTATGTACAAATGTCTCTAAACATATATACCTGTCCCTTTATATATGTATTTGTATTGTACAAGGGGAAAAGGTAGAAAAATGGAAAACCGCCTGGTAAAATACACGAGACATCCGCACCGGTGACTCAAACTGCACCCCGTTCGCAGCCCCCCTTTTGCTTTTTTTCTCTCTCTCCATTTCCACTATTTCTCATTTTCCATCAAACATAACAAAACTAAGAAATAAAATATAATGGAAGCCCGAAAAATATTGCTCCCGGAGCCGGAAGTCAGTCGGGACTTCCGGATTGATTCGATAAATTTTATTTTCATTTCTCTGAAGCTATAGAAAAATCCATAGCCTGTTTTCGACCCAGGAGACCGAATTGCCGCCGAGTCTTGTTGTTGAATGGAAAATCTAACTGTTATCCCGCGAAGATTTCCGGTTGTTCACAAAGTTCCGCACCGGAAATGGGCAGAATAATGAAAATTGTATGGAAAAGTTTATGACAAACCGCGATGCGGGGTATCGCGTTTGCTTGGGTCGAGCACGAGAATCTGAGAGACTCGAAATAAGGAGCGAGATATTATCGGGAATCGGATGACTTCCGGTGGGGTGACAAACACCCGGAAACGAACCCAAACAATGGAATAAAATCATTCTTATCGAATTGTTATCGCAAAGAGGATCTTTTTGCGAGACTAATTATGCCAATTTGTCGCGGTTAGGGTGAAATTTCCTATCGAGATGGTTGTCGCACTTCCGGGTATAAACGGTGTACCGCGCGGAAGTGGTCTCTGTATAACAAGCTCGAAAAACGTTGAGATCAATGCAAGTAAACTTTGGCCAATACAATTTTTATATGAAACGAGAGGAGATCCGCACGAGAGCTGGGAAAGGAAAGGAAAATAGCTTTTCCGCGATTATGTTCGCGATGCTTTGACCTTGAGGCGAACGAGAGGAAAACATGGCCGCGATGCTCGCGTCTCTGGTGGATCTGGCGGAGGCAACACACATTGTGTACCTGAAATGTGAGCCGGGAGAGTTGGGTGTTAAGGAAGAAAAAAAATGGTGAATTAAGGGTGTACGCCGAAGGATATCGCGTAGCAGAAGGACGAGGAAATCCAGCGGGCGAGAGTGAGAAAGAAAAGCTCTAGAGAGGGGATGGAGAGAAAAGAGAGGGATGAACTCAGCAGCAGCAGCAGTATTATCAGGGGGAGCACGGCATAGAGCCTTTTGCCGAAGTACATTGCGGACTATCGACCGGTTAAGGAGCGCAGGCGCACCTCATGCCTGTGGAAACCCGCTCATCCGCTCTCTCTCGCTCTCTCCCTTCTGTTCTTCACAATTTCTCTCTTTATCTGACTCTCTCTCGCGGTTGGTTCGGAACGAGCCTTACCGGCGACACACGTCTCGGGCGACGACTACGACGACGTACGACGACGACCGCGACGACGACGACGACGACGACGACGACGAGGACGAGAGCAGACGACGACGTTACTCCGTCACGGGGCGCACAGTGCCTCGAACGATACAAACGCGAGATCTCTACTCGTCGCTCCGCACCTTTCTCCGTTCTCCGGCAACGTAAAAAAAAAACACAAATATATATTTTCGGATAAAAACAACAAAACGAAAATTCAGAAATTCGTCTCACCCCTTCCCGCCCCTCTCTCTCTCTCTCTCTCTTCTGCTCTCTCTCTCTCTCTCTCTCTGGGTCTCGCACACGCACACTCGAAAAAGGGACCGTACGAGGGGGATTCCTCGGCGATACGTCAGTCGTCATTGGACGCCGACGCCGGATCCGCAGCAAGAGCAGCAGAGCGAAACTTTTGAATAACGGAAAACCGAATAGTTTTGTAAATTCCAAGAGAGCGAGGGAGAGAGGGATCAGTAAAGAATCAAAGTTTGGTGAGAGATAAAAAAAAAAAGGAGAAACGTAATAGTGAGCCGGTCGGAGAGTCTCGCAAGGAAATGGATCGCCGTCTGAGCACACGCCGTCCTTGACTACTGCAAAACCCCTGAAAAACGATTTCCCTCCGAACAACGTGTGAAAAAAACGCATAACCAAGATCGCAGCTTGCCGAGGGATCGTGGCCCGACAAAAAATCACGTGAAATTTCGCAATAATTTATCAATGCAGTTAATTATGACGTGAAATATCGAAATCGCGGTGTTTCTAACGTTTTGTGAATACGACGATCATTAATAAAAAGCCGGTGCGACGCAGTATCAAGTGGATTTTTCTTGTCGCCTGCAACTACGTATTACCGAGAGTTTTTACAGCAAACGGAAACATATTTATTCCATTTAACGAGTGTCCATACACATACATATACATACGTATATTTATGTGTATAAACATATATATTTATATTGCCATATAAATATATATCGAGTTTGTAATACGTGCGAGATAAAGGGGAGAAAAAATGTCGGGAAATTTGAGGAATTTCGAGTGAAAAGGCCTGAAAATTTTCGCACACGAATCACGAGACGAGGCGGAAAAGTGAAAGAGAGCAAGAGAGAGAGAGAGAGAGAGAGAGAGAAAGGGAAAGAGGGAGAGAGAGAGAGAGAGCGAAAAAAAGAGCGACATCTATATTGCACACAGGAAACTAAATATCCTTCGGATTACAGTTTTTTTTCTTCTCATGCACGCACTGCCAGACGCATTCGAGTACACGACGTCCTCACCAATTAAATCAGATCAGCGTTAATAATCGTAATTGATATCGAATAATAATAAAAAGTAATAATAATAATAATAATTAAAGAAACTCGTCGGAATAAAATAGTAAAAATGACTGTGACGCAACAGACTAGATAATTGGGAAATTTCTCGATAATCGCGACGAGAGTCCACGGAAGCCGAAAACTGCATCGTCCTTCGTCGAATTACTGCAAGTTGAAAAGTTGAGAATTTCGGAATAAAAAAAAGGTTTGAAAAACGGCCGAGACCAGGAAGGAGCCGATCTCTACGTCCGGCCCCGCGGCCTGGCACCGCAATAAAACGAAAAATACAATATTTAAGGAAAAAAAACGTCAAGCTTCTCGAGGAGATTTCGATCTTTCGCACTGCGACATCGTCGACCAAGACGTTCGCGTCTTCGTCGTAATCGTTGCGGGGTCTTCACGACCGGATTTTAACATTACTCGTTCCACTGCCCCACACAACGCGGCCTCATGATTGGTTCATTCTGGAACCTGTGCCGTGCGTGCCCTTCAATGCCGATAGATAAGGTGAGCGAATTCAATAAATCTTGGCCATCACGATTTTATTTATTTTTTTCTCGATATTTTAAACCAAAAGTCGAGTGTGCAAATAAACGTCGAGAAAAAAATGCACTTCAAGAGCGAAAACACGAAATTTGAGATGAAAATTGAAAAGCTCGTTGCTCTTCGTTACTCGCGAGAAGTTACGAAGAAGAGCAACGAAAAAAATCTTTAGGCTACCGCGGTGCACGTTAATGAATGTGACAAAAACTCGAGATACTTTCTCTCTGATTAACTATTTTCTTGTGCCAAATGTGGCAGCTTGACATGCGGCCAACATCGTCTTTTTTCTCTTCTGCCTTCTGCCTCGGTATCACACGAGCGTAAAGTGCGATGGGCAAAACGGAGGGTAAAGGGGCAAGTGCGAAAGGTCGTTGGACAGATCGTCGCGCACCCCTCGCGGACCCTCCGCTCAGCTCTGCCTATATATATACGTACAAACACATATATACATAGATATTTGAAGGGCTGCTCGATAGATATATAGTCGACGTGTGTGCAGGGGCTAACAGAATGCTAAAATATATATAGAGACATATGGAGCATGATCGTTGTGTACGAGAGGAATGTGTGTTCCGCAGCAACAGCAGAGAGAAATTGTCTTGTCGACGCCCGATTAGCGTCGGTGCGTACGCATGACCGTCCGACGACGTTGACGTCGCCGTTGTCGTTTTCCTTGTTAAGTAAAAAAAAAAAAAGGAGAATGATGCGTGCCGGCCGGCCGGTACGCGCAGGGGAATCAGCCAGGAGAACTGACCGAGAAACGAATCAGAGGGTGCGAAGTAGTCACAGCCCCCGTACGAAAGGATTCTCACAAAATTCGCTTTTCTATTAATTTATCAGAGTCCAGAGTATTTCTGTGAGGGCGCGAAAAGGGCGTTGGTATTTATTGAATTTCGTTCGGCTGCTCGGTTGAATGATTGATATTAAAAATTAGTAAACTGCATTCGCCTGCGCGGGGGCGCATATTTGTTCGTCGAGCATCGACACACAGAGGAGATGCAAATCGAATACGTGATTCAATAAGCTCGGCAAATAAATTGAATGCTCTTGGGACTCGGAAAGTCGGAGGAGAAGGAAATTATCGAAAAATATTATCGTCGAAGCTCGTGGACACAGTTTAGAGAATATTATGACAAACGATGTCGTCCTCTGACTCGATTGAATTTTTTCATTGATAAAAAGAAGGAACAATGGTTTTGATAATGAATCGAAAAAAAGGGAACAACTGTCGTTGGAAAAAAATGTGTGTGTGTCTCTAGCGCAGAAGGAAACGAGCCGGGATGGTATTTATCGAGAAACTTGTCCAACTGGGTTAATCGCAGCTGGATCAAGTCCTCATTGGGCCATTATATTCGTCCTCGCTTTTTAGAATTATCTGGCGACTGCAGTTATTCTTTTCAATTGAGAGAACTCGGTGGAATTATTGTGACCTTGTTCATTCGTTGAAAATGCTAAAAATTCAGAGGGTAGCAAGATCCGGATAAGGGTAGTCAAATATTTTTCCTCTGCTTCGATTTCCCGATGCGATAAGAAGCCGAAAGATGTGTAATCTCTTTGGGATACGATTGGATTTTTGCAGTCGTCAAGAAACTTTTTCTTCCGCAGAGCAACCTTTTTTTTACCTCTTCTTTGTTTTTCATCCCCTATTCTCTTATCGTACACCTTCGAAAAAGAATTCTTGGCGTTGGGTGCGCCGGCCAAGACGATCGACGTATCTCAAGGCAACCATTTTTATTTCTCTCTCTCTCTCTCTCTCTCGTACACTTTGCTCGCTGATCCTCTGCGAGGCTCTGGAGAGGGTGTATTTCTTCCCTTCGCAACGGTTTCTACGCAATTTTTTTTCCTTCGATCGGCCTCCTTTCCGGGATTCCTCTGGACACGATACTAGGAATCTCTATCGACTGCTCGGTGTCGTTTTTTTCTCAATTTATCATGAAATTATTACCGGCTGCTCATTTTTTCTTGTTTTTTTTTTTTAGGCTCAAGCTATGCGAGAGTTTTTTCGTTGGGAAAAACGAAGTGAGTTAATTCCACTTAGGATTTTCCTAGTAATATTGCGTCATCGACATTGACTCATCTCTGACCCTCGTGATTGTAACGGCGCTATACAGAAACGACCAATTTCCCAACCTCCCACTTTTTTTTATCTCACCACCCCCTACACTCCGCACGGGCCAACCCCAATCTTTCCATTATTCTCGAAGGCCAACGGGTCATTGCGTCAGACGTGAAAAAGCGAACGAGTCACGAGGAATCGACGACGATCAAACGATATTCTTCCCTCGCTCCCCGTGCGCTTCTCTCTAATTTTTCGGTTTCAATCGCCTCGGAGAAACTTTCTTATTCTCTTCCTCAGCTCAAACCTCCCGTCGTCTTCAATTTATAATGCTTCTCGATATATATCTACGAGTCTATTAGATCATTCCTCCTTGAGAACGTTTCGCCTTGAAGTGCTTTCAATCAGGATTCACTTTTGACACCATCAGGAGAGCAGCTCTTTCCTTAATCCTTTCAATCGTTGAGAAATTGATCGTCGAGATATATCAACGCGGAGTTTCCGCGAATATCCGACGCGGGGAAAAGACTCGAAGGATAATTTGTGCAAACGCGAGGCGAGCGATAAATGCTTAATTAGAAAAGCAGAACGCGATTCACAGACTTTCGAGAAATTCAACGTTCGCAATGCTGATGGAAAAAAAAAAAAAAACAGAAAATGCAAACACTTGGGAGGAAATTGGGAGGTTGTTTAGAGGCAACAACCCTCGAGGCCTGAAACGTCACTCATCCAGTAGACAAAAAGTAGAAAAGGCGAACGAGAGTAGACGAGAGATCAAAGGGAATGAGAAAAAAAAACGCACGGTGGGGATAAAACGCTTGGCAAACTTGATGCTTTATTCTCGCGTCTGTACGACTGCGGTTAATTTTTGACACGGCTCGTAAATTCAAGAGGGTGATGAGAGGGGGCAAGGCGCTCGGAGAAATTGGCAGGATGGACGTGCCAACCCCTGTTTCTCGGTTTCTCCTATTTGTGAAGCTAGAAAGAGCGCCTCGTGCGCGATATGGATGCCTCTCCTCGTTTTCCCTCTCCACTTCGTCATCCCCAACCTCGTAAAGTCCATTTTACCCCCACCGCACACTTCTCGTCGCCGCAAATCCCGGTTGAGGATATCCTATAGTTCCTCTCCAACTTGTATAACCCGTGTGTCTGTTTGCACGTGTCTTTCTATGTAAATATGTGAACGAAATTACATACACAGGACGAGAACTTACGTAGCCACTAAAATTCCTCCTCCCCCGTTACTCCTGCTCCTCCTTATATTTTCTCTGTTCCACCCCTCCGACACGAACAACTTGCAGGTAGCCTCGTTCCCCGAGTCCTGATAGGTTGTATATCGCACATAGCGGTAAAACTCTCTACCGCAGTAGCTGCGCAATCATTACTGCCACTCAAGACCCGACAGTCATTGGCCAATCAACCCTTCCGCGCGCGGTCTTGATCGAGAGACACACACGTTTCGTTCTGTGGATCCAAAGAACATCGAATCGTTCATAATATTCATTCTGAACCGACGATTCCGTTGGAATTGTTGGAAAAAGCAAAAAAAAAAAAAAAACTGCCAGGCATAGCCAGCCCTTCGAGGAGACTTTTATTTGTATCGAAAAATTTACCGAACGACTTTTCACCCTCTTTCCGTGTGCATCCCTCGTTCTTCCGCGCGGTGCTGCTGGCCAAAGACTGTGCGAGTTAAACGTTTAACGAGAATCCAAGAATGAGGCGAAACGCGCGAGGCATTACTCGGTGCATTGACTCCAAGAACAATTCTGGTCTATACTTTTGGGCCGGTGAAATTTCCTCCATACGATCGAGCAGCTCTGTACAGGAATGGCGAACATACAGTCACGATTGCGTGGCGGTTCAACCCCGGGGTGAAATTGACCGTTTTACGGCGCAATGCACGAGGCCCGGTGCTGCCGCGAGTCCTTATGGAAATTGTTGCAAAACCAGTCACCTTCACGGTGTGCTCGATAACACAGACACGTCTGCGTTATGTGTGTGGAGAAGGCTTTTTTCAGCTTACGCGAGCAGGCACATAGCGTGCAAACGGTGGAGCTCATTAGGTCGTTCGGAACGCTTCGATACAACCCAGGATAACCCTCGAGGTCGTTAAATTTTACGACCTCCGTCCTTTCCGTTTTTTCTACTTTTTCCATTTTTTCGATATCTCATTTCGAACAATTATCGATATAAATATATTGCCCTCTTGCAACCGCATCGACCGACTGGGGGCAAAATAAATTTCGGCTGAAAATTAAAAAAATCCGAATAATTCGCAATCCTCCGCGGAAACTGACGCGAAAATTTGAACAAAAAGCCTCAGCAAACCCTTGAATCCCTTTAATAACCTTTCGAGACTCGTTCGAACGAGAGTTCAATGTCGTCGCAGTTTCTCAATCGCGGGTCTTCATTAACGCATGAATTGTTCTCGGATCCGGTGCGACGAAATGTATACGTCGCACGACGTCATTTCGACTCTATATTTGAGGAACATGATGGAGCAGCTTGAGAGAATACGTAAATACGTATATACATGTATATACACAATTACGTTTGTATAAGAACAAGTCAGGCTCGAAGTGCTGCAGAGCTCGCAAGTGGAACGTGACGACGATGCCGGTTCTCTCGATTCCGTGTGTACCGGTGTAGCCGCGCTTGGGAAGTGGAAATATCCGTTTCGCTCAGCCGAGCGTCTGGTTCATTGGCACGAGCATCCCTCTCTCTCTCTCTCTCTCCTCGCGCTAATAGTATCACAACCGACTATATAGCTATACAGAATTTGTTGTACTTCTGGACAATATCTACAGGGTGTTCCTCACGGTCATGAAAACTTGTCATTTGGTATAAAATCTCGAACGCTTCCAGCTGAAAAACGCTGAAACTTTGTTAAAAGAAGAAAAAAAGTGATTAAACAATTTTTTTCAAAATTCTCACACATTTCGAAAGAAGAAAGTACGATTTTTCAATCTCGACGATGGTTCCCCCAATTTTCATTCAGTAACGTATGCACTCTTGCAAAAATCAATATTTTCACTAATTTTCTCCGCAGAATTAAAGTTTTCATTTTCATACGATAAAAACTTGAAAGTGTGTGTTTAAAATTTCGGTAAATATATAAATCCACTCGAAGCCGATGACGCACGGATTAAATAAGCTCCGGGTCAAATTGACCCAGTGTGTCTACGAGGGGTCATAAATAAGTATTGTTGTGAAAATTCAAACTATACTCAGTCTCAGGGTATTATTGGAGCGATTTATACACCCTGTATATTTAATATGTCCGAGCGGTAATAATAATGGCCAGTCCCCTCTGCGCTTCTCATAGGCTTTCCTGCGACTATATACAAGAGTATATAAAACTATGGGTCAGTCCGAAAGTCTATGCGAGGACGGAATGAGCAGTGTTGACTTTACATCAGAGTAGTTTACAAGTGTTCGAAGGCTCGTAAGAATCGGCGAGTTCTGGTGCGTCGACCATTGGAACGAGGGAATTGCTCTTTTTCTTTATACTTTTCGCGCGTTAAATCGCGAATATTAAAGTTGAGGCTCGAACGCCAAGTGCGATCTTGTGCCCTGTGGCCCGAGTTTTCGTCGTATCAAACGGCGAAGGGACCGGAGGGAAAGGGCTGCGCGCGTAATCGAGCGTGAAACGGGAATTTCGTGAATCCGAGCGAACAAAATTCGATAGCAAAATTGTGGAGCTCCAAACCCACTTAAGGTGGATTCACACACACGTACACAGACTTATGTGTTTATATACATTGCGATCTTGTGGACGGGTATGAGTCTAGGTCGTTGTAATCCTGGAGAACCACACGAGACCACTATCAGCGGAGAATAAGCTTGGCTCGAGGGTTAAACGATCGCGGTTATTGCGCTTTGCGCTTAGTTTACGCCGCAGACGACCCTGTTATGCCACGAAGCCAACAGTCCCAACAGGTCTCTTATAAATTTTATCTCAATAATCAAAAAAAAAGAAGAAAATACTTTGTTTATTTCCTTGAAGATTCAAGTTTTACGATTTTCAACAAAAATCTATCGTTTGATTCACAAATATTAAATTCTGACTGAAAAATTCAAGTGTCAACCTTCCGCGAGGCATATACTCAGAAGCAGCTTACGGATTACGAAATTCGACGCAAAGTTTCGAAATTCGAACAACTACACTACGAAATTGAACAAAAGTTTTAAAAAATTCTTCGGAAAGTTAGGAGTTTAAAGTTTTTGTTTCATAAAAAGTATAAAATTCAGTCTCAGGGACTGGGCAAAAACAATAACAAGGGGTTTGTTGTTGCTCCGACGGTTCGATGATCGAGAACCAATGGAACGAATAGGCTCGAGAGTACGAGCTGCTCTCGTTCGTCTTCGACGCGTTGAATGAAAAGGTGGAAAATCAATATGATCGATCGCGCAACAGAAAAATGACAAATCTCAATCGCTTGGATCGCTAATCGAGCTCCGAATGTTCATTCATCTTTCTTGATTGTCTCCAGGCCTTGTTCGCGTTATATCTCTGCATCGAATCGATGCATATAGACGTGCACCTATGTAGGGAGGAGGTATTAGGATTATGTACTCTTGTCCATAGATGTATGCATATGATCTCCCTTTGCCCCTCGTTCCACAAACAGTTGCCATTATTATTCCACTCCAGTCTCTGTTTGCACTCGAGCTAAGTGCCCGGAATATATTCCTTCACGTTGCAAGGAACATTGACAATCGAGCACTCCACCCATCGCTGTACATGCAGCCCTTTACATGCTCCCTCTACGCACATTATTCGACATATTTGCTCAATTGAATTTCGTAACCGTTCGTCATACAAACAAAATGCATGGCTCTGGGTGTTTTTCGATGCGAGAATAGTCAATGAAGATTCTCTGTCCTCTGTGAATCGGCTGTAGCGTTTTTTTTCCATTGCTAACAAACCGACATCATAGTTTTGTTGCTTATAAAAAATTCATATACATCGGAGACGATATGGCTTACTCGAAGTTTGGGCCACTTGGCCTAGGCTCGAAAGGTGTGTACAGAGTGTTGTGAATACGATCGCGACTCGAAAAGTTTCGAGCTGCTTCCCGTCTATACAGCTCCTCGAGATTTCGCCTGAGGCGACACTCGTATATCGCGATAGTTTACAACACAGCAGAGACTCTGAGCTTTTTGCTGAGCTTGCTCGAGCACCTCTTCGATGGCGAAAAACCAGTCAGCCAATTCTTTTGTACCAAGAATATTCCAAGTAGTGTTATCCTTTCCCTCCCCAAGCCCATCTCCACACAATTTCCCGAGGGATATCCACTCATCCCTTATCCCTCGTGCTTGCGTATACCAACTATTTTCTTCTTCCTTTCAATTCTAACTCCGTCAATAAAAAGTAGTCACTCGCGGCGAAGGTTACGACACGCGCTGATCGATACAACAACAAAATACACTTCGTTATCAATAATTCAGAGATTCCGGTTAATCGATAGGCTCGCAACGAACCCGGGAGCCTATCAGTTACGTCAGAATCGAAATAAATTATTCAATTTTCTTTCATTTCGCTCTTTCATTAACCACTCCCCGCCACACTGGGTCATTCTGACTCGGACGTTCTTTTTTCTCGTCGGATATCATCCCTGGGCCACAAAATATTCAGGAGACAATGAAAATTCATTCAAAAAATACTCGTGCTCCAATTGAAAAATTGAAAAAAAAAAATGAAGCAATTCTGATTTTTTTCTACTTTCGACATTATTTTCCGGATTTTTTGGACGCAATCATCTCGAGCTGAATGTTTGAAGTGTGTTCCAGATTCAATAAATCCAAACTCGATCGAAATCGAAATGCCAAGTGTGGCGATTAGTGGAGGATGAAAATGAATTGACCGCGATTGTTCAGTTAATAACGCATCAACGTGCGAAAATGCGCATATAGTATAGAAAAAAAAGCACTTGTGAATTCCAATAAAAACCGAGCTGTCACATAAAATCCCCAATAAAAACTCTTACCGCATGTTTAAGGGTACATGATTTCCAATAAATCTGGATTACCAGATGCACACGACATGCGTTGGTATCGAAAGGCAATGGGCGGACTCGAAGCCTGTATATTTAGTGGATATTTACCGTCGAATATATAGATAAATATATTTATGGACGGAGCGAGCTACTCGTGTACTAGAAATGGGCTTTCACGAAAGCCAAGAAAATATTTGCTGCTCTGGCCTCGTTCATTCGCTCAAGAGATTTCTATATAAATACACGGACATGTGTAAACTCAAACATGCAAATATTTTTTCCACGTATTCGAGACTCTCGATCTACACGTATTTATAAAATCTCACACATACTGGCATGCGATATTTCTATGTTTTCGCCTTGACCACGAGGAGCGATGGTACTTCGAACGTGTATGCGTTTGACTCTCGCTTCAAGAGTCATTTCGCATCGATACGCTTTCCCACTGCTGGCTCTTTTGCTTCGTGTTACGGTAATCGTTTTTTTTTTTTTTTTTTCCAACACCCCTGCACCGGTTTTAATTGCAAGTCTAGGTTCACGGACTCGGATTGGTCGCTTGAAATATTTTCAACTCTGACCCAAACTCGGGCGACTTTAATTACGATTGAAAAAAATCTTCCGGTCGTTCACGAGTCACCGATTTTCAATCTAGTACCAATTTTTCTTCCGATTACTGGAATTTTTCAGGCGATTGCAAAGTGACGCGAAAAAATCATGAAAAATACGACTTTTTGTTGTTGTTGTTGTTGTCGTCGTTGTATTCAACTGATGACCGAGCATCTTTATTCTCATTTTATTATTAGTTATAATTTAATTTATTTCTTGATTGGCTTTGCCTCCGAATAATCCAGGCAGGCAGAAATAATAATTGGCGGGTTAATACACGTAGAGGAACGAAATGAGTGTGTATGAGCTTTTCTCTCGAGCCAATGGATTATGGAAGCCCCCCGAAGGCATCGGCTTTTGTCTCTCGCTACTGCCATATTCCGCTGCCACCAACATCGCTGTCGATTTATCGAAACCCTGGGACTTGCATCGGCACAAACCGAGCCTATACGTACTTTTTTTTTTCCCTCGTATATTCAGCAATTTTTTCAGGTTATTCGAAAATCCATATCGCCCATTTTTAGAGCTTCAGATATTTTTCATATCGTCTAATTTATTCAAACAAAACGTGCGGAGATGAAGAAAAAGATTTCTCGTTTATCGTGAGCCAATTAACAAAAAATTGCGTCTAGGATTCTCATGTTTTTATTTAAAAAAATAACAATAATAATAATAAAATCGGAATTTTTTTCTTTGGGCCATGTAGAGCCTTTGGTCCGCGAACACAAAGACGACAAAGTGGCCAAATCTGTACACGACGTTGTAGTCGTTATATTGGAGAAAAAGTAATAAAGTTGTATTTTCTTTATCTCTCTCCAGTGACAAGTTTGTCTGGTGATCGAAAAATCGGGAATAATCGGAAAAGGAAAGAATGGGAGAAAGCGAGATAGGCAGAAAAGCTCATATTATAGTTGTGAAAACGGCTCGCTCCTGGAGACTCCTTCCGGCCTCCTTTCACAAGCTCTGTTTGCCGTGGCAATCTCTCTCTCTCTCTCTTGCTCTCTTTTCTCGCGTCATTCGATTCTCTCGCATTGTCCTTCGAGACGCGCGGAAACCTGAGAAACTTTGCGATCAAAGTTAAATCCCATTTCGTCTTTTCCTGTACAAAACTCTCCCCGAGGCTAAATTCCCGATCGTTTTCCTAGCCTCTCCACCTTAAGATTTCATCAAATCCTTTCTTCCACATTCCGTACACTCTTTCACAGCTTTCCTCTGTATTTTCCACCCTTCTCCTCGGGCTTTCGCAAATTTTTAAATAAATTTCAAACTAATAATTTATTGTTTATGCTCAACAATAAAATAATTGAACTGGATCGCACAACTTTCCATAAAAAAAAATACAAAAAAAGATCCATCGGTGCATTTTTGCATATAAAGTGATGCCGGAAATCTCGGGCTGGCATCGCGGAGAAACGTTTTCGTCATACGCTCCAAAGAGTGTTTCTTTTTTGGTCACTCATCCGTTTGTAAGAACGTTTTGTCGAGAGCTTGCGACTCGGAACGCCCGAGTTGATATACAAAAAGCACTTATTCAGAGGCTGTGCAGGGCAATCGATTTCACGCTGAGATATGTATGCGTTTTGATGTGTGTGGGTGTGTAACGAGGAAGCAAAACGTGTTGGTGGTAAAATCCGCGTTGCTTGTGACATAAGCAGCGAGGTATATTTTCGAGGAAGAAAGAGCGAGAAAGCAAGAAGGAGAAAAAAGGAGTCTCACCGCGAAACTATAACAGGGGATAATACCACGAAAGGGAACAACGGATTTTGCGCTCGCATGTATCGTTCAGGCCGCTCCGGACCTCGACAATACACGAGCGAGAATACACTTTTTGTTCAGGCGTCGACGCTCCTTTTTTCCCTATTTTTCTAGTTTTTTTTTTTTCTTTCTATTCCAACCACAATGCGGCGTGGGGCTTTCGTCGCGATATAGAATGGAGAAAAAAAAGCTATCGCTAGACACGTATCCGATTATTTTAGCGTCAAAGAGACCCTCCGCGCTCTCTCAAATGTTTGCTAATTGCCCGGAAAATGTGGGTCAAAAAATATGCGCGATCAAGCCCAATGGAACTGAAATTTCGATGAGAAATACGAAAATTCCTTCAATGGATAAAAATATAACTCTCTCAGAACCGTCAGTTTGTTCTTTTTTTGTTTTTTCAAAATTTGAATTAAAACAAAAAAAAAGGAATAACATGGATTTGAGTCAATTGAATCGCATCAACGCGCGCGATGTTTCGATTGAAAAAGCTTTTGAAATGAGAATCAAAGAACGTTAATGTTGCGTAGAAATAAAAAGAAATAAAAATCTCGTTTGCAGGAAAATATCGTAAGAGTGAAATAAACGTCAAGAATTTTTAACGTTTCAGCAGCTCCATTCGGAATACAGGAGCACTTATACATGGCACGAATATACGGGGCCTCACCAAGAGCACACGGTCGTACGTCGAGCGCCGCAGGCGCCACCTACTTCCAGTGAGTTTTTTTTTCCACTAATAAAAAGAGAAAAAAGGAAAAAAAAATTAATAAATAAATAAAACGCACATAAATTATTCAACTTGCCCAAAGATCGTAAACCTCACGACAAATATAATTTGAAAAAGTTTCTACATCGTATACTATTTCTCTACGTATATAGATATCCTTGTACTATTTTGTGAGTCTCATTAGTGAGAAGAAAAAAATCAACGACGAGAGAGAAGGAAGTAGAGGATAAAGAAAGCGGTTGGAGGAACGACATATTTTTTTTGTCTTCTTTTCTCTTACTTTTCCTTATTATTCTTCTATTCTTTTCCTCCCATCTCTCCCCTTCCCTCATTCATTCACTTTTATTATCATTTTTTTCTTCGTTTTTTTTTGTTCACAATAAAATCTTTCTCGTACGAGCACAATGGTGTCGTGGCTGGTCGATAATCCTTTCGCATTTTTTTCACCCCTTTTCCACTATTCAAACTTCTATATATAGATTTTTCATCTCGATTTTATCCTCTTTTGTTTTTTGTTTTTTTTTATCTCTCTTCGTAATATCTGTTAGTTATCTAGTGGATTTCTTTCCTTTCATTTTTCCCATCACTTTTTTTGTGTTTTCGTACGTATAGATATTATTTTTTATAGTGGATTTACTCCTGGTCGTTAAATACAATACACAGAAAAACACAGTTCGTCAATCGTGTCACACACGTCTCTCATCGTACGCACCATTTTTTATTTTTCGTTATTCACTCTTCGCTACTTTATTCTCGTGTGAATAATTATTACGTTTGTTTCCATCTTTCTTATTGAAACAATCCATTTTTATCGTCATGCGGATCACCATTATTTTATTAACGTTTCATTCAACTATCACGTTATCGGTGTTGTGACTTTTCTGTGTCTCTCTGTCGTCAATATAACAAAAAGCTTCTCTCACGTAGACACATTTTCCATCGTTTATACTCTTGTCGAATTTTCTGCTCGCTCGATCGTCTTTTCTTCATTGAAAAATAAAATGGAATCCCGATTTTGGTTTTTCCGTATTTTTTCAAAAAATATTCAATTTTTTCGAGTTTTCATTTAATTTTTTTCAACCAATTTTGCTCGGTAAATTGAATATGAAGATGATTTTCTTTCTAACCATCATTTATGTACATAAACTCGTTTTAGCAGCGATTATTCCTTTCAGATTTGAAAACGATTGATCAATTACTAGAGTTTCATAGGACAATTATTTTTTCCAAGTTTTAGTTTAGCTCGAAAAATTATTTCCACGTCGTAAACGTAAGTCATCGGAATAAAGTTAATCGATCAGCCGCAGAATTACGTGAGACGAGGTCGTGAATTTTACTGAAAATATAAAAATAGTTTCAGAGTTAATATTAGCTTAGAGAATGCTGCTAGGATAGAGTAAATTTCACAACGTCGTTTCGCCAATTCGTGCGATTCAGCAACTCGGAAGATCGAGCAAAGTTTGTCTGAGAAATTTTTCAACAAAAGAAAACAATCGAATAAGTCCGGAGTGAATAAATAGTAGTTGGATAAAAAAAAGATGCTGATTAATTTGTGAAATAAAATAAACTCGGTAATCGATATCGCGGAGGACCAAGAAGCCACGTGTCTTCAACGAATAACGAAAGAATAACGAGCCCACAATAAACAAACAAACAAAAATCCACCCCGAACTTGCGTCCTTTAGAAAAACGTGCCAGCTGCGAATTTTGATTGCAGCGAAGCAAGCGATCGCGAAGCTACAATCGGCCAAGTCAACCGAGGATGAGAACATCGAAGGTAAGAGCAACCCAAACAGCAGAGACGTTGAAAAATAAAAACAATAAATAAAACGTGCTACAAAACGCAAAATTAACGAAAAGGACGTCGCGTCATTAATTTCATTGAGAAAGTACCGCGTCAATCAAAAGCTCCAACAATTTCGTTTTAAAATTCCTTCCGCAATCATGCAGCAGCATCCAAAAACATAAAAATAATTAATTAACCGCCAATTTATTGATCAGCTATTTTGATTGAACGTTCGTACTCGCTCAAATTTTATGCCGCATAGCAAATATTATTTTCCCATGCCTTTTGATGATTTATCATTCACCTATTCGAGAAGGAAAATAATATCCAGAGAAACAGATGATAATACTCCTCCCTGAGTAATTAGTCTCGGTACGGACGATCGAGGGTGTTTTTTGAAACTTAATAAAAGTCAAGCAACAAGCAAGAAAAAATGTTAATTACTATAGTCTCTGGCCATCAAGAAAACGAGAGCGATTAAATTTTTCTCATTTAGCTCGGACGCGATAACGAACAACTGTCTCGTTTCGTATCGTCGTTGCCCGCGTAACTTTTAGAAGTGACGAGTAAAAAGGAAAAGAGTAGAAAAGAGTAATAACAAGTGAAAAGCAGACGAGATGTTAATTGAAGCAAGTCGAAGAGGACGTTAATGAACCAGCAGCAGCACGTTGAGGCTGTGCCACCTTAGTTTTCCTTCTGGATTTAAGTTAAAACCTCCTCGGGCTTGTCCACCTGGTTCTCGTGTTCCGAGAGCTGACCCGTTCACCCTTTAGTAGAGCTTTGACACTCGTTTTTTTCTCACTTTGCGTGCGAAGAGTTTTTCGTGGAACGGAGCGTTAGCACCCCCGATCGATCGGCCGTATCGATCGTTTCGGCAAATGGTAATGCGCGTTGCATTTCGCGATTTAGCGCGAGAACGTTAAGTAGAAACGGTCGGGATGAGTCAGACCGTTTGTCAGTGCGTTGAAAAAAAAACAAGCATCATTGTTATTATTATTTTTCATTACACCATGCTTTCGTTTTGCGAATGATGATTGTATCGGACACACGAGGAGACCAGTCTGAGCGGAGAATAATTGGACGGCGATCGTAACGTTAATTAATCGTCGTTTCAATCCAAATAAATTTCAATGAAATTGAAACGAAAACGTTATATATAATGTTAAGAACTTTTGCATGATTTCGCACGCTTCTTCTTTCCTCCCTAATATGCGCTTCTTAGTGTTTATCTGTTATTGCTAAATTCTCATGTTATTGTTGGTAATGTTTTAATTGTTTATTTTAGTACGTAAGTGGAATAAATAAATGAAAAATGTCGTGGCAGCTTCTCTTTAGTTTCCTCGCTTCTCGCGATGATTTTTTTTTCTCGTATTATTATTGTTACTGCCATTATTATCATGGATATTCATATACTTGTGTGTTCGCTCCGCCAAGACTCGAACCTCTCGTCTTGCATTTCAATAATTATTGATTCAACACCTACCCGAATAAATCTTACCACACGAACACGCCCACAAGCCCAATAACTACAAATATATTCCAGTTGTAATTCTTCTTCTCCTTCTCACCCGAGTATAAATGTCATATTTTTCATTTTTTTCGTTCAATTTTCTCGTTCATAGGACCTACCCTCGAGCCTCCTCTTCCCAGAAGAAAAAAGTGCCCGGAGCTCGCCTACAAAACTCACGAATTCATTACCGCGGCCGATGGCGGTGGCATCGATGCTGTCGATACGAACGTCGTTGCTGATAAAGTTCGGGTACATTCTATAACGCTTTTTCCCCAATAATTAAAAATAAAATTTTGAAAAATGCCAAATTTCTATTTTTTCCCAGAATAAAAATCGTTCCTTTGTTAATTTTGTGTGTGTGTTTTTTTTCCCCCCGTTGGATTTATTTCAGGAGGTCGCGGCTAGCGCGGCGTTGCCACCGAGTCAGCTGAGCAAAGCGATTTCGCGAATAAGCACGGAGTATCGATTGCAGTTCGCCTGGCCAAGGCGATCACAGCTGACGAACGGGGATGCGGTAGGGCCGGTTGCCGCCGCCGGTGGGGCTGGCGGGACTGCCGGACCGCCGCGTAAATCGTTGAGCATGGGCGCTTTGAAACAGGGTATAGGACCAACGGGCCCCGCACCCGTACACAAGAAGAGACCAGGTGACGTCGATCACAAGCGTGATGGTAAACGAGCTTATTATTATATTTTTAACACAACAACACCATCAAAAACCCCATACGTTCGCGAGCACAAAACTGGTAAATTTACAAGTGTCTTGAACCTTTTTTTTTTACCCTCCATTTCCAATGAAAAACAATGACCTGTTTATTTTTATTTTGCAAAACATAGGGTTGATTGAAACTTGAGTGAAAAATAGGCAACTCGCTTCGCTATACTTTTAGTCACGCAAACCATTTTCAAAAAAAAAAAATTAAACAAAACGTCGATGAAAAACTCAAAAACTGATATTTTCGGACGAACGTGGTTGCACGAATTTTCATCAAAATCGCAATCGGTTTTCATTGCATTCCTCACGGGCTATTAGAAAAACGAATAAAAATCGTTGCTTCGCTATTTCCTGCCATGAAATAGTTGCAAATCGACGAAACGAAGAATTTCTGTGAATAATAAATAATTGTCCGAATGAAAATAGGCGCTCAAGCATCGGAACTGGAACCGTTGGTCGGTCACACAGACACGGTGGACGGGGTGGTTCCGGAAGGCGACGAGCGCGAGGAGGAAATCAACGAGGTCAAAGTAACCTTCAGGTCAGAATTGAAAAAAAAAGAAAAAAAAACACACAAAAAACGAACGCGACTACGACAAGCCCGTTTGCCTCGAACTTTCAACTTTACTCGATCGAAACAAAAAAGAAAATAAACACACTCATAATAATTCCTCGAACTGACAGAGCTGCTCTCCATTTTGCGAGCGATCTTAAATGTCACTGTTTGCAGAAAGAAAAAAACTACGGATAAGGGAATGACGTTGGTGAGCGGAGATAACGCCGCCAAGACTCGTAGAAAATTACTGGGAAAAAGTTTTCCCACTTCCGAGATGGGAGAACTGAGGCGTTTGGCCGACGAGTATAAGGTAAAATTTTAATTGCCACGACGACCATTTTTTTTTGTTCTTTAAAGTGTTCAATGTTTTTTTCAAATTTTCTTCATTGTTTTCCATTATTTTCTCATCTGGTATTTTTGCTCGAAAGAGTTTGAGAATATTCGACGAATTTGATGAAAAAATTGACAGTATTTGTATTTATTGTTCGCATGACTCGATGTACGTGTAATCGCACTCGGTAAAATATAAATTTGCAAAGATTCCCGTTTCGGCGACTGGAACTTAGCAAATATTTGATTTTTACCTCGTGCAAATAGTAAGAATCGTAAAAACAAAGAGTAACGAGGTCGATGTTACATTTTCGATATATTATTCGATTCGTTTTGTTATGATTTTGCCAATCAGCATCGAGACTGGGGAAGTGGATTAGCTTCGGAGGAGGAAGTCTCGCTATGGAAACACGTAACCAACAATCACTCGCTCAACGCTCTTTCTCTAGCCAGGCCAGTAAAACGAAAAGAAAAAAGATTTACAACAAAGTTGTTTGTGGTGCATAATCGTTCACGAGTCTCCACCGATTAGTCGATTTTTGCGTTGTTGGTGAAACGGGATTTTGTCGTAGTCGTTGTTCGTCTTTACCTTTTTTCCCGCTGAATGAAAATCCTGTGTTGTGCGTCGTTGGAATGAAAGAAAGAAAATTCTTGTTCTGACTTTTTGGAACATTTGGCCAACAGGTCAGTCACGAAGGAGGAAAAGGACAAGGAAAATACGAGAAAAATAGCACCGTCAATGACCATGCCACCGGCCGGTCGACCTTCTTCCGTACAAGCCAGACCTTCTCATGGAATCCTCCAGGATGACATCAAAGCTGTATGTCGATCGATTAGTAAATTATTTTTATTAGATTTTCACTATTTGTTTATTAGATTGGGAAGAAAAATATTTCTCACTCTTTTTTGTTCAACGGACCAAAACTTATTCTCCAAAAAATTGAAAAATAATTGTTTATCAGGACAATGAAAAAGCAATAGCTCGGGCGAGAAAAGACTTTTTGATTCGTCATCATCTCGATCGTACCACGGGAGTCGGTGAGTCGAATTAATTGTAAAAAAAAAAAGAAGAAAAAATATGGCCAAGTAGAAATTTCGTTGACGTTGGTTTTGTTTTGTCTGACGAAAAAGGTGACGGAGCTCTATTACCTTCGCCAACGCGTGAAAAATTAGAGCCGGTGGTTCCCCGTCGTCGGGATGATTCGAAGGAAACGCGAGACGAGATCCAACCAAAGACAAAATCGAGCCCCAAGAGCAGTCCGCGAACGGGACGTTCACAGAGTCTTGGACCGATGGCCAGCGAGCGAAGGTCACCGAAGCGTCAGCCACCACCGCGGGCGCCCTCGGTCAGCAAAGACGCCAAGGTATCATCATCATCCGCGTCGTCATCGACGAGAACGTCTGCCCGCAAGAACGCTAGTCCAGATAGCTACCGGATCGCGCGAAAGTCTAGGCGAATTTTTAACGTAACAAACTTTCTTTTTGTTTTGTTTATTTAATGTTGTCACCGACTCGGCACAATTATTCGTCGTACGTCGTGTCAATTCACTTTTTATCGGTTTTCGCTTCACAACTGTCACGAGAGCTTTTTTCGTACCGTGAGAATTTTCTTGTTGAATTTTCAATTGGCAAGAAAAATCGAAAGGAACTTGATAATTTTTGGCATTTTTTGTAAAAACTCGGAATTTTACAGGAAAAGGAAAAGGAGCAAAAAGACAAGGAGGCGAGGGAGAAGAGCGTCGAGCCCGAAAGGCATCCACGTCCGAGTAAGTGATGAAAACAAGACAAAAAACAATTGACCTCAATGTTTCGTTAAGCAGAATCAAGTTTTCGGTCGAGTATACGGAAATCTTTTATTTCCATGAGATTTTTTTTTGTTTTTCTTTTTTTTTTTATCTGATTACGTTTTTATTATCCTACAAATAATCAAATCGATCGATTCATACCGTTTCAAATCAGGATTCCGCACACCATTTTATGAGAGAGCAAACCTCACCCTGACCCCGCCCCGCCCCTCTCTAACCCTAACCTCTTGACCTTTAACGAGAACCCTTGTTTTTATGCAACTCGACTGAAAGCCAAAATGATCGATCTTATGCATTTTTTCATGCACACAATGACAGTTCGATTGATCGTAGAATTCAATGAATATTATTATAGATATCGTGTGTTATGTTTTATATAATATATATCGTGTATATGTGACGAAATAGCTCGAAAAAACAAACGCATTTTTGTGGTAATATTTTTTGTGGGGTGTTCCAGGTCGAAGGGAATTTTTTTATCGATGATTTCAGTGATTTTAGAGCTATTTTACCCTTCGTTGACACGCACTGGGTCTTTTTGACCCGAATTCATTTTCCGACCTCGATTCTCACGAAGGTAACAAATTTTCCCAACAACTTTCGGTGCCTGGAGTTGACGATTTTTTTTCATATATAACCTGAGCCGAATTTGTTCGATCGAATGAATAAAAATTTTCGAAATTTCAGCAAAAGTCACAGTTTTTTAAATTTAATATTTAAACCTTGATATTTATCCGATTTTTGCGATGCCAACGCGTTATCGCGAAAGTTCGAGGCCAACTCAAAGGGGTCAAATTGACCCAGTGCGTCAATACACCGACCAATTTGAAACGTGTCAACGAAGGGTCAACGAAATGATTTATTTTCCGCTCCAATTTTCCTCAATCATAAATTTTCCGTTCGCATCTTTTTATTCGCAGTTATTCAAATTTTCGTTACGAATTAATCGAATGTTGCGATAAAAGAATAACGTTTCATGAAGTTCGAATCGTCATCGACGGGGCCTCAAAAAAATTCTCGACGAAAAGCCCACCTCCTCAATGTGCCAACGTCATATGCATATATAACTAAAAACCACATTTTATATATATATGCATATAAAGTGGTGTGAACCATATACGCGATACATGTTATAAATTGGACTGCTGTTTGCTCGTTCGACTCTCGTCGTCTCGGCGTATATATTAATTTAAATATCTACATAATTAATAATAAAAAATATCGTCGTGTGTAGTAAACGCATAAAAGAAACAATGAATATAATGAACAAAACGAGATACTCGCTGCCCGTGACGATTTATTTCGAAAAATGACATGAAAAACGTTTTAAGAAACGCAATAATTGGTACTTGAGATTCGTGCTTCTCCCGAAGCGGCCACCGCACTCGAAACTACAGAATTTTAATGAATTTCGATCGGGCGGTGGGTACGAAGGAGCGTCAGTTGCAAAATTGGCATCAGTGTTTGTATATTTATTTAGAGAGATGCATGATAGACCTGTCTACCTATCTGTTTCTCTCTTTCTGTCTTATCTTTCTATCCGCCTACTGTAACTGTTGCCTACTCGAAAAAAGAGGATTTGAAAAAACGAAAGTCATTTCGTAGGTAACGAAAATGCGTGGTAAATTCGAAAGATATAGTTCAAGTTGTACACGTAGTTTAAACCTGTGAGATTTAGTCGATGCCATCGAAAAATAATGAGTAAATATCGTGCATGGATATTTCCAGTTTCTTTGGTTCACTCGGGCTCGTCGATTTCGTATTGTTTTTTTTTTCTTCACATACTGAAATTTATGACTCTCTTATCCCCTCCCAGCCCTTGAAGCGTCGAGCCATCTTCGAGTCACTCTGAAAAATCCTCGAGCAAAAAAAAAAAACGATGCCGAACAAAAATGTTGATTATTTTGAAAAATTTTGGAAACATCGAAAACTGCCTGCGAAGAAAAATCATAAAAAATACCCTTCCGCGATCCAACAATTCTAGGGATTTGAAAAACAAAACGAGAAAATATTTTTTAGTTTTTCAAAAAAAATTGTCGAATAAATGGAATGTAGAGAAAATAAAGAGAAAAAATTAGAAAATTGTTAGGAGCGATTAGAGTGTGATTAGAAGAGGGAGCGCGGGTGTTTCAGCCGCGGGTGGCCGTGGGGTCCGGTGGAGCATAAGAGAGCCCTCCTCCATACAATACACGACTTCGAGTTGTTCGTCGACGTGCGAGCCGCCCATACCGCCATTACCGCCGCCACCTTCGGGCCCTGGGCCGACACCTCTTCACAAGACAAGGCCCTCCCCGCGGGCTCATCGCAAACGTACGTTTTCTTAGTCCGTCAAAAGACGCAAAAAAAAGATCCCAAAATAATATAATTAACCAAAAAAATCAGCCCTCGGGACGTAAAAAAAAGCAAAACAAAAAAAAACAATCATCATACGCCTTGCTGAAGCGAATCATTGACCCTAACCCTTCTTGCCCCGTGAATCTTCCACTTCCGGTTCGCTGCTCCACCCTCGTGTCGATCTCCGCGGGGGAAAAATGTCTTCTCCGTTTCAAGCCCCGACGATAATCTTTCAAAAACTGTATTCTGCTCAAACGCGGTTGACAATTCTCTGAATTACATTGATAAATAAAACGATAAACATTCGTTTATCGTTCGATTCGAAATTTGGTCGACATGAGATGGAATTTGGTGCCACCCCAAACAAAAACCTCTCACTCGTAGTTTCTCTCTCACTCTCTCTCTCTCTCTTTACTTCCATAGCTACCCCTCATAAGGCAAAGAGAACTTAGTAACCCTTCATTATTCTCGGAGTAGGCAAGTCGAGTTGACTCCTCAGAGCACAGAAAAAAAATGATAATCCACACCCGGTTGCCCTGCTAAAAAAATAAACTTCGCACGCGATCGCGCTTAGCAAATTATGCATAAAAAAATAACGACTCAACAAGGATGGAGTAAAATGGAATCTTACGATTGGTTGTTGACTATTTTTTCACCTCGTGCTTGTGCCTTGTGCCTACTAGTCGCAATGAAAAATTCATTTCGATCGGAATCTCAGTATTTTGGGACGTGACGAAAAACTCGCGGCTCAATAAAGTTGAAAGGTTGAAGATTTTTTTTCGCCTCCCAAATTTCTGAAACCCTCTACAGAAACAAATGTTTTTTTTTCATCGTCTCTTATACGAGGCTACAAGCTCCAATACAGCTCAGCAGAGAAAAGCGAAATAATGGAAAAAGAAAATAAAAAATAAAAACTAAAGAATAGTTTGTCAGATAAAAAGAAAACGTTGCCACGATAATCAAGTGTTAATCAACAGATTTGTGACAATTGTTCGATATGTGTTTTAGCCTTCCTCGCGACAAACGCTCCCCCCCATCGCCCTGTTGCTCATCATCAGTCAAGCAAACCCGGTGTAAGCTCAATAGGGATAACAAATGTAGCGAATATATTAACGACGACGACGACGACGACGACAACGACAGCGACGACAACGACGACGAAAAGTACGACAGGTCCGACAAAAACGACGACGGGACAAGGTATTAGAGGAGCGAGTCAGCAAAAAAATGCGTTTAATTGGTCGAACGTAAATACGAGCGTCGGTGGTGGAACGAGTGAAAAAATGATGGGAAAATCTTCAACGATCGGGATCGGGGCGAATAACGTACAGGGAGTGCAAAAAGCGAAGCTCGATAACGTAACGAAGCTCGAATCGTCGCCCGCTAAATCAGCCACGACAAAGGCCATTAAAGTCTCGTCCTTATCGAGCACCGACGACGACACGTCGTCGCCCGTCAAAATCACCGCAGCCAAAACAACAACTACAATATCGACAACAACAACAACAACAACAACAACAACTCCTGCTCGCTCCGCTGTTCCTGTAGACGTTGTTGATAAACACCCATCCAAATCATCATCCCTCGTTGATAATCGAACCAATAACGCCGCTGCCCTTCATTCTGCTAACGCCGGCCTACAAGCTAGTAAGTAGCACTTGGAAACGAGCTACGAGACGAACTGACACTATAAACCAACCAATATACAGCAACCACTCGACTATTTCGTCGTAAAATGTGCTTTCTTCGTTAGGCATCCGTCCTATAAACGTCTCGATACTGTACTGCACTTGGAAAATTCCTTTTACATACAGAATTATTTCTGTACGATTTACCTCATTTTTTATTTTTTATTTTTTTTTTTGTTTCAAATTCTTTTCTCGATTGGCTGAACATTACTCGCTGTTACTACTTACTAACTTTAATGGCTCGATTTTCCTGTCACATTTCTCTGTTGTAAATCTTATCTCTCTCGCTCTTTATCTACCTCTCAATATACTAAACGACTACCATATATTTCTCTTTGAAATTAAAGCCCAAGTATCTTTGAGGGTAAACGTTTTTCATCTCCATTCCCAAGGCTACGTTCGGCCATTTTTTATTCGACGGATTATCCGTTTTTCGCAATGAAACTTGGCGAATGCGTTCATCCGCACTATTCGACGTGCTGCAAGATTTTCTTTGTCCCTAAACATCGAAACATTAAGGTGACACGAGCTTCGGATTCGTTTCGTAGTAAAACAAAAAAAATTAACAAAAAAAAAGCAAAACGTCACTAGAAAATTCCAAGATTCGTTCTGTCCGAAGAATTGTCTCGGGAAATGACTTTTTCGCTGCCTCAAGCCTACGACGTTCAGTTATCGAAAAACGCCTCCGTCGTGGATGTTTGTCAAATTTCATTGCGAGAAAAAAACTTAATTTTTATGAATAAAAAATCCTGGACGTGCTCTTGGAAATGTAAAAAAAAAAACTGCGTACTCTTAATTTCCTCGATGTTGCGTATGGCTGTTGCTTTTTCCATACTATTGGCAAAAAGAGTATTTCTCTTCCCGTTCGACTTTCCAGGACCTTCCGAGAAAACTGATCGATCACCAAAACTGTTCTCACATCCTCTGAACTCTCCGCCCCATCATTGTCTCACCCTCATATTTTTTTGTTCGTTTCCGAATACACCGACACATTAATGGGCTGTCGTGTTGTTTTTGATGTTTGACAAATAATCGACGATCTATTTTATCATTTCGTATTCATATCGTTGCGTACGCGATTGTG
The DNA here is from genome assembly GCA_037952995.1 of Hyposoter didymator. NCBI lineage: Eukaryota > Metazoa > Arthropoda > Insecta > Hymenoptera > Ichneumonidae > Hyposoter > Hyposoter didymator. The sequence continues at coordinate 2,617,969 of JBAJMU010000009.1, forward strand.
CAATCATTTAAACTCTGCGATCTTTACAAACAATATTAACACGATATGTCCGATGATTACAAAAAAAAAGTGTGTTTGTTGTTTTTAATGTTTATGTATTTTAGACGTTTTTATGTGCTCGTTGTAGCTCTTTGCTCTTTTGGGCCAGTGTGTTTGGTTGGAAGAAGGCGTAAGATTGAGATATAATTCTGCTGTTCTTTAACAAAATTAGCGTATTCGCTAAACCGATCGATTGATTCGAGAAAAAAAATGCATTTTTTAGTAAAAAAAAAAAATGATTATTCGGTAAAATTTGGAAAAAAACATCCAACTCCAGAATCTCTCGTCTTCTCCACCCGTTTGTATTCGTATCAGTAGATCGATCAAAGCGTAGAAAGTCCAATCGACGTCATGGCAATTAATTTAAAAACGTTTTGACTCGCTGTGTATCTTGAACGTGCTTTTTATCGATAATATATTTATTGTGACCATAAAAATACGTTTTTTCTGTGCAAATTTGACCGTGACTGAAATTCGACGGTTTTGGAGAGGCGATTAAAAAATAAAAGGGAAAATAAAAGTCAGTGCACGGCTTCGAATGGCATGTGAATAAAGTTTCTTATTGAAAATCGAAGAAATCGTCGCTGTCGAGTACGAGAGTGGGTGTTTAAATAATTGAAAAAAACAACGCGGTTATTTCAATGGGGAAAAAAATAAAATGAACGGAAAATGAAAGAGGCGGTTGCGGGGCCCCGATAAGAAGAATAATGAAGAGTGATGAATGATTTTAGTGACGGCAGAGCCTCAAGTGAACGGCGATGCAGGAACGGGAGGAGAATCGAGCGTGGCGTCGACGCCACAGTCCCAGAGTGCCGGAAGCGTCGTGTCCGCACCAATCGCGGCGTCTCATGTGGCGCCGTGGGTCGATGACGAGCCGGTGGTCAAGAGTCCACCGGAACCTACGCGCGTCAAGTCGCCGGAACAAATGATAATGCGTTCGCCAGAGCCAGTCAACTGGACCGTGCCCCTCGATACCGGCAAAACGTTCACCGTAACTCAAAACGTGAGAGAAGGTAAGAAACCGCGCAAAAATATGAAATATCAGGGTCGCGGGCCAGAGCGATACTCAATCCTGAGCTTTCCAATGGCAGGAGAGCCTCTCACTCGACCTCATAGCGAGGCCAAGACATGGGGAGGATCCTCCTTCCCATCGGCACCGCAATCAGCCCCACCTGAACTCGCGGCTCAGCACAAATCGCAACAACACTCCCAGCATTCTGGTTACAAGTCACCGGAGAGCGAGAGCGTCTCCCTCGGAAGTTTCAGCGGTCTCAACGGTCACAAAGATCTTGATTCCGAGAGGGACAGCCCTTTACCGTCTAACGTACATAGCACACCGACACCGACGCAGAGTGACAAGGTACGCGAATTTTCCTCCTCGAGGATGACCTCAAGAATGTCTGACTTGGCAGAAGTCCAGAATTTTCCATTTGCTTCTCCACAGAGGAAGCAAAATGTGACGCTGACATTTTTTTTCCAGTTTTCAATATCGATGTACCCAGAATGTCCCAAAACATCGAAAAATCGAATCTAAAAAAAATATCTGGATGTGTGTATGTGTGTGTATCGACGAACTCTTCATTCTCTGAGAATTTTGTTGGAATTGCCAGAAAACGGCGAATTCTACGGCATTTTGAAATTTTCAAAAAAAACCTGCCAACGCTGCGAACTGACGCAAATTTTAACATTCATTACTAATTTTTTTCTTCTTCTATAAATAGAGTATCATGATAGGAAGGTTGGTATCAAATTTGGGAAATATCGGTTGAACGGTTCAAACTTAATGATTTTTCGTATTTTACAAAAATCAGAGTTTGTTAAAAAATTGTCCAACCGCTCTAATTTCTGCAAATTTTGTATAAGATATTGTGTACAAGTCTGTACACACTCTTTACTTTCGAGTTTTCCAGTTATTTGAATATTTGGCTAAAAAATTAAAAAAACGCCAAAATCCGATGGCGAATCCAGAGTTTACGATTTTTCATATTTGCCCCTCATGGAAAAGAGAGAAAAAAAAATCAGTAACAAAAGAAATTGATAAAGTTTATGAATTTCTCGTTAATTTTGGCTGGATCGTGACGGAGCGCGCCTGAGAAACGATAAAAAAATGCAAACTGATTGCAGAGTTCGATCATCGCCGGAACCGAGGAAGTGGCTGCAAAGGATGAGCAGCGTGCAGAGCAGCCAGTGGCCTCATCGATGAAGCCAGTGGCCGGAACGAATCTGCGATGCCTGGAGGACCCGGTGTTCGAGTTCGAGCGTTCGAAGAATGCAGAGGGAGCGACGAGTGTATCGGCGCCATCTGCAGGGGGGCCGGCCGCCTCGGCAGCAGCGGCGGCGGCGGCGGCGGCCGCAGCAGCGGCAGCGGGTGGGACACCAGCAGCACAAACGGGATATAGGGTATTGGAAGCGGAAAGTCCTACGGGAACAGGAGGAGCTTCGGGTGCAGGAGCAGCTCCGGGTTACCACGTTCTCGGGGCGCCGGCATTGAGTCCGGGTTCGGCTCAGCGCACGGTGGCCAGTGACGTTCTCGAGAAAGCTCGTAATCGTTTCGACAAATTTTGGGGCAAAGGCGGCCCCGAGAATCAGGCTTAAACTTATTTTTCAACGAGTTTGAATTTAAAAAACGAAGAAAAAAAAATCAACAAAAACGAGACACACAAATCGTAAGAGAAATACGAAAACACACACACACACACACACACATACACAAAAAGACACATAAACACGCGAAAACACACATACACACGTATACAGAATAAATGAGAACATTGAAACGTTAGAAAATCGAGGAGACGAACCGCCAGACGTACGGACGTACAGGGACATCGAGAAAGAGGAGGAAACGTTGTAGCTTAGAATTCGCGATCGTCGAACCCGTCGATTGACTCACGGAACAGTTACAACAACAAAAAAGTAACGATGATTATTATTATTATAAGAATAATCCACGTGTGAAAAAGGGAATAACGTTATTCGATATAAAGTTGGCAACATCCGGCGCCGAATGGGAATTACTAAGTTGGCGTTTATTAGAATAAACAAAAGAAAACCCTAGATAGCCGTTGCACTATGAGAAATTGGAGATTAATTAACTGGGATAATCGATCGAAGAGCTAAAGCCGAACCGCGCGAGATACAAGGCGAAGGAAACGCGAGAAACCACGGAAACAAGCTCCGATCACGTATTTACAGGTCGTCAAGGATAAGGGCCAGAGAATGGAAGCAAGAAAAAACAAAAAGACAAGAAACGAGAATGACTTGAGAAGAAATATTAGGGCGCGGGAAAAGAGAATAAAAAGGCGAGTCATTTCCCAACCACGTTTGCCCACGGATTGCATTAAAATACCGTTTAAAACGAGAAACAAAAAACCGCTGCTGTTGCCGCATTTTGCCGCCGCCATTGCTGCTACTTTACTGTGTTAGTAACGAAAGAAAAAAACGCAAAGTTGAAAAAAAAAAGAAGAAAACCAAAAAAAAAACAAAAAGCAGAAAAGAAAAAACATAACGAAACCACAAATTCCGTCTTGATGATTTTTTCGATAAATAAGCTCGCATTTATATAATTATGTGTTACTACATCCGCCGTCGTTTTTTCTCGTTCTCGACGACACGAGAAAAAAAAAACACAAAAATTTAAAGAAAAAAAAAAACGAAACGCTTTTTTACTAGATCCTCGAGACAATTGTTGCTGTATATACTTCGACAAGTATATAAGAAAAAATAAATAAGGATTAAAAAGTAAACCTGAAAGGGAAAAAACGAGATCCAGACATTTCGCAAAGACGCAAAACTTGAGAACACTCGAATAGGAAAATTTGATCGAGGCAAGAGACCAAAATCGTCGCACACAATCCGTCTAAATTTCCTACGATCGTTTCTAGTGACCGTCGCTATTTTTTCACGAGGCTTAACCTCATCCACCGCGGATTATTCTTTTACCTCATTTCCTTTTATCTCGTTTCGTAAATATGGACTCAGTACGTTCGATGCTTTGTAGCGTGACGAGAAAAGCTTCACTCAAAGTCGATGGAGATTATTATCAACGAATTAATGAAAACATACACTTGTGTAATTCTCATTAAAACGACCAATCGACGAGCTATTTCTCTCGCCCAAAATCACGCACGCCAAGACACACCAGTACACCACACTCCATCCAGATTCCACGTCCAACGTCCAAAAAACAAAGCAACCAAAAGAATAAGAAAAAGCTAAACAAAAAACAGAGCAAATCCAATAAACCTTAGCTTACTGGATTAACGAGAGAATCAAATTAAAACGACAGCTCGAAGAATCAGAGGAAAATAATAAAATTGAATGAAAAGGCATTTTGAAGAAAACAAAAAAAAATTAAAAATAATGATAATAAGAAAAAAAGCGACTCAAAAAGGTTTGAAGAAGCGACTGACGTGGCAGAGGGGATAGACGGTAGCAGAACTCAGGATGTCCGCGACTTAGCGTTATGGAATTTACTTCGAGATTGAATGAGAATTAAAAAAAAAAACATTGAAAATAACGAGGAAAATAATCAGGAGTTTCCAGGACGAAAAAAAAACCAGGAACGAATACAAAGAGAAAAAAAAACAAATGATCAACTCGTCCGTTGAATGCGGAGAACCGACGACTATGAGGAACTGGCTGCACCCTGAGCTTTCTTCGTTTTTTATAACATTTACACCCTAGCATCTTTCTCGTTCTCGCTCTTTTCGTCTCTCGAGAGAGTTTCTACCTGTCCGCGAGGATTGCAATGGATTAAATTCAGTTTCAATCAAATTTCTTAATCTTTTTAGACTCTGCCTGTTTTTATCATTTTGGAGTAAAACAATTGCATGGCGATGGTAAGTTTGAAAAATCGTTGTTTATATCTCGCGAGCTTACACTGCCCGTCCGATTTTTTTCTTTTAGATCCCAGTGAATCAAGTGCGAAGAGACAGAAAAGAGCGAGACCGAGGGAGCAAGAGAAAGAAAGAGCGAGAGCAGGAAAGAGAAAAGAGGAAATAAATTTTGTCGAAAATTTCGTTTCACTAGACTCGCGTATATTTATATAAGTGAAAAAAAATTAAGCAAAAGAATAAAGATAAAAAGAATATCCAGAGGAAGAGTGAAAAAAACGTTTTCCCAAAAATCTGTGTGCTAATGAAACGTTCGCCATCGTATAGCTTGCAATTTTTTCGTCTTTAGAATGAGAGAGAGAGAGCCCGAGGAAGAGAATAAGTATTCGATAGGACACAGCGCGAGCAGACGACAGGATGATTTTAAAAGAAAGAAAAAGGCAAAAAGTTAAAAAACAAAAAAAAAACTACATAACACATAAAATAATAATAATAAGGCGCGTTCGAGAAGCGTGCTGGTCACGTTCCTTTCGTTGTTTTTTCCATTTTAATTTAATCGTAAACGCAGAAACCGCAATTCTCGCATATACATAAATAATCGATTATTTATACATATATCGAAATTGGCGAGCTGAGGACGAAGCGATTAAAAATGGGGCTCTTTTTCAACATCGTAATACGAAAAAGATAAAAACAACAATTGATTAATAAAATCGTATCGATAATCCGGCAAAAATGTTTTAATATCCGCAAATATTCAATAATCACTAGCCCATTATTCGACTTAACAATCAAATCAACTATAGAGGATAAAACTTTACTTTTTCTTTTCATATAAAAATGATAATCTCAAAAGAGCGAAAAGCAGCTGTTGCGCGTAACCTTTTTCTTCGTCCTCTCGCCAGCATGTTTTGCGTCGTTAGATTGTCGATACGATTTTTCATCATTCCTTCGAAGAATAAAGAGGTAGTAGGAGGGGGCTGTGTTTTTTTAGTAAATCGCCCGGGAGCGTTGAAGTATAAACGACAACAATAAGAACACACACACACAACAAACGCATTCGGGAAAATAGTCGTTCATTGATCACGTGTCGCGCGTAGTTGGAAGAGATTTCGAAGGGCGGAGGGAATAAGAAGGAAGAGACGGAGACGAAGGAGAAATTGAAGGAAAAAAAATAATTGACCGAACGACGCGCTATTTCGGGAGCCTACGGGACGAGGGCGAACCGGGATTTCGTTTTGCATTCCCGCCTTAGTCTGTACGCCTATGAAAAAAAAAATAAAAATAATAATAACTGAGAAAAAAAATGGAAAAAAAAGTATATAGATAGATTCATATTATAAATTACGATACGACGATTATGTACGATTAATATTGTATATCGCATGGATAATCGAGCGTACGTAAAAAAACAAGAGAAAAGAAAAACATAAATGACAACAAGAAAAATACGAAATAGAAATGGAGTGTCCCAGAATTGTTCTCTACGCAGGAACCAAAAAGATGGTTATAAATTCGACAACGTGTAACCCAAAGCGTTTTAATATAAAGCATGCAACTCAGCGAGTACGAAGAGCGACTTCGGAATTCTGGGATACACTGTTCGTATATATTATATATATTTATATGAATATATACGATATATATAAAGCGATACGCAGATAATTGTTGTGGGGAAAAAATGTGATTAGCTGGAATGATAAATGAGGATGAAAAATAAAGGGAAACAAAAAGAATTGGTCCGTGCCTGTTTTGCCAAAATACGAGATAATTCGTAGGGAAAAAACACAGCCGATCAAAAGGGTCAAATGTATTGCGAGCCGATATTTGTTTCTGCTAATATTGACAGGCGTATGAGGCTTTATTGTTGATTTTTAATGTTTATAATAATGATATTATTATTACGATATAATTGTTGAAAGTTTGAGGCGTCCGTTTGTCAGATGACGTTCAAAATCGCTGAGTGAAATCGTTATACAACGAAAATGAAAGAAAACCGGAAGAGAGAAAAAATATTAGAGAGAAATAAACGTGTGACGACGCACCAAACAATTTTAAAACACTTTGCGAATCTATTGCGAATGCAACTTTTTTCGTTTTGCGTCAAATATCAGATTTAACAGAAGATTGTTGTTTGCACGTGAACGTTAATTTTTGCTTCTTCTAGCGCAATATGTATATGTAAATAACACACATACAAAAGCGTGATATTAAAGAGAATACAAAAAGAAAATAAACCGAAACAACGCAATGAATCTCGACGATGTTCATTATCGCGCAAATCTATTCAGGGAGTACGCGATGAGAAGGTTCATTTTTTTTTTAACAACATCATCAAACTCCTTCGGGTTTGGTCAGGGTAACAAAAGAATCGTAAGAGATATGGGACACACGAAATGGAGATCGAAATCTTCTCTTATTTTGCAAAACAGGGTTTGCGGGCGTCAGAGATCGAATATGGAAGAATGAAAGTGAGCGAGAAACGCGGCAAGGTCATACTTTAATATCGAACAAAAAATATTGAAGGATTATTTATGGCTATTATATATATATATATATATTATATATGAATATATATTATATATATTACTAGAAATTGAAATACTACTCGTAATAAAGACACGCCGACGCTTCCTGTGAAATCACAGTCTTTTTTTTTCCACCCCTCAAACGTTTCCCTCATATTTCACAATAAAGGCTGTGGAGCCCGAGTCGTTGGGACGCTGCGGAACTCCAATCTTTTTCGTACCCAAGGCCCAACACTCGGTGCAATCGGATGGGCTCGGAAAAATTCGATACAATTTGAGAAGTTGAAGAAATTATTGAAGAAAAAAAACATTTCTCGTCGCATCCCAACGGCGCAAACTCCGATATCGTCAGAGATTTCAAAGAACTCCAGAAAGATTTCTCTCATCCACGGCGACGTTGCGATATATTTAAACAAGATATTTATGTACATATTTTACATTGCCTCATTGTTTGCAATTATGCCGAGCCAAAAAATTCGTTGAAAACTAAATTTTCTATTTCTCTGTATATTAAGCAAGAGGATTTGGTGAAAAGAATGTTAGGAGAGGATTTGCGAACCAGGAAAATCAGTAGATTGGGCCGTCGTCGAGATTGTCGTCTTCGTCGTCGTATCCTTCTCCGTTGTCGAAATAATTGTTAACGTAATCAGTGCCGTCATCCATTTCTTCGTCGGGTTCTTCCTCCTCTTCCTCGATCACGTGGTCAGGGTCTTTGTCCTCCGCGTCCTCCTCGCCCTTTTCATCCTCTTCGACGTCGCTCTGTTGCGTGTTTTCTTTTTGCTCCAATTCCTGAAGTTTCTTGTCAATGTCAACTTCTTTTTTCTTTTTGACTGGCACAACTTTGGGATCTTTGATTTTGGCAGCTTGACGCTTGCGAATGTTGGATTTCAACTCTGCTGGCATTTTCAACCAATTGTATCTATCCTCGTATGCCACTTTGTCGCTCACCATTTCCTGGTATCGATCCGAGTATCGCTCTATGTCTTTTTTTATCACAATCGATTGCACGTTGAACGGCGACTCTCGTAGATGCTCCGCGAAATCGCGCTTCAACTCGATGAGATAAGATAATTCGGTATTCAACTCGAAAGGAATCGGTTTGTAATCGAGAAGAGGATATTTCGATGGCGGTTGTAAAACTGGTGGTGGAAGTGCTTCACCTTTGCCAAAACCCAATTGTTCTGTCGATATTGACATCGATGTTCCTCCCCTGCCTCCTCTCCCTCTTCCACGACTTGCCATTGTTTATTTGATTTTTCTGTTTATTTAATTTATTATTCGTGCTATACGATTCCCACGCTTTAACCTCTAAATGCGTTGACGTTTTCAATTAGTTCCTAACCTCAAAATCTCGTAGACGAAAAAACAGTCGGCTTCGATGTTTTCAGGCTTTCTCCTTTGTCGTTTCTTTATTCTCACTCTTAACTAATTCTTCTTGCTTCGCCAAAAAAGCTTTTTTGTCGTAAATCACTTTTATGACGAGCGAACATGAAGGGCACGTGGCCTCGTCTTCACCGTCTAACAAATCGGTTCGCAATATTTGAAATTGGTCACCACATGGACATGGATAATAATACATTTCTTCGTCGGCGTCGTATTCGAAATCCTCGATTTCCACTTCATCGTGATAAATGGTCATTTTCTTTTGAAATAATTTTGTTTACGTCGTTAGATTACGTTGTGATCATTTCTACTTTGATAAAACTGTTTCGTACTGTGAAGAATGCGCTTTCGAGAACCTCCCGCTTACCGCACGATAACTCTAATTCCGAAACTTTTAGTTTTCAACAATTTTATAATTTATCTCACTGGGTAGTTGCTTGTTGGTCATTGGTATTGTTACTGAACAGCTTGTAGCGATCACTCAGGCACATAAACTCTAAAAAGTAAAAAATTCAAGGTTGCATGGCTATATAGTTTTATCATGACGGTTCTTCCACTGCTTTTACAATCAGCTGCCAGTGTGGGACGGACTCCGTTGTGTATTGCGGACTCCGTGATAAGCTTGATACGCCACGAAAGGTAGCGCCAAATTGCAGTAATTCGTGGTGCATCGTTCGGTAGTCCGCAGCAGTAGATTTTCATGATCGTTGCAAAAATTTTCCTTTTGATCGAGTGGTCCGCGCGGTCGATCACCTTGAAAGTGAACCGGTGCATGTTTTTATAAAAATTAGAAAAATAGAAAGAGCGAATCATGACGTCCAAACCCGAAATAACGCTCGAACATTTTTATATTTTCAATGGGGATTACGCGAAACAAGAGGGAGAGGTATTTGTTTTCATTTGAATAAACCTCTGCAAAAATACGCTCCGATCTTCGGCCTTACATTTTCGATTTTGTCACAGGAACACAAAAAGATACTTTACTATTATCCCGAAAAAACAGACATGGACACAAAGATGAGAAATATCGGGCTCAGCGAGGCGATCATCAAATTTACGGAGTAAGAAACAGTCCCATTGACATTTGTACGACACTCAAATTTCAATCATTGTTGCGTCACTTAATATCCTCTCTGTTTATTCATTTTCGTTCGACATTGCCCGCCTGGCAGTTCTTTCAATCCAGGACAAACTTGCGATTACTGTCACACGCACAAAACCCGACAAGTTTATTTTGAGGCAGAGCCCAGCTTCTGGATCGTGATGGTGAGTGCCTGGCACTGTGCTCGTGGGAATGAATCTTTTCAGCATTTGAAGCGACTCTTTGCAGATTGTCGGAGTGCCTTATTTGTGGAAAGTCAAAGACGGAAATGAATATATGGAGTATCAGAATGACGAAGTTTCCAGCAGCGCTTGCCAAGCTATCGTTAAGCAGGCGTACGCCAGGTTCAGACTTTTCATGGGTTCTTTCAGAACCATTCTGGAAGATCCCAGTTGCGGATCTGTGACCCTCCTGCAGCACAAACTCGACTACTTTTTCTCCGAGGTTTGGACAACTTTTGATTTTTTTTTGTCAGTCTGTGCACAATAAATAATTTACCTTTCAAGTACACACTGGGTCGTTTTGACCCGAACAACTTTTTATCGTCGATTGTTTGGCATTTAATTACCGTTTTGGTTAAAAAATAAATTTAGAGCCATAAGAAAAAAGGAGAAACGCATATTTACCAAAATATAACGATTCGAAAAACGCCCTGGGTCAGATTGACCCGGTATAAAGTTATAAGAGGTGTGCACTCGAAGGGTTTAAATTGCAGCTACAAAAAAATCAGTTTCGTCTTCTCATCAGCTCGATTCTCTGTGAACGATGTGTTTCAGTATCTCCTGTCTCTGAAGCTAAACAACGGCGACATTCTCGATATATTCCAAGGACTGCAATTCCTGCCACTGGACAAAGTGACTTTTTTGCGGGTTCAATGTTTCATGAACTTGGTAGAGGCGACGTTTCCTCAGATAAAGTATACGGCGTTTTTGTACAATGACCAGCTTGTGTGGAGCGGCCTGGAGCCCGAGGACACTCAAGTCGTATACAATTATCTGGTGAGCACTCTGCTTCCGGCTCACTTGGAAAAGGAGCTGCACGGAGGTTCAATGCCCCGGAATTCACCGTCTCCTTTCACGAGTTCCCACTATGGAAAATTTGTGACTGGCACTTCGAGCATTAATGAGTCGATCGGCATTACGAAATCTCCCAAAGTTTTCATCAATTATCCCAACAACCCGATCTCCCTGTATCTCGTCGTTTACAGCGCCCTTAGCGCCACCGTCTGTCTTTTCATCGACAGTAAATCTAGCCTGCTCATTGAGTTTCTCAAGAGCCTCGACGCCTTCCTCGGGCCACGGCTCACCACTTTGGTCAGTTCGGTCGCCGAACAATGCTCCAAGCACGTCGTTGACCTTACCGAATCCACACCCAAATATCTTTACTTCAACAAACTCAATTTGGCCTACAAAAGCACCATTCACCCGGACAACAGACGCTGCTCCAACGTTCTCACCACGCCCGAAGTTTTGAGAATTATTACCGACATAAACAACGATACGAACAGGTAATGGGAACCTCCGATATTTTCCTCGTGCAAACTACCAAATCGTGTTTTTTTTATTTTTTTTATTTTCACAGAATGAAGGAAGCAGCCGAAATTGTTATAAAAACAATGAGCGACTACTGGGTAGTCGGAAAACTGTCGAATCTACGAGAATTTTTTGTTGTGATTCAACAAAAAAATGCAAACATCATAGACATTGAAGGTGAGTACGATTCCAGTTGTCAACTTTTGCGTCATTCAGCCCCCGAGCAAGGAAATCACCGATTTCGACTTTGTTTCAGATCAAGTCAAAAGACTCTGCGAAAAACAACTGAAGAGTATTTTCTTTCACTAGTCTGCGAAATGAATTCGCGTTTCATCATTCCAGAGGCTTGGATAGCGACGGAAAACTGGTGGTGACCCCGTTCCTATCTCCTCGTTCTTCTTTCCTACGAGAGATCTGTATAAAGTGCCTAGCGAATATTGTACATAATGATACTCGAAATTATATATTCACACTAGAGTGATAAACAAAAGAAATCACATTTTTCCTCGGATTGCAAATAAACCTGTTAATTAATGAAAAAGTAATTTTTGCGATATTCCAACATGGTTAAGATTTTCTCAGACCTCTTCTCACTTCGGCTGGAGACTTTGCTAGAAAATGTTGATTCTCCGGGTCGTAAAACCGCAAAATATCTACTGGACAAACTTTGCTGGATTTGCTTTTTCATGAAATTCCGAAATTTGAAGTAAAAGCAAATGAAAGGAAACAAAGTTGGTAAATCGATTGAAAGGATAAATTTATTTATTAAGACGACGCATCGTCTTCCTCTTTTTTCTCGTTTTTCTTTTCCTCGTTAACATTTTCATCGCGTTTCCGTACGATGTTTGAGAATTTTTTAAGTTTCGCCACAAAGAATCCGTCCATGTTGTGCAGATGGGGATAAAATCTTTTCGTCAGTTTGAGAGAAGGATGAAACCTGTGATGGCGATAATTCGTGAAGCCTTCCGTACCGAAATCCAAACCCGTGGGAAGAAGCTTGACGTCTCGTTTTTTGAGCGCGTAATCCACGATCCATTCGTTTTCCTCCGGCAATATCGAGCACGTCGAGTAAACGATTATGCCGCCGGACTCTGAACGAGCGTTCACGGAATCTATGGCCGCGAGTAACAATTCTCGCTGGAGCGTGCAACAACGCTGTACGTCGATCTCGTCTTTGTTGGTCTTTACGCTCGGGTCCTTGGCAACGACCCCGGTACCTGTGCAAGGCGCGTCCAACAGTACCCGATCGAATCCTTTGATTATCTGCAACAAAAAACAGCCATCGTTAATATTTTAATTGGGAAAACAAATATTTAAAGTATATCCTGGACGTTGCGCAATACTGACCGACGGAATCTTTCGACCGTCGTAACTGCAAATGACAGAATTCACGATGCCCAGTCTGTGGAAATTGCCTATAACCGCCTTCAATCTCTCTTGATTAAGATCGTTCGCAAACAAAACTCCGGTGTTTTTCATGAGAGCTGCGATGTGAGAAGATTTTCCACCCGGTGCTGCGCTCATGTCCAATATCCTTTCGTTTTCCTTGGGCTCGAGAGCCATCACTGGCAAGAAGCTCGAGGCTCCTTGGATGATGTAGTGACCGGCAAGATATTCGGGAGTCGCGCCCATCGGTACTTGCGACGAGTAGATTACAAGGCCGACTTTGGTCCACTTGCCAACCGGGTCCAGATTGACTCCCCGGTTTATCAGAGCCTTGAAAATTTCAATTAACACGATTAGTACTTGCCGAAGATTGTCAAGACTGCCGTTTACGCTATGTTCGAATTTACAAGTCGCTCACCTGAGCCAAATCGCGTCGTCGAGTCTTCAGAGTGTTGGTTCTGATCGTCATTGGCCTTTGAACTTCACTCGCTTCGAGAAACTCGACGAGCTCACTGAACGCAAATATTTGCATCAGTTTTCCCATGAGGAATGTATTGTAACTGTAGTACGAGCAGAGATCGGTTTGCAACAACTCGACATAATCGGTACGCGATTTGTCAGCTTGACGTAACTTTTTGAAATCGTCCAGCACCATTATTACATCGCGTATCCGTTGTTGAACGTCCTTCAGACTCGTTGGTTCATTCAGTTCCTCTTCAGAGGGAAACTCAAAAACGCATTGCCGTCCGATCGAGTCTTGCATCTCAGCCTCTTCCAGTTTTCTATGAATTATTCGTCGTATTCCAATGAGTTAGAAAGTCTGTTTTGCATAATACTTTTGAAGCAACCATACAATACTAATCATTGTGTCTGTATCGATAGAAATTGCGATACTAAAAACGTGGAATTTCGCCCTTGACTGAACAACTTACCGTTCCTTTGCCTGCTTAATCTTTAATCTACGGTTTGCCCTCTCGATGGGCAGCTCGTCGTCATCCCCGTCCTCGTCATCATTCGTGCTCTGTTCATTATCGTCATCGTCGTCATCGTCAGATTCTTCTTCACTGGAGTCTGGCGGCGGAGCTCTGACGAACGCGCCAGGCTGCTGATTCTGAACTTCATCGTGCGCGTCGTCCTCCGACATATATTCTTCCTCTTCTTCTTCCTGGGAATGAATGAAACAGTTTTTTTGAGGCTCATTTTTTTTTGTTTTCGACACGCCTTTTGGAACTCAGAGCAGAGAAATAATATCGCGAGAAAAAATGGTTCACCGTACCCCATCCGATGAGGGTTCTTCTTTCTTGGTCACTTTGATTTTTTTGGCCTTGGGTTCATCCGCTTTCTGCTTCTTGGTGGCCCTTTTCTTTGCCCTTTGTTTCTGTCTATGACTCAGAGTCGTTGGTTCTTTAGCTGAGAATGGAGGAAAAGAAAAGATTGATGCAGGGAACGAGTGACACCGACGGATTGGACGGAGGAAATGAACTCACCAATTAATTCTTTTGGGAATTTTGGATCACGCTGTTTCTTGGCTTTGCGGCCTGGACCACTGGGCACAACCGCTTCGTCGAATTTTGCTCTTCGACCCATTGTTACTGTGACAAATACACAAACACAAATATCAAAATCCTGTTCCTAACCTAAAAATGTGAAGACGATTGGATTTTTCGCGTCAACGTTGTTTTGTCAATTTACCGATTAATCCGCGATGCTATTTGTTGGTTTCGCGTTGAAAAAACGCAGGTTCTCCTGCTTGGGACGAAAATTAAAAAATAAAGTGCACTGACTCTGTTCAAAGCCTGTCGTCGAAGCACATGGTGAAGGAAAACTCGATCGAACGCGTGATTGGTGGCGTTTCTCGCGCCACGCTAGAATAGATACGCTACTAAACCTCCGTGAAGTCAGCCGGGTCAGCCCTAGTGATGAGTCTACGACAGCTATATAAAGTTGGCCGGACGACTTTGACTTTTCAACTTTTTAAAAAATTTTCTGGTTTGTTTGGCGTTTGTTTGTGATTGTTTGATTAATTAAATCGTTTGTTTGATAATATTTGTCGCCAAACAAACGATTAAAAATTCAGCGTTAATTTAGCCGGATGTTTTTTAATTTTGATCCAATTCTGTTTTATGAGGTCTCAAACGATTCGAAATCGTTTGTTCGTCATGAATAATATTATCCGGACGTTTGTTTGATCATATTTTTTCCAAAAAAAGGTATATGAATTATGATGAATAAATGTTCACCGAAATGGTAAAATGACCGAACCGCCCACGAACGGTCACATGACCGTGAGCATTCACTTTCAGTCCGTCGCGCTCATTGGCCCTAAGTCAAGGTCAAGTGTATTAAACACACGTCCAACATAACCTGAAAGTCATTGTGCAATCAAAAAAAGAGACCGCCAGCGAGTACATTTATCGGGTAAAAACAAGTCGTGTTGGAGAAAATGGAGAGTGTTGTTGGAAAATTCGTGCGTGCAGCGTCGTAACTCGCCGGGTGATCAACAGCTCCGGACAACAATTAGAAACAATTTGACTCCACGAAGTAGCATTCACCATTCATCTTAACTGCGAGTTCGTTCTGAATCGTGATTCGGTGCTAGAGCTGTTCCTTTTACGGAGAATTTCGAGCTTGGTGACGGCATAAGCACGATGGGGCTTTTGGGAGCGTCGGAGTCAAATTGTTTCTAATTGTTGTCCGGAGCTGTTGATCACCCGGCGAGTTACGACGCTGCACGCACGAATTTTCCAACAACACTCTCCATTTTCTCCAACACGACTTGTTTTTACCCGATAAATGTACTCGCTGGCGGTCTCTTTTTTTGATTGCACAATGACTTTCAGGTTATGTTGGACGTGTGTTTAATACACTTGACCTTGACTTAGGGCCAATGAGCGCGACGGACTGAAAGTGAATGCTCACGGTCATGTGACCGTTCGTGGGCGGTTCGGTCATTTTACCATTTCGGTGAACATTTATTCATCATAATTCATATACCTTTTTTTGGAAAAAATATGATCAAACAAACGTCCGGATAATATTATTCATGACGAACAAACGATTTCGAATCGTTTGAGACCTCATAAAACAGAATTGGATCAAAATTAAAAAACATCCGGCTAAATTAACGCTGAATTTTTAATCGTTTGTTTGGCGACAAATATTATCAAACAAACGATTTAATTAATCAAACAATCACAAACAAACGCCAAACAAACCAGAAAATTTTTTAAAAAGTTGAAAAGTCAAAGTCGTCCGGCCAACTTTATATAGCTGTCTACGACACGCTACGATCCCCCGTGGTTGCCTTCACGCTACGCTAGCGTAGGGATCTTTCTTACTTACAATCGATCCGTCTTTAACATCCGTCATTACCGACAATTACGATACTTTGACACAAGGTCCCTAAACTACACAACACACCGAACCCCGGGTATCTTTCGCAGATGTCTACACTCTACAGTCAACGGCGATAACAGTAATCGCGTTAGTCGCCAGGGGGGCAGGAGGGGGAACCAAAAAAAAGTATTCCTATCAAATTTGTCCTTTCGGCGTGCTTTCGACTGTCACCCAAACAAAAGGAAAAGACTTTTGATATAGTACACAATTTGTTTGAAAGAAAAAATGACGATAGAGTGTATTTCAAGACGTTAGTTGGATATTGACACGAAAAACCCGAAAAAAAAAATTTGTAATGAATGATTCGCAGAGACGCGTTACTTTTTTCGATCGATCAATTCTGACGCGAATGAAAAATATTCGCCAAATCTCGTGCAACATAGAACAATAAGATAACAAAAACAAAATTATTACGATTTATGATTAACAACGAAGCATAGTACGATACACGCAAAATGGACAACGGAGAACATGCCGTTACGCCCAAAAGCTCGGACGATCACAGCGTCGAGGTTTGCCATTTTCGCATTTGTTTTCTTTTCCCACGATTCCGAAATGACATTCAAATTATTCTTAATCGATATTCGTCGAAACCTAGACCCTCGCCGAGGTCTTCAGATGTTTCATCTGCATGGAAAAACTGCGAGATGCCCATCTCTGTCCCCACTGCAGTAAATTGTGCTGTTACACCTGCGTCAGACGGTGGCTCACCGAGCAGAGGTCGCAATGTCCCCACTGCAGAGCCTCTCTCCACCTTCACGAGCTCGTCAACTGCCGCTGGGTGGAAGAAGTCACTCAACAGTTGGACGCTCTTCAAGCTGCTGGAATATCCAACTTTGCTCATGACGATTCCATCCGAGACAGGTACGAGACCCTTCCTATCAAACTTGTAACACCCTCAGACTAACGTCGTCCTGCAATCTCCACAGATGCACTCTTCATCGTGAGAAATTGTCCGTATACTGCTGGACGTGCATCAGATGCATTTGTCACCAGTGCGCGCTCTGGGGTGGCACGCACTCCGGTCACACTTTCAAACCTCTGGAAGAAGTTTACGAACATCATGTGACCCAGATCAAAGGTGAAGTGGGTCAACTCAAGAGACGTCTCACGGAGCTCATAAGTCTCGTCCAAGAAGTGGTGAGCAGTCATTGACCATGTTTGTAGAAGCAAATCAAAAGGATTTATCAAAGTTTGGCTTGAAGTTACCGTGAAAAATTGACTTGACACTGAAACCAAACGAATTAACAATTTACATTTTTCAGTAAACTCAATGGTCTTGGCAGAAAAAAAGATTTGCTTTTTTTATTACGGACTAAATTTGTTAGTTGAATAATTTTTGGAAACCGAGATTATTTTTTTTATATGCATGACGCGAATAATTTGCACGTTTCTTTGGATGATTAACAGGAGCGAAACGTCGAATCGGTCCGAGCAGCCAAGGACGAGCGAGTGCGTGAAATTCGAAATGCAGTTGAGCTCATGATAGCTCGTCTGGATTCGCAGCTCAAGGCCAAGCTGTTAACTCTGATGGGACAGAAGAATTCTTTGACCCTAGAGACCGAGCAGTTGGAAGCACTTCTCCAGGAAGTTGAGCACCAGCTTCATTCGTGCACGAGATCCGAGTTGATCGTTAAAAGTCCGGAGCTCTCGAGAATGATCCATCAGATTCGAAAAAAGCCAATGACCAGTTTCGTCACTGCTCCGGTTCCTGCCGATTTCCATAGTGAGATCGTGCCCGGTTACGACAGCGCAACTTTTGCGATGCAACATTTTACGCAGTTGCAGTTAAAGGCCGATCCCGTTTACTCGGCGCCGCTTCACGTCAACGGACTGTGCTGGAGGCTCAAAGTTTATCCGGACGGTAATGGCGTCGTCAGAGGAAATTATCTCTCTGTATTTCTCGAACTCAGCGCCGGCCTCCCCGAAACCTCAAAGTACGTTTGCTCATTCTCTTCCTTCTGTCCCTTTTTATTTCACTACATTCCTCTCGTTTGTCCCTCGGAGCAGGTACGAATATCGAGTGGAAATGATTCACCAGGGATCCCGCGACACGAGCAAAAACATTGTCCGCGAGTTTGCCTCCGACTTTGAGATCGGGGAATGCTGGGGTTACAATCGGTTCTTCCGGCTGGATCTCTTAGCGACCGAGGGCTATTTGAACACTGAACTCGATACTCTGATTCTCCGGTAATTTCATTCCCAACACCGTTCCTAACCCACACAATTCGGCGTTTCACTTATTTCACGTCCGTCCGTCGTTTACAGATTCCAGGTAAGGCCGCCCACGTTCTATCAGCGTTGCAGAGACCAACAATGGTACATCAGTCAATTGGTGACGGTTCAGAATCAATACGCCACCCAGATAAACGAATTGAAAGAGGTATTTCCAATTCCAGTTCGGTAACGCGACACGATATCACATGCACGTGACATCACTTCGTAAAAATTTCACAACATTTCATCACTTTAACGATTTCACAACAAAAAATATCACAAACAAGAAGAATTTTATTTTATTTCATAATAATATATAAAATTTTAATGCTCATGGGCCTATGTAATTTTTTTTGTAAAATTTAGGCGTACGATATTTAGACCTGTGTATATTTTTGTCTGTGATATGGCGTCGTAGGACCTTAAAGTCAACTGCATTTTTCGAGCAAAGATAAATGAAAAATGTTCATTTTACAAATTGGAAATTTCTCAGAGATTGGCAATAGAGATTTCGCGAAATGCGATACCGACGATTAGAGTAACGAGTGGTCCGAGTGCAGTCAACCTCGCCAGTTTGAATCTCCAGCAGCAACAGCAAAATCAGTCTGCGGGTGAACCGCTCATCAACATAAACAGCGCGCAAGCTCTGGACAATTTTCATCCGAATTTGACGAATTCTTCGACTCCGACGAGATCAGTTCAAAATATATTGATGAGCAATGCCGACAGTCCGACCGTTTGTCCTTTGCTGAATCACCAGCCTTGCGAAATTGCCGATATCGTTGGATCGCGCCCGTCCCTTGGATCGGCGTCCACTGCCCTCTCGATATCGAGCAAAAGCAACGTTAGCAGCGCTCCCACTACCCCGACCACTGCCAAGCAACAACAACAGCCGCCAAGGATGGGATGCACGTCTGCGATCGAACCGACATCGGCGAATATTGATTGCACTGGAATTTCAGCTGCCGGTGGAGATTGTCGAATCCTTAGCAGCGATACGCCCTCGCCTACGCATCACTCCTCCCCGACGATGCTTCGCGATCTTCAGAGTCTTCATATACCTTCGAGTAGCAGCAGTAGCAGCAGCAGCAGCGGCAGCAGCGACAGTGGTGTGCGTATCACGATATTTTTCCTTATACTTTGATTGACCGGAAGCTGAAAAGCCGAATCCCATTTGTCAAGGAGTTAGTCGAAGGAGAGAAGGACAATGTGTGAATTTGATTAATTCCGCAAACTCAATCATGTCGGGGAAAATTTGATGCGAAGCTTTATCTCTCATTTTGATCGATCAATGTTGATGATCAATTAACGACAGAACTACAAATCGGGATTTTTCACGAACTAAACCTTGATGAAACTATATTAGCTCTTCGCCATTTGCTCTGGCATGAAAAAACAAAAAGATTCATGTACTTATAAGTCAGATTACTGCTTCCGGAACGATTTTACGAACAAGGAACCCGTAGGATAAATATTTACCTCGGTTTGTAATTTTAAAGGTAAAGAAAATGGGTTAATTATTTTTTTCAGGATATGAGCGAACACGAAATTTATCTCGACGATTGCGAGCCGAACGTGACTCTTCCGGATGACAATTCCAACGACGAGAACGACGTCGACGACGAGACAATGTCGGGTATGGCTTTATTTTTTTTATACTAACTCCAGCCACTGTACACGATCGTGCAAAAGAAATTTATTGTTTAATTCGATGAAATGACGATAGGTGGTGGTAATAACTCGACGAGATGCTGCTCTCCCGGCGAGAGAGATTCCCGTCGATGGCAAAGCCACGGTACCGAATTAGACAAAGAACCGGAAAGTGAAAAGCCCACTAGCGAAAAACCCGTAGTTGCCCATCGTCCCAATGGAAATTCCTTCGATCGAGACTCTCCTCTGATGTACTTTCCAACGAGCTCGTGACATCTCCCAACGTCCACCTGTCCTGTCGATCGCCCCGTCCAGCTTTAGCCTTATTATGAAAATATACTTTAGAAAAACTCTTGAAACAAAATTCAAATTTCCTTCGATCGATCGAATGTCCAAAGAAATTATATTTCTAAAATATAAATTGCAAAAAACATGAATCCGTTAGTACAGGGTATAATTTTTATTTCGTGAAAAGGTGAAAACGATGTGGAAGTAGCGGAGGCTTTGGTTCCATGGATGAGAGCCAAGCAGCGGGCGAACGACCGGCGAGAAAGCGACGCTAACACTCCAGACACAAACGCGTAAGTTTTCCGTCAGAGCTACTAAAAAATCGTGAAAATTGATCATCTCTCGAACGAATTCCCACGCTATTTCCCATAGAATCAGCCGAGGAAAGAGCGACGGATCGGAAGACGAGATAATGTTGCTGCACTTGTTTAAAATGCAAGATCGAAAAGCACCGCCGGCGGGTTGGTCCTCGTTGCGGAAACATTTTCGAGACAAATTTGCCGAAGTGGCGAGACTCGCGAATATTACCTCGGCATCACCGACGGGCCACGGCAATCCTCTTCTCGCTTCCCCCATTTGCAACGCCGCTGCATACTCTCACAAACATCCGGATTGCGAAGTTCCCACAACGTCGACGTGTGGCAGCAGCGGCTGCAGCAACGTCCCCCAAACCATTGCCGATCGTCATCGCAGCCCGGATTACTGTCGGACATCCCCTCGAGTCCTGAACAGCCGTTGGCTACCGGATGTCGCCGCAGCTGCCGTATCATTGCCTTCGACCACGACGTCACGATGCAGCCTTCCAACGGGCACGACGAAATCCGAGCCAGCCACACGCTCCAACTCACTAGACTGCGATAAGGAACCGTTGACGTTGTTTGCGGCAACGAGCAAGCGGCCAAACGCGACGGAATCGATGACCGAAAGTTTGCGAGCAAACACCGATCTCTCTGTGCCAAACGGTAAGCTCGCAAATCTCACGAAAAACATTTTCCACCTAAATAATATCTATCAATTTTTTACTTTTCGTTCCAGTGGCACTCGATAACAATAAAATAGTTTCTAAGAACATGACGGACGCACTTCTGCCATCCGGAACACAAATAACCGATACCGGGGCCAGAAATTGCGGCCAACAGTCACCTGGAGGTGGAAGCCGAATATTAGATCTCACGTATCAATTGATCAAGTGTATGCCTCGGGGTCCAGTTGCCGAGGAAGCCGCGAGTGCATTATGGGCAGAAATGAGGCAAGCGGAAACACCTTTCATGAGGAAAATTGTTTTGTCATTTCTTGACTGAGTCATTATCTTTTTCTTACGAAAAATTGACCCGAAATTCCGCCCTCGGGGACTTTTCGAGCTTGTTCATCGCGGAGCCCAACTCGAAATTACGAAAGTCAAAATTAATCGCTTTTTAATTAGAGTCAAAGATAAACTATCGGATGAAAATTATGAAACAAATTGTGTCCGTTTTTTCCAAAAACCGCGGAAGATTTGATGTGATGCAAAAAATTAAAAATTCGTTTTTCTCGAAATATCAAGCTCCCGTTGAAAAATTGAGAATCCACTCGTCCACACAGCCAGATTGTGAAATGATCGAATTTTAATGCTCAGAACGCAAGCCATCCGGGAAGGCTTATTCCCCGACCGAGAGGCGAGCGTCGGTAGCGGTAGCGGCCGGAGCAGCAGCAGCAGTAACGAGGGTATCATCGCAGGGCCATGCACCAGCGGGACAAATAACGGAGCTGCTGTTCCCCAAGCGACCTCTCCGATCGCAGCTTTCGAAGGATCGAGCAACCTGACAACTGGAAACGCGACGATTGCTGGTTCAAACTCGAACAACTACAGCTGGACACCTCCGCCACTCTATCAGCACAAACACGGTAAGGATTCGGAAACATGCGAGTTCCGAGGGATTTAAAATCGATGATGAAAATTTTGAACTGATCCACAGATCACGCGCAATGTCTCGAAGGTCGAAAGAAAAACGTATGAGGCTACTGGTTCGGTCGAGTGAGTCTGAGCTTCTCGTCGTTTCGACCGGTTTTCCTTCGACACCGGAAGCGAACTCTGTCTACTCAAAGTTCTAAACTTTCCACGCAATAAGAAATAACGTCCATGAATATTGGAGGCAAAGAAAAGGTGGTAGAATTTTATTTATTTGACGAAATGGCATTTTGAATAATTGAATTATTTATTCGTGTATGATAACGGTGTATACTCTTTGGAAAAGAATAGAAAATGGAGCGTGATGATTTACAGTTGCCGACGATTGTATTTCAATGACTTTATTGCCACGAACACCATCCGCTGGCATCTATCTCACCGCAATATTCTCGCAAAACTCTCTGGCATTTACGGATGGTACAAAATTTAGCAAAATCATCCGGCTCGTTGACATTATTTTTCCCGTTTCTATTAATATCTATATTTACATTTCGATAAACTTCGTACGGGTCGAGTCACCGATTGTATTGATCGAGAGATGGGGAAAAATAGTTAAATCGGATTCAACGATTGTCAACGATCACGAGAATAGAAAGAAATGAAATAAGCGGGAGGTCAATGTATACTAGGACGAGAATCTCCGCTGACCATCACTACGTCGCGTCGGTAGTCGAGCTGTCGGAAGTAGTCGCGATAGTGTTGAAAAGCATGCTGGGCAGCAGTTTATCACGAAATTCTTCATCTTCGGGATACTCTCGAGCCTTTTCCTCGTTCGGCAGGTAATACGCTCCCATAAATCTACAGAAATACTTGCCGATCTCGTGATGATCGATCGGGGTCGGTGTGCTGGTTATCAATAAGTTCTCTGTAATCGCAAAAAGACAAAATAGAGTTTCGAGCGATAAATAACTTCAAGGTCACCGTCGAATAACAAAATTCCACAAGAAACAATTCAATACAATGATTTCATGGGAACCCTTCGAGTGCAAACACTTTACAAGTGCATATCGGGTCAGTGTGACCCAAGGAGTTTTTCAAATCGTCGTAATCGTGTTTTCAAAACATTTGTTGCTATTCCAATTCCAAGCAATCGGTGACAGAAAATGTTGGGTTCATAACGACCCAGTATGCACTCGAAGGATTAGTCTTTGAAAAAAAATTAGATGCATTTACTGCAATGCTGGTCAAGATATCGTGGATTAATGAGCGACGTACCCTGTGCAGTGTATCGACAAGAGCCGTCCTCTCCATAAACGTAATAAAAGGGTTGTTGATTGCCGTGAATCCCAGCGTTCATCCGCTGGAGAGTATACCCGTTGTCGGTGCCCCGAGAGATGTTACACTGCGGATCCCATCCAGTTATGACGTATTGATGATGTAACGGGTCAGTCATGATCATGCCAACCGCGTACTTGATTTCGGACGTTCTTCTCTTGGGTTGCCTCAGCGGTACGCAAGAGAAGGGAAGATTGGCCTGTGTTACATGTGGGAAAAATGTATTTGTAGCGAATAGTTTGAAGATGCTCGTTCGCTATTTTCATCGCCGCGGCCATCGACTTTTTACCTCTATTCGTTTCTCGTAGTCTTCCAGCAGCTCCATTATATGTTTGACTTGGCCCAAAGATTCTTCCTCCTCTTGGCTCGAATTGAGAAGCATGTCGTTTAGTGTTTTTATCAGTTCGTTGGCATTCATGTGATGGAGCATATAAAACCGAGCGAGATGGAGAATCGTGTTGGTATCGCGAGGCTTTACAAGGTGCGATAGTTCTAGCGCCGATCGCAATCGAGCTGCTCGACTGTTCAAATGGGTTCTCTGCCTTCCGGCAATTTCCAAGTTGTTAGCCATCCGCTGAACGACCTACGAATTTCGTTGATAAAGAAAGAAATTTAAAAAAAAAAAAAATCGCGCTCCTAAAAGCGTCGCTTGCTTCAAAGGAGAATAAAACAAACAAAAAAGGAACCGATTATACTTTAACGGCGCTGGTGGATTGATGATAGTTGTATTTTTCGATCGGGCATCTCGTAGAACCGGCGATCGCCGAGCAACTGTCTTTCGTCAGGAATTGACCGCCGTTGAACACATCGATGTAGTAACTTTCGAGCTGTTCGTCCTCTTTTGTCCTGGGAATGCTGGACCGTGCGTTCGGTAAGAACAATAATTAATTACCGAACAAGTCAGCAGATTTTCCCGGTGCTTTCCTCAACAAAAACAACTTACTATCTCTCTTTCCAGCGCAAAAGGAAATGGGCGGGAAAACTGACCGTCTCACAGTGAATTCCGAGCCTTCGTGCAACGCTCGCGAATACTGTCGCCAAGGTAATCGGTATCCCTCGTTTATGCACCAGCACCTTAACCAGACAAGGACGTGAGACAATCTGCTCCGAAAATCCATTTTTAACGAGAAAATTACCTGGTCAATGAAGGAATTTATTGAGGAATAATACATCTCGCCGTTTCCGTGGAAACCCAACTTGTGAAACATTATTTCACACAGGCCGGAAACTATGATTCTAGATTGTTCGTTGGTCCATTGATTGTCCTTAAGATTCTCCGTTCTCCACCTTGCCAGGGTTTCTCGCGGCACATCATTTATCGGGATATCGGGATAAACTTCCGTAATCCAATCTCGAGTCTGTTGAGCCATGTCGTCGAGCATTTCCGAGACTTTTCGAGCGGAAACGCGCTTCTCAGGTTGACTCCATTGAGCGACTAGAATAGCTCCTCGTTCGCTCGTCTGTTTCTCCAGTGGCAGAGCCACAAATTTTTCCCACTCTTTTGCCAGATACGTCTCCTTCAGATATCTGACTACTTTGTACGCGTAGTGCTTGTGAGTCAAGTCAGACACCCTGCAAATTAATGCTTGGGAATTATTGCATCTCGGATAAATGTTGGCTCCAGGGATTTTGCCAGAGAAAATCAAGATTTTCGCGAATTTTCTTATAGAAATAACATCATTTACATATTTTAGGGTTTGCAATATTTTCAACCCATGACCTTAACTACCGCCACTCCTTCATTTTCTATAACTCACTCTATGGGTTGTTCAATGAGCATTATCAGTTCGTCTACCAAATAATGATAACTCATGGGTCGAGCGCCGCATTCCGGTAAGAACATCGGATCGTATTCCCTGGTATCGGCAGCGGAGAGTTCTCGCTTGTCGTAATGCTTTGCTGACATTTGAGACAATTTTTCCATGAGCTGCCTATTGCACAGGATCCTCTCTTGGATCTCGTGCCGCCAATTGGGACTCTCTGTTTCTCCTCCATTGTTGTGTAAATCTTCAAATGCTTCTCTCAAGTGGGGCCACCTTTGTACGAACAGAAAAACATGCGGGAAGATATAAAAAATGGAATAAACGTAGCCAAGACGTAAACAAGTTTCGTATTGTCGATTGAATCGGTAATTATTTCAATAACAACAATGAACCTTTGTAAAAATTTTGTCCTCCATAATTTATTGCTCCCGGTAACGGTCCAGTACAGTTGTTTACATGCCAGTGAGAAATTCACGACGTCGATTATTTGTAAATCCTCATTTTCTAAAATTTGATCGAGAACTTCACAAGGAAGTGAATTTACTAAAACGTCACTCGTTGTCATTGTGTCTCGCGTCGCACTCTTGGCTATACTTGCTCAACTCTGTGCGATTGATGATTACTACCAAATTCCGAAAATAATCGTCGCACTGATACGCGCCGAATCACACGTAAGTTATACCGAGTATTACAAACTTTTATTGTCCTTGTCGTCACACGTCTTTGTGTATACAAATAACAAATAAAAATACATGAAAGGCATCGGCAGCCAACTGCCAAATACTATATTATCGCCATCGGGACATCCGATGAAACATGTTATTCTACACATTTGTAGTCCGTCGAGACATGTACTAACACTACTGACTACAGGAGCATGTACGACGACATGACTATACATACGTTTATCACCCTATCAGAATGTCCGAGCGCCGCACACTGCCGCGTAAAATTGGAGACAAAATTGTAGATAACTGGATACAATAACAGTCCCCGATGTTATTGATGGCTGATAACTATAAAAGAAAAGAAAAAAAAATAGAAAACAAGTCATTTTTGATTCGACGGGAATCTCCCGCAACGCGCTTTATCGTTATACGAAAAAAAAACGGTCAAAACACTAGCGACCCCATCAATCACCTTTCATCAGTTTTCCCAAGTTTTTCTACGGCGTGCTCTACTAGTTTGTTATTAATTTCTAGCCGCCATGATTGAACCGTCAAACGAGCCTACATAACCTGCCAAAAAATTTGAAATTTGTATTATTTGTATAGTTCCGTATCCTATGATACCAAAAAGCTCAACTAGTCTCGATTGATAAACAACTCTGTACAAGTTGTCGGAGACTTTTAACGAATCATCATATCGATGATAAATGTCGGTTATTAACGGAGGTGAACGGAAACAGCTCGACGACGCGTTTCCACAAAACAATAGCAATGGATTTACGGAAAGAAGATTCGTACGTGAGCTGTATGAAAATTCGTGGTATCCCGATAATTCCACCACTGGTGAGTAAAAACGCTTAAAAAAACTATACCGCTTAAGAATTGAATTTCCATTCCCACGAGATCGAGGTAAACGGGAAAAAACCCCTGATTGTTTTCTTTTTGCCAAAGATGACGGACGACCTCAGAACGGAAATGAGATATTACAAGCATTTGGCCCTGGCGGTCGAGGAGAGGCTGAAGAAGCTTCAGAGTTATTCCGGCTCTGAGCACGATTCTCGTTTAGAAACTATAACCCAAAATGCCACGTCCACCCCGGAGGATTCTTCCAATTGTGAGGAAGAGAGCGACGCACGAGACAAAACTTCTGAGGGAGTTTCCGTCATGGATCCCCCTACGGAAAGAACCTCTGAGAACGGAATCCAGCTGGGTGGAGAGGGAGACTCATCCGTCGTTGTCGATACGGCAAGCACTGACATTAATCGTTACCTCGACGATACGTTGACTTCTGACACGGTTGTATCAACCGTGGACAACAGTCCAGAGTGGAAAAAACCTGAAGTACCAAAAACTCTTGATATAGTTCCTATAACGGTAGACGCGACGAGTATTCCGAATGGAAAAGTCGATGAGCAGTTGAGAGAGTCCCAGGGAGATGGGAGCCAAGAGAGTGGCACAGAGACGGTAATGGCGACGCCTAAGCTCGTCAGACAAGGTTCCTACATCTTAGAGACTCCCAGTCCGTTGTTGCTGGCGCATTTGCGAGACGAGAGTACGTTTGTGTTCGACGATTACACTCCGTCGTCGCGCCAGAGCAACGTGAATTCGTCCAGGCGCAAAGAGTGGAACATCAACGAGGCAAAAAGCGAGTGGGAGTTGCACAAAACGAGAGAATCGATCATGGTTACGGATACGAGGGTGTCGGGGGGTTTTCGAAGCGGCCGTGTACGTAGGAACAGCACGTCGGGTGCGCTGCAAAGTAGAACGAGTGGAACGAGATCCACGGCGACAGGAGGAGGCAGATATTTTGGCGGAGCTCGAGAAATCGCCAAATCCGCCGATTGTATACACTCGATGCTGTACCGGGAGAGCGTGATAAAAAATACGAAATCGTCAACGATCGCAATGACCAACGGACATTCGGTGAAAGAGAAAGAATCGAGCCGCAAGGTCACGACTTCTTCGAGCTGGAAATACACGAGGAGTGTTTCGATTCCGAGTTGTGGAAAGAAGTTCGGTGGCTCTCTCGGTAATCTCGGGAGCAGCTCCCCCGCTCCCCGGGCGACCAAGCGATCGGGCACACCACAGAAGCAAATGGCTGTATCTCGATCGTTCGACAAAAGTTTGAACAGCACGAATTCCTCGGGTTTAGCGACTAAGAGCAGCAGCCAAGCTTTACGAGGCTCCACGCAGAAGCTCCTGTCGGCCGTTACCTCAGAAAAACTCATAGACGTTTTCAAAGAGATTCAAAATACTCATGAACGCCAAATGAGTCAACTCGTTGCTCGGCAGCAACAAGAACAATACAACATGCAAAAGGAATTTGAGAAACAACAAATTTTGCTGCTCGCACAAATCGAGCAGACTTTTCCAGGCATAAGCTTGACCGGGTTTTCCGAAAAACTAGTAACACGTCCGACGGACGTCGATTCCCCGGCGAAAAGCCTCGCGCCAGCGTCGCCGAAACGACCAAATCCCCAAGATGCTAAATGTCCGTTGGACGGTATTTATCCGACCGAGGACATGGTCCGCTCAACCGACGGAAGATTTGTCACCGCGTCCCCATCGAGTCCACCGATTAACGGTAGTCGTCACCGCCAGTGTTCAGAATCCATCAATAGCCAGCGAAAAAATTATGCCGTCAGTCGACAACTGTTTCCCCTCGAGAGCAAAACCAGCCACCTCCCCGTTCTCGATAAGCGACCGACCTACGAGGACAAACACGTGAGTCAACAGAAAGAAACAAGAAACTTATGGAATTTGTTTTCTATAGATAATGAAAAAAATGGATTTTTTTTCCAGATCAAAGCGGCCACCACAATAAACGCCTATGCCCGCGGCTATCTGGTGCGGAGAATAATGCAAACCGACAGAGTATTGGCCCTAAAAACGACCTACGGAGAGGCTCTCCGTTGCATGCTGCGATTGCACGTCGATGCGCCTCTCGCTCTTCCGGAATTGAATTTCCATCAACGATTACAGTTGCAAGTGAGTCCGCCTTGACCGGTCCAAAAATAATCCAAACGTCATGCATCCTTTAAAATTTCATTCATTCCAACCCGATATCTTTTCAAGTGCGACGCCGCCTCGATCAATATCGTCGAGCTTTTTGCCGAGGAGCCTGCGAAAAAAATGGAAATAATCAGGCAAGATCGTGAGGTCAAGAGAGCCCGCCAGGAACGCCCTAATTCCGCAAGATCCTGTTACTCATTCGCAACTCAACGTACACTCGCGAGAAAAAAGCTTAAAGAGTATGACTCGGAATGACTATGCTGTTTAGTTTGCATGAAAATTGTTTGTCTTCCTCATTAACATCACAATAAAGCATGCACACTATTTTATTTATTCATTCGTCGGGTTTTCAAGAGTTTTTTGGCAGCCATTTCGAAGATTGACCACAAAAATATTTCGGTCACGGTCACCCGATACGTTCAGGGGGATGAGAAAACAACCCGATGATTTATTGCAGCGAGCTTGAGAGTTGCTGCACTTTGAAGAATTAATTTCACGTTTTTATAGAAGAAAGAAATCGTCATTAGTTTGACCCACGCGTTGATAATTTTTTCTCGTCCTATTGACGCTGTTTCTCCCAGGCGATGGCTCGTTTTTACCAACTTTGTTAAAATCACGAAATCTTGAAGATTCCACGGGAGTTTCAAATTTTTCGATACGAGTTTCTGCCAATTATTTCAACTCAGCTCTAGAAGTTTTTTTTATCAACCAGATAATCGCTGTACGGTCAAAAGAATACATTGCATGGGACCTCCGAGAAATTTTCATTTACAATCCGCAATTGATTACAGAATGGGGGATTTTGAGAAAGCGATAATAAATCGATCGACGGCGGCACGAAGCAGATGTCAGACCTGGACATTCAACAGTCGCGACAAGCGTTCACCGAGTCTCATAAGTACCATCACCATTTTTTGTCCCGAATCACACCGCGTCACGAATGAATAACGTTCAGTTCTCTAAAACGACTTAATTTTTCTTTTCACAGATCAGGGTATCAAGAGAAGCACGAGCGCTGGCGCAGTTCGCAAACCTTGGCGTTGACCAGCAGCGATACTAACGTCACTTTGTCAAGAATAAACCGAAAAAAAGTGCCTTCACAATTACGTAGAGTAACGACGGTTCTAAGTCATCAATCTTTTGTACAAATTTTCATATCCTAGAATTATGAGAGGGAAGGGGAAGGAGTGCTGCTCCTATTAGTGCCTCATCGTGGGAATAACCAACTCTCATTTGCTTTTTTGCTACTGATTATTTTTCCTCACTTAATCGTTAAGATTTTGATTTTAAACAACGCCACGGTACACTGCATTCCTCTGTGATAACACGACGAGCACTGTACAAACTCTGCTAACATTCCATCCACGCTGAACTACGTTTTGTATTTTTTAACTCTTGGCCAATGTACAGTGATTTATTTAATCATTATCAACAGCCAGCTCATGAAAAAGCAACAAAAATGTTCGCTGCAAATCAAATAAAAAATATACAAACGTCCAAACATTTGTTTACTTTTCCATTGAGATCCCTCAGAAAATATTCAACACCGTAGAACCATATGGCATCGATCGGCCGAAAAAAAATGAGAATAAATTTTGAATTTTGTGTGAGAAGATGGGAAAATCTGTTTTTCACGATTTTTCTTATTGGTTCGGATTTCTCGAAGCAAGCCATAGAAATATTTTGGGTAGAGAAATAAACTGTCGAGCATGTGAGAAATAAATTGTTACGTGGTAATTTTTGTCCATTTCAATGATTCAAATAGCCCTCCGGAAAGGTACCAACCGTATTTGGTGGAGAATAAAAGGAGCAATGCCGGACACGCGTGCGCCGAGGGTCAAACGCCTCCGCAAGAGTAACCGAGTCACGTGACCCGCTCCAACCAATGACACGCGTTCGAGGGCCCTATACGTGGCATCAAGCATGAATCCTTTCCACGTCCGCCATTTTAACATACGGGACCTTTTCGGGAGTGTTGGTTTTATGTTTTATCGTTTCTTGTGAAATATAATCTTTTACCGAAACGTAAGTAAATGAAAAAGTAGTTTGTTTGAGTAGGAGTAATCGTTGGAGCATTGGTGATTGAAAGGAGTCTAAAAAGAGTCGTGGCATTGCGCGAGTTGGCAAAGTTTGAGAAACGTTTTTATTCTTTTGGGGAGTAGGTCGTATGGATGACAGACAACCGGGTGTACGCAGCAGTGGCATCGGTGCTATCCCCGCGCGCATATCCATACTTTCTTCGAGCGATATTCGCGCCTGTTTTTTTACGTTCTTCCCTTTTCTTTCCATTATTTCGTGGTAATTTGGGCAAAAGCTATTCATCCGGTTGAAAACTAGTTTCGAGCTATTGTGATATATCGTCATCGTCGTCTCAGCAGCTAGAGAAGCCGCCGTCGTCATCTCGTCGTCGTGACATCGGACAAGGATCAATTAACGAACGAACGGGTACGCGAGTAATATTACATGGGAGCGTGAGAGAGAGAAAGAGAAAGCGAGTCGGATAGATAGATATAGAAAGAAAGCGGGCGAATTAGTGGCGGTGAATCGATAGCGCGGGGGCCACCAGCGTGGCCAACTCGAACTTGCCAAAATCATCTACATTTTTTTTTTGTTTTTTTCTTTGTTTGCTCGGACGCGAGTCTGTCGGGCGATTGAGGCGGCGGCGGGGGCGATACGCCGCCACGTTTGTACATTTTCTCTACTGACTACCATCTCCGTGGGAGTGACAAAGCGCTCAGGTTATAACTAAGGGACATCGTCATACAGCATCGTGACAAATAGCGCGTGGCACTTTTCCCGTATTTCGCAATTACCCCATCGCTCTCGTTACGTCGCGAACTTCGAGTAACGATTTTTTTTTTTGACAGCCCTCGAAGTATCAACCTCCTCGTTCTCGATAAAATCAAATCGAACCGTTTTCATCTCTCTTACAACCAGATTCCGTTCGTCTCGGCTGCAATTTTCAAAAATTTCATCAATTTCTCAAAAATTTAAATTTTAACGAACAAACCCAAAGTACCAGACGGAACAAATAATTACAACTCTCTCCCTACCCAATTTTTCACAAAAATTGACTTTCCCTCAAAGCGATAGCGATTGAGGTCCCAGCCCAGAAAAAACAGACATATTGAGACGTCCCATTGATTTTTCATGTGTTGATTCTCGAGCAGGTATCGTAACCAACTCCGATCATGGGGAATGTGTTTGCAACGTTATTCAAAGGCCTCTTTGGCAAAAAGGAGATGAGGATCCTGATGGTGGGACTCGATGCAGCTGGTAAAACCACAATCCTGTACAAATTAAAATTAGGCGAAATCGTCACGACAATTCCCACTATAGGTAAGAGTAAAAAACCGACGAGCAACGTTGGCAAATTTTTTTTGTTTCCGATAGAAAAAAAAATGTCTACTGATTTCCTTGGTTTTCCGGATATTTATGAATTTCTTTTTTCTCCAATGCTTCGCACAGGCTTCAATGTAGAGACGGTCGAGTATAAGAATATTAGTTTTACGGTGTGGGACGTCGGTGGTCAGGACAAAATCAGGCCGCTGTGGCGACATTACTTCCAAAACACCCAAGTACGTATATTTTCTCTGAAAATTTTTGGTCTATGGAAAAATCTCAATCCGAACGGGAATTCTCATGCGACTTTGTTGTTTTTTGTACTCGTCAGGGACTGATATTCGTAGTGGACAGTAACGACAGAGAACGTATCGGCGAAGCGCGTGAGGAACTCATGCGAATGCTGGGGGAGGACGAGCTCAGAGACGCGGTACTACTAATCTTCGCTAACAAACAAGTAAGTGTGAAAGAAAAGTAATTTGGGGGAAAAAAGTGAGGAAAAAAAAGGAAAGTCGATGAAAAAAGCATGTGGACGACTTTGTGGCTAAAATGGTCCTTGATGATTGCAGGATCTGCCAAACGCTATGAACGCAGCGGAAATAACCGATAAATTAGGCCTGCACTCGTTACGCAATCGTAATTGGTACATACAAGCAACGTGTGCCACGAGTGGCGATGGTCTGTACGAGGGACTAGATTGGCTCTCAAACCAGTTGAAAAATGCAAATCGCTAATCGGACAGTCGGCGCGCCGACACTCAGTTGCTATAATAACATCGATACACTAAATGAGAGGAGAATAAAGTTAAAACACACACACAACTGCTAAAAATGTTGAATAATGAAGGTAAAAAAAGAGGCTGGCAAAACCGGGACTGAGGGGTTGAATCTTTCACAAGAAGAGCAAAAACCTATCCTCCCCCACCCGCAGTAAGCGATCCTCGATCGGGTACACCATAAATATCGAAAATTCGAGCCATCCGGCACGAACCCAACACCTGCAGAATTCGGACATCCGATCCTTGCTACCTCGGTCGATCGAGATCCATAAAAACAACAAAAACAACTAAAACTGAAAGAAACATCGAAGACTAAGGCGCTCGATTTTGTGTTTTAGCTTGGCCCGGGGGAGGATAGATTTTATCGATAGAGCGCGATTTATTATTTCCGACAAGAGCAATTTCATGAAAACACACAAAAATCATTAAAAAAAAAAAACAAAACAAAACAAAACAAGCTAAAAAGCATTCGTGTTAACGAAACAAGCGGGAGGGAAAAGCGACAGAGCAAAAAATAACAACCATCAATAAAAGTTAAACATGCGAGAGCGAGAGTGGCCGCTAGCACACGGGTGGACGGTCACACAGGACTATTGCTTCGTGCAACTTATTATTATTATTATTATTATTATTACTATTATTATTATTATTATTATTATATTATATTAGCATTATAGTTACACTTTTTACACAGAGAAAGATACCACGGATGGAAGTGAAGATAAAAACAACAAACTTTAAGAGTTCATTGTATTAAAGTACCTAAATCCGAAAGATAACGATACAGCGTTGACCGATTCAACAATTCGACCGAAATATCATTACCTCGTTGAGCGCGTGAGTGTGTGTGCGTCTGTCTGTCTGTCTGTCAGTTTGTGTGCGTGCGTGCGTGAGCGATGGTCGGTGTGTACGTGCGGCTTTGCGTGTGCGTGAGAGAGAGAGAGAGAGAGAACGAGAGATTCAGCGATTCGGGGGAAACGTACGAAATGGTCCTGGCGAAATTGCCGATTACACGCGTGCACGAGATGATAATTATTGCTACGATTGAAACGGAATTAGTTGAGACGTCATCCCGCCGTTCACTCATGCGCCCTATTTAACGATTCTCATAATGTAGCTGCATATTGTACATTTACATTATATTAAGACAATGACTATGACAGAAATTTGTAATTCCGACAAGTACAGGAGAAATTTAATTCTCTTTTCTCTCTCTCTCTCTGTCTCTCTCTCTCTCTCTCTGCTCCGGGAAAATAAAAATCGATTACCCAAACGTGCACTGAGAGTCTACAAACTTGTCGGCCACTTTTGACTCTTTCGTTCGCTTTTCTGACGGGTCTTACGACTGAGTCACAATTTTGAGAGTTAATTATTTCTGTGCTGGGCGAACATCGACTAGCGGCGAAGCTTGAACCATCGGGAGGGGATTAGTGACTCGATTAGCTTTGCGCGTGTACGAAACAGCTCGTGAGACTCGTCGTTATGATCTCTCGCATCTCCGGTATCATCCCTTTTGTTTTTTCTTTTTCATAATTGCGATTTTTATTCATAATTTTTTTTTGTTTCTTTTTTTTTCGATTACCGAGGGTTTTTTTTAGCAAGAATATAAATTGCGTACCCAATTGGATGGAACTTGCGCGAGACGAATGTTTTTTATCTGCCGCACTGGTCGGATTTCCTTGACACGCGAGTCAAGCGTTAGTGAGTAAAATATCGACATTCCGAAGGTAAAATAATTACAGTGCGTCTGTGTGCATTATTATGTGTGCGCTCGCTCACACACTCATGCATATGGACATTACACATATTACGAACGAAGATGAAACGCGTTGATCGCACCGGACGACGCGGGATTCTTTTTTTCATTAGATCGAGCCGAAGAGCGTAAGACTAAGGGGGCATCGACAAGAGGAGGAGGAGGAGGAAAAGGAGGAGAAGGAGAGAAAGAAATCGAAAGAGAGAGAGCCACGTCGCGCCTGGCGAAATGCAACGGGGAACGTTTTTTTTTTCATTGAAATCCACGTTGTCCGGTGCGACTTGTCAGAAACGTCGTTTTTGAACCTTTTTCTTTATATCCGAGGTTTTGTTACTAACGAAAAATCAAATTCACTCCCTAACAACGAGCCACGAGTCTCCGCCAACGAATGCCAACATTTTTCTCACTCTCTCGCTCTCTCTTTCTCCCTCTCTCGCTCGCCCTCTTCTCAACAATTTTTTTCCATTAATGCCGAAACGAAGAAAACGAGAAAAAAAATGTCCCTGCGTCTTTTGCGAAAAATTCGTATAATTATGTATGAATGTTTAACAATTTGTGAAATATACTGTAATTGTGCTTTACGGAAGTTGTTTTTGTCCACGTTTCGTTGATCGTGCGAGGAAAGTCCGACGATGGTGCGTCGATGATAAAACTATTGATAACTCTCGCAACGATCGTTGCTTCGTCTCATCGCCACGAGAAGAGGATCCTGTGGACAACGCGCAATGTCTTTGGCTTTCATCGTTTTCTTCATCTTTTTCTACTTTTTATGGAGGCATCCTCGTCCACATTGAAAAATGGAATTCTCACTTTATTTTCGTATTCGAAGAAGATTCTCTTCTCTCTCTCTCGCTGCCTCGCGTATTTTCAAATCACATTCGGAAACATCAACGACGTTGCAGCCGCTCGAAAAATCCACCGGATCTTTTCACCAAAATGCATTTTCGAAATCGGTGACCGAAATATCCACCACGATGTATCGATTTACTTCAATTTTTGTAGGCTTGTTATACATGAAATAAAGCAGTCATTTAATGGAGATTTTTATTTCATTCTCGATTCACTTTTTCAACGAATTTCGCAATAATCCTAATTTTTCAAACTTCTGCCATGGATTTTTTTTATTGATTTCAACAACGAATCGAACAACTCTTGCGACGACAATTCTAATTCTTAATTTTTGTTTTAGTAAAATTGTTATAAAAAAATTTCAACTAATGAAGTCAATGAGTCAAATGAATTTTTCGACCAAAATGAAGATTTTCATTTCATTCTCAATGGACTTTTTCAATTAATTTCTAAATTATTCTAATTTTTCGATATTTCAAACTTCCGCCACAGATTTATTTTTAACCGATTCTTTTTCAACTTTCATTTCCGCAAATTGCTATAAAAACTTGTAACTAATGAAACGAAAAGTAAAATGAATTTTTTGAACGATCCGGAATAGTTTTCTTTTGGGAAATGTTATGGAATAAAGTTTTTTTTTTTTTTTCATTTTCTGGCTCGGCCCTCCGAATGTGCCTGATTGATTCTCCGGCTTCTCGATAATTTATCAAAGGTCTCGCGGCGTCGGCGGTTTGTAGGAATAAACAAAAAAAATTGGAGACTAGAAAGCGTAAGAAAGAGAGTAAATGCGTAAAGGCATTGCCGGCTGCTTGTGAGTTTCTTGATCGTCTCGGAAATCAGCGTAACTCACAGAGGAACAATTCGCGGTTGGGAATATACATAAAGCGTTGGTGTGTCTCGGTCGTTGGAGCTGTTGAGGCGCGTATTCGAAATGTCCGCGTCGAGTTTGATGGTCGGACGTCCAAACACATTGGCAGCAGTTTGGCCCGCGAGCATCTTTGTAAGATAAACTGGCCGCTGCATAAATAAGGAGATGACGTATTTTTAGATTTATTAACGCGTACACGAGAGGGACCGAGAAAGAGAGAGCGAGAGAGAGAGAGAGAGAGAATATATTTGGCCGACGAGGTCGCAGTTGCTCGTTTGGACTCTGGCGGCAGTGAATAGCTCAAAATCTCGTGAGATCCGCAGGCATTTCTTCCAGACGGCGCTTCCAGACACGGTGCATAGGCAGCGCGAATGGATGAAAAATATTTTCTTTTCGCTGCGAGAGAGATTCTTTCTCCCCCTCTGCGTATTCTCCATTCTGGCAAGGCTCGCTCGATCTATTCTTCCCTGATACATCGCCCGAGAGGATGCATTATGATCGAGGATATTCGGTGTAGAAACGAATCGTTATAAGTCCGACGTGGCGCGTCTCTCGCGAGGGGAAAACGAGATTCGTTTCTGAGCCGGATACGGAGTATCCCCTGGTCGACGAGCGGATGTGGTCAACTGTGGCCGCGAGTCCAAAGCTCGTTTCAATCGCGCGGCCCCGGATATTCTTGTTGTTATTGTTGCTGCTGGTGCAGCTCTACGGACCGGATGTTCAATCCCGAGCGCATCCCAAGGATTTTCTCATATAAAACGAAAAAAAAAACAAAGTTTACTAAATTTTTAATATTTCCGCAATGAGTAGCGAGCTTTTTTCCCAACGAGCAATTTCAGCGATCCTCAGGTATAGGCAGAGAATCGAGACTACAAAAAATCGTCGCGGGCTCAAAACGACCCGCAGTGTTCGAATTAAAACGATGAGCTGCGAAGTGCCCGCTCGTTAATTTCACGCGATTTTCTTATCGCGAATTTCGGCTTCGCACTCGTCGATTTTTAATCGCAAAAGCTCACGAGCGCCCGAGAAAGCGAATCATGCGTTAAATCGTTCACAGCCCGTTTTCTCGTGGCGCCGAAAATTACATCCAGATGCGAGGAGAAGATGCTACCGAATGGATAAATCAATCAATCAATCAACCAATCGACGGAGTAAAACTTGATATCGCGATATCGCCTTTCAACGGCCTGGGAAAAAGGCGGACTGCGAGCGCTATACCGTCATAAAATGGGGAACGGAATAATGTAGTTTTATTATGGGTCTGTAAAAAAAGAAAAAAAAAGGAAAAAAAAAGAATCGCGAAATATACGGGACAGCGTTATATGCCAAAGTGTTATATCGAAGTTTCACAGTAAATGCGAATAAATAAGAAGGCGAGAAGGAAGAGGGAAGAAGCAGAAGCGAAATGGGTGACGATATAAAAATTGGAGGCGTGATCGCGAGGAAAGAGAGAAGGTGGTTCGGTGTAGGAGCGTGAGAGTAAAAGAGACTATGGCGGTGAATGAATAAATAAATTGGGGTTTTAAAGCAGCGAGTTGGAATTTTGGGAACGATGGGATCTGACCATTGCCGTATGCGTGCTCTGGCCTCTCGCACAAGAGCTCTTTTTCGCTCTCGGAGAACGATCGTTTCTCGGCAAAGATAGGATCTCGCGTTGTCCGCGCGCCGGTATAATCGCGCCACGGTGGCGGGGCGGTTACGGCGAAGGCGCGAGGGTGTCGAGCGAGCGTCTAAGGATTCGTCTCGAATCTCGATCGGAATCCCGCAAAAGCGACCAATTTTTTATTCCTCGCTGATGGTCGCTTCGCAAGGCGCTCGCGCGGTCCGCATAGCGGCAACGCGAGCATATCCGAGACATATTTATATGAAGTAAATAAAACAAAAGTTTGTCGAGTCGTGGGTGTATATTAGCGAGATGTTTGTTGTTGACTCGCGCGGTTGGGGAATAATCGTGTGTATATAGTTATTTCGTGTAGAAGTTTCGAGCGGGCCGGCTTACGGTATGAAAGCGCGGCGCCAACATTCCCATCGTCCTAGTCGGGAGACTCGCGCGAGCGTGGCAATAAAATCGCGCGAGCGC
Organism: Hyposoter didymator; assembly: GCA_037952995.1. NCBI lineage: Eukaryota > Metazoa > Arthropoda > Insecta > Hymenoptera > Ichneumonidae > Hyposoter > Hyposoter didymator. Next base: position 2,656,664 of record JBAJMU010000009.1, read on the forward strand.
GTATACTCGCTCTCCTCTGGCGCGTCGTAGGCGTCCGTTCCCGCGAGTCCCGCGCTGCCCTTTTCTCCGATCTCTCGCGCTCTCTCCTCCTTGGCGTTTCTGTTTTCTCGCCTTCCATCGGTTTAGTCTCGGGTTTGCTCGAACGAGCCTCTTGTTCAAACAAGTACCATGCATGCGCTGCTTCGTTCTTTTCTCCGTTTTTTTTTCGCCTCCACGCAGCAGATACAAGTTCCGCGTGTATTCTCGTCGTTCCGTTTATTTCTGGTCTTTGAGCTGCTGCCATTTCATCTCTCTCTCTCGCTCTCTCTCTCGTGCCTCTTCCGATCATTCGAATGGAAGAAGGAGGACCAAGAGAGGAGAGAGAGAGAAAGAGAGAGAGACCAGGATATTCGAGAAAAGGTGTCGGCGAGTCCTTTACGGTGTTTAGCATACCGGTTCGACGTCGTATGGGCGACGGGTATGTCGCCGCTCATCCTTCGTTCCACGAGAGAGAGAGAGAGAGAGAAAGAGAGAGAGAGAGAGAGCGAGAGCAGGAAAGAGAGTATATCTCTCGGTACAGCGCGTACGCACCTTCTCGCAGAATCCCACGCAAAGCTCGCTCGAGTCTCTCGCGTGGGTAGAATAATGCTCCGAAGTGTCGAGAGCGCAAGACTCGACGAGTTACAAAAGACGAACGCGAGGCGCGAGGAGCGAGAACGACGTGACCCGGCGATGAATCGGCGCGCGGTGAACCCTCGCATACCCTTTGCTTTGCGCTCTGGGAACGTTGATAAGATATTCAGGTCCGTTGATGGATAAGTTGGTGAAAAATGGTCGCGCGCGATTGGCTCCCGTTGCACAATCATCGCGCGACGATGCGGGGGATCGATGCGTATGTAAAAGAGCGCGAGCACATAACGTACGGTTCGAGTTCCGATCGCGGGCCGCGGAGGGGGCGGAGGAAAGGATAGATCGTAGAGAGAGGTCGAAACACGTGGAATGGATAATGCGTGGTTTTCTCGAGAGGCGCACAAGCGCGTCGCGAGGAAGCAGGAGCGAGGGGATCCGCGTTGGCGCCGGCGCCCGCATATACGCGCGTTCTCTTTGCCGAGCGTTCTTTTTTCCTTCCCCCTGACGCCCCCTTTCTCTTCGTGTATTTATAGTGCGATTATGGCGTGTTTACGCGACATGACATACATTTCTCGTGGCGCGAGGAATACGCGAGCAAAAAGATGCGAGTACGCGATCCTGCCGAAAATTTTTCGATTCTTTTCTAACCCCGGACTCTCGCAGTCGCTTGCTGCATGTTTGCTCGAGCTTTTTTTTCCGTTCGATAGTGTCGCGCCTGCACCGAGTCACAAATCAACTTCTTGCTGCTGCTGGGAAGCTTCCGAGTTCGAACGGAGCAGTCGCGACTGATATTCTCGTCGTCGCGCTTGATAACAAGTTTCTCCTCTCCTGCTCTTTTTTTTTGCACAATATAATGAATTAGGGGAGGGCGGAGGAGGAGGCAGCTCGAGGCCTCTCAAGTTATCCGCGATATGGCTCTGCGACACGCTCGATCGAATGCAGCGGACCGAGCATAAATAGATGTCCCAGATCCGAACGCGTTTATCGTCGCATTGACGCCTCCCCGCACGCAGCCTCCCCTCGCCGCTATATCTTTTGATTATTTAGCATTGTTGAAACGTTCGTCACTTGGTTCCGCGCGCACGCATCGCCCAAGCTCTTATCTGTTGCGTTTGCTCGCACGGCAATCTTTTTCACGCTTCTCCCATTATTTAAACACGTTTTTACCGCAGCAGCAAACGCCCGGAAGAAGATTCTTTTCTTCCGGTTTGTCTGTCGCACCGCGCGCGCGACATTGTGTAAGCGTGCTAAATTGTTGTCTCCCAAGAGCAGCAGGTGCTGACTTAATGTATGCGCTAGCAAAAGGCGGCGCGTTGTTGTCGTAAACTGTCGGTAACCGTAAAGTTGCGAAACGAAAAGGTGTAAATTGTACAATACGACCCCGTGCGCGAGCGAAGAGCCTGTGCGGTATTTTATTGTCAGACCTCTGCTGCTACGAATAGCCGATGACGGGGGTAGAAGGTTGCAAGCAGCAGGATAGGCCGCGTAGGAAAACGAGTCTGAGGAATGAATAACTGCTGCATGCTGGTGGCTGTACGGCGCGGGCAGCAGAGCAGTACGCGACAATCGGTAAATTGTATCAGCAGCAAAAAGCCTCTGCTTTGGCATCTTCCAAAAGAGAATCGTTGGCCATTGTGCGCGTGTCCCTGCTGCTCGCTCGAGGGACCGGATGCAACGCTGCACGAGAAACCGAGCAGCAACGCCTTTTGAATACATTCGTGCTCGCGCACTCGATTACGGGATTATATTTCCCTTGCTCTCGCTCGTGGGCGAACAACGAAAGAAACGTCCCGCCAGCCGAGCAGCTCCAAAGCGCAGAGACTGAGTCGCCGCTGGTGTCGCCAACAAGAGGACCAACAAAAACAAACTACTTGCTATTATTCACCGATTGCCCATCCTGCACAACCTTTTTTATTCTTTGCGTGACTCTAGCTTCGCTTTCTTACTCTTGCGTGCAGACAAAACATAAAAATAATACGATCTTTGCTCGTAGCGATATTATGACGTTCCATTTTGTCAGCTTTTCTCTCGCTTATCTCGTCGTCGTTGCAGATTCGTCGCAAAAGACGTAACTCCGCTCTAGAGTACCGCGCGCGCGGTCAACATCTTTCTCGCGATGATGTCGCACACGCATTGAGCCTCTTCACGCGCTCTTTCTCGACGCACGTTGAAAGCTCGTTCGTAGAATCGACGTGGTCTCGAAGATTAATGAGGTGGAGGCTACGCCGAGAATCTTGTCGAGAGCGAGAGCTAGCGCTTCATCGTCCGCTGCAACGGCAAAGAATAAGGAGGAAGGATAAGACGGCGAACGTGTATATAGGAAATGTCGTTTAGCCCGCGTTCTCACTGTTTATTTTCCATTTTTACTTGATGGTGCGTGTGCGTCTGTGTGCTCGGGGCTGTTGCTCACCCTTGCGCGACACTCGTCTCGTCTTCCCAGAGATCCCTGCGTCGCCCTTTGTGTCATAGTGAACCGACTGTATAAGAGCCAGCGCGCGCGAAAGCGGGGGGCCGCGGTGAGCAGGAGAGAGTCGGAGAATTTTCACGAGTCGCAAAGAGTCTTCTCCGAGGAACTAATGACGCGACGCGCCTAGGTGACCGATCCGTCGAGCGTGCGTGTCTTATACTGCTAGAAGAGATTTGAGAATTCTTAGAATTGGTCGCGTCGCGCGGTCGACACTGTCCCGCGGTCTCTGTCTTTTGGTGAATGTCAGAGCGTCGGAACGCGCGCGCGGTGTTTGGTGGTCATCTTCGAGCATGGAAATTCAATGTTTTTTGTCGCGTCGGCCGAATGCTGGCGCCGTCCGATTATTCGCGGATAGCCGCGCCACGGCCATCGCCATCCTCCGCAGCACACAGGTAACGCACCAACAAAGAAACAACCGCGCGCGCGCCGCGCGAACAAGCGAGAACCAGAGAGCGAAGAAAAAAAAGCGTAAAAATAAAAATAAACATGTTGAATATCAGAATGTCGGTTATGCGAGAGTCACACGAGAGAGGACGAAGATGCGGGACTTTTGGCCGAGCAGGGTGAGATTAGTTACACCTACTCGCGCGGGAGAACGCGTTCCTCGAAACCAACATTCGCTCGCTCTCTCGGCCGCTTTGTGCGTGACGAGTCGAGACTCTCGCTCTAATGTGTCAAATAAAAAAATATATTGGGAAGAATATGGTCGGATGATCCTCCGAGTATAGAATTCGCCCGAAAGCCGAGAGAGCCAGTGTAGACTCTTCCATGCCATGGATTAATAATTCCCTCGCGCGGTCTGACGCGCTCGCCATTGGAAACGACCGAAAGCATCCGCAGCGGAGAGGCGTATATTATCCTCGTCAAGGAATTATACCCAATACTTACGCACTCGGTAATTTAACGGATGAAAAAAAAACACACACACATAGAAAAATACCATAAATTATGGTCAAAATGAAAAGCGATGAATTTCTTGCGTACACGAAAAAGCTGATGTTTTGCAAAAAGAGTACACGCGACCGCGATTCTTACTCCCGCGAGCTAATCTCGTTTCAATTATATTTGTATTTTTTAGTCGTAGCGTTAGCGGTGCTGAAAATGAGGGACGAGCGCAAAGATCGTGTACAGAGTCACTCATTTGCGCGCGGCTTTACGCCGCACGTACTGCTGCTGCGGGACACCCTCGAGAATTCCCTCGTAAAGGCGTGTCGTAAAAGTCTCGTACGATCGTCGGATTCATTTGTTACTCGACGAAACGTTCCCCCATCACGTTCATCATGAGACGCGAGAGGATGGGGAGGACACCGCTTGTAAAATATATATGTGTAAAAAGCACACGAGCAGTGAATGTGTGTGCGAGAGGGATACGCGAGAGAAGCGCGAGGGACACCGCGCGCGGAGCAGAAACGTCATTGAGCGAAACGCGCGAATCCTCGTAATCTCTGGCAAGCAGCAGGTAAGCTCTCACGCGGTGGCGATAAGATTCGTTTTATTTTTAGAGAGATCGCGCGCGGCGAGAGCAGAGGCGAGTAGGCCCTCTTGGCGTAGTATCTCGAACAGCAGAACGGATGCGCTCCGGAAATTGTCCAGAGGGAGCGTTGAGCGATTTTTCTATGGAGAATTCGCGGGCTGATGGAAAACCAGCCGAGATGGGACTCGAGTGTAGGGAAAAACGTGCGCGAGAAACGCACACGCGTTTCAATTGAGTTTAACACTTACGCGCGGAGGGGAGGACCAAGACGACAACGACGACGAGGAGGAGGCGAAGGAGTGGTAGAAGAGGAGAACGAGATGAGGACGACCAAGAGGAAGAGTACAGAGTATTACGCCGGTGCGGGATCAGTCCCAGCAACGAGCGAACGAGCGAGAGAGAGAGAGAGAGAGAGATAGAGAGAGAAACGTGTCGCTCGTTCCACCCATAAAAGCCACCGTGTCAACCGGCCCGCCGACAGTTGTCATCGTTCCACGCTGCGATCAACGCGACAAACGACCAAAAGCGCATCGTCGCTCGCGGGTCTCATCATATCCGTTCCAGGCATTTCTCAGATTCATTTTTCGCCCTCATCGCGCGCGTAAATCTTGCGTGAACGTCGTTCGCGAAACAACGTCGTTCATCGCGTTATTGTCCACCGGATTTTCAAATTTCTTCTCAAATATTTGCGGACAAACGTTCCAGCACCGCGCAAGGACAACTGCCAAACAGGAAGGAGGAAGAGGCGCGCGAGAAAGAAAATCGAGAAAAATTTAGAGTGCAGAAGGCGCACGCGCTCGTCGGTTAGCGCGGGCGGTGGAGAGGAAGACGAGGAGGTCGCGGTGGTGGAAGTGGCGCGCGGTAGAGGAGGTGGAGGCGAGGCAACGCGGTGTGTCGCGGATGAGAGGTGGTGTTGTTCGTGACGTTGCGTGGTACCCCGCGAGTAGTGCCGATCATCGGGATACCCGCAACATCGGATACACCGCGAGCGAGAGCAAAGAGAGGAGGTTCGCGGAGAGTTCAGAGAGAGACGGAGTGTGACGAGAGAGCGCGCCGAGCCTCCCACCCAGTCGTCGACTAGCTGAGCTAGCGAGTTGACCGAGAGCTACCGTACGTCGTCGGAACCAACATAGTTTCAGTCAGTCAGTCAGTCAGTCAGTCAGTAAGTCAGTCAGTTAGTCACCGCGAGTCGATCAATTTACCGGCTCGACAAAAAACGCGAGCGCTGCCAAACAAGTTTTTTCCTCAAAGTTTCCATCAACCTAATTCAAAGATTCAAAGTAATCGCTCGCGCGCTCGGTGCCTCAACACGAGAGATACAAGATTTATAGAGCGCGATTAGTAATTATTTGTCTACGAACCAACCAATTGATAGGAAGCAAGAGAGAAAGAGAAATAGGAAGAAGCAGAGGGACGAGGAAAATTGCCGATGTCGCGACCGATAGAGAACGGCACACGCGGTGCCGCCGGCGGTAACAATACGTTATCAAAGAGGATGAACACGCGGACGTCGCACGTACGACTCCCGTCGCAGCCGTACGCTCGTGCCCGTTAATTGTTATCGTGTGTTTATACCAACGAAGAAACGTTACGTACGTGCGTATATACATATATATACAAATACATATACACGTATGAAAGAGGTGAAGACGTCGAAGACGACGACGACGACGACGACTACGACGAGGAGGACGAGAGCGTTTTATACTCCGTTCTCGGTTATAAGCGCAGTCGGGCAAGAGGCGCGGTGCTGCTTGCCAGCGAGCCAGCGAGCTTCAAGTTTTTCCCTCCCACCCCTCTCGAGAGTGTATCCCGAGTTCTATGTGTCGTGTGTCACGAGTTTTGTGCAGTGAACGGTTAATAGACCAGTGCCCGACGAAGAAGGAAAAATAAATAGAGAAAGAGCGATCGAATATACGCTCGTGAATCTGAATGAGAAAAGTATAAATTGAGTTTCGCGTACGGATGAGCTTAAAGCGATAGAGTAAAAGCAGTCGCGCGCGAATAATAAAAAGTATCGCGATTCAAAAGAGTGCCTCATATCCGACGGATATCGCGTTTTGTATACCGCAACATTGTACGTGTTTATTTATTAATAAATATAAATATAGCTGTAGCAATATTTGAGGCTGCACCGAGAAAAACGAGTGCGTCGATAAAGATTGATCAACCGTTTGGAAATAAGGAAAAACAAAAGAGAGAAAAGGATCAAGGCGGATTGAATCCAAGATGCTTTTCCATGCCGGTATGATTTTCCGACTGCTTTTGACGATCGTGTGCTGGGCCGCGAGTGTCCAAGCCCGGAGGGTTGCGCCTCTTATCGAGGACGATTGGGCTAGAAGACCTCACAGGGCCGCCGGTAAGTTTCCATTTCTTTGCTCCATTATATACTCGCAACGACTCGATTTATACAGCTTAGCGTTTCATTGAAGCTCGCGCACTGCATCGCGATCGCTCGCCCTCGAGCTCGTGATGCGGAAGAACGCGCAGAAAAGGAAATCTCTCGATATCTTTGAATCGCAATGAATCCAGCGGCCAGTTTCGGTAGCGATCCGATACGCACGTTGCAATGACCAAGAGGGTGTCGGCGGGGAGCGTAGAGCAACGTACTCTACACCACTTTGAGGTGACCCAGATGCCACGTACGCACTCGCGATACCACGATGTACCCCCTCCTCCCGCACAAAAGAGAGAGAGAGAGAGAGAGAGAAGAAACGCAGCTCTACGAGCAGGCGGCCTCTTTCCGTGCAACGCGCGATCCGTCCGCGAGCGATTCTCTCGTTCGATTCACGAGTCATCCACACGGAGGAACTCGCTGTGCTGACCTTTCCACGCACAGTCGCGTACTTTTCACCGGTATTCGCCGTGTGTGCGGTTCGTTAGCCCCTGCGCTGGCGATGAGACAACGACGTACGTGCCGTTACGAGACCCGCGCGTTTTCAATTGATCGCCTTATCGGAGCGCACACGGGCATGCAAACAAGGCGGAGTGGTCAATGAACGAGAATTTGGCCGCGATAATTGTCCGCTAATCGACTGATTATGTAAAAAAAAAAAAAAATTAAAAAAAAAAAAAACAAAACAAAACAAAAAGTCTCAATGCACGATTGGCGATACGTCAGAGAGTTTAATTAATCGTAGATACAGCGATAAGTCTAGGCGAGATCTTGAAAATGATAAGAGAGGATGAGCTTGGTGGAACGGGGGCGACGACGCTCACGAGGCGGCCATCAGTGGCCACGAGGAATCGCGCGTTTCGTAATTTTCTCTAGTCTGTCTCTTACTATTAATAGGTGTCCTTATTGATACGATCGTTGTATTATTATCGGGCGACGATATCTTTCGTACATTATTATTCGTCTGCGTCGTCGGAGAACGCGGCGTCTTACTCTCGCGAGAGTGACGTCGTCGCGCGGGGGCACAAATTTCCCCAATATTCCGCGCGGATCGAAAATAATTTTTGCCGCACCAGATCTTATAATAACGCGCTGCGAGACGCGCGTCCATGGCAAAGGGAAAAAGAGAGAACGAGTCTCTGCATATAACCGTGAGAGTCGTACAACTTTCGTCGCTCGTATTTTCTGAATAGCGGCTGCTGCCTGCTCCGCGCGCCGCCTGCTTCTCGCTCGAGAACGAGAAACATCTTTCCGGTGCGCCGAGTGAAATTTCGATAATAAACATTGCAACGGAACGATGCGATGATGCTCCTTGCGTGCGATCCCTCCCCCACTCTTGTTTTATTTTACCAGCAATTTAAACCAGGGAGTTTAGAAAGAGCGAGAGATCGCGGGACATTGCGAGAAGAAAGACTCGCGCGAGATAAACTCGGAAAACCATGAGTCGTCGTATTATCCAGTTGACCGTGTTTCTTCGACTTTTCATGCCGAATAAACAACTTGTCGATTATCATTCTTATAGACAAACGTCACAGAAAATCTAGATTCGCTTCCCGCTCCGATATTTCTCGAGAGGATCGCGCTTATCGCAAAAAAATTCACGTCTCCGATATAAATTGCTGATATTTCTGCTCTCTTTCGCTCTCTGAATCTTTTTTCTTCATTGAAGAAAAAGACGAGAGGAAAAAAATACGTGACCGGGACCGGAAAGATGCGTGTGCATGCTTCCGACGTGCTATGTAACCGCGCGCTCGTTTCGGGCGCCAACACCTGTTGTTGACGAGGCGCGCGATAAGTGCCCACATTACGTGTGTCTCCTGCGTGCGTCCGCGCGAGGGGCGTTCGACCGCTCGTGCGACTGCTTTTTTGTATAATCTTCCCCCGCCGCACTCTGACACTCTCTCCGCGACATGACCCTCGGGCTCTGTAGGCTCTCCAACGGACCGGCTCATTAGCCTCTGCTGCGCGGAGCAAACGCGAGCCCGAGGTATATATCGCGCCTGTGAACAAGAAACATTGCTGGACAGGCCGCTGTCCGAGCGGAGACGGAGAAAAGGATTTCGCGTTGATGCGAGACGCTCGCGCGGTGGCAGGTCGCGTTGTAGTTTCATCCTCGAGGCTCTCGCGATCGCGTAAATAGAGCTGCTCTGAGAGGAAGCGCAGAGAGAGAGAGGGAGCAGGGATTCTTGTTGCAAGATCGCGAGGCACGATTGACCGTGGCCGCACGCGGATACAAAGACGTTCCTTGTGCATCCGGAAAGAGTTTTGCCGCTTGGATTGCGGCGTCGCGTTATTGCGCTTGCGGTACGCTTTCATACCAACTTGGCACAAACGCAGCGCGCGGTTTCCTCCAAAATGTATCTTTCCCTAACACACACACACACACCGCAAAATCCCAATCGATAGCGTGTGCAAAGGACGTGAAAAAAAAAAATAGAAGAAAAAATGAGGCTCAATGGGCCGGAAGGAACAGCCTCCGACGCCGCATCGTGTACAGTGTTTTTCCACCGCTCGTAAAATAAAAAAATCAAGTTGAGATAGAGGGTTGGTCGGTAGCGAGCTCGATAGCAAAGTAGTTTCGAGTATATTTAGCCTTGCTGCAGACACAAAACGACTCACCACCTCCGCGCAAGCATTCTCTTCGTCTTCTCCTTCTCCTTCTTCTTCTTCTTCTTCTGCTTCTCCTTTGCGCCTGTCTTTGTGCACTCTCAGTGAAAACAGTACGACAACTCGCGTCGTCTGCTTTGATCGTCTTTGATCGTTTTTCGTCCGAATGCATTAAACGATCATGCCCCGGGATCCTTGGACGCACCTATCGATCCCGTACCCGCACCCCACCGCGAGACTCCGGTATTCCGCGTGCAAATATATATATAGGACGCCCCGTGCGTATATGTATATCGCACGCTTCGATGCGGACGAGACTCGACATCTCTGCGTAGACAAACGCGCGCAAATAATGAACGTCTCTTCGTACGCGGACGGCTCGGATCTCAATGCGGCAATAAAAACGATAGCATAGCAATCAAGAGCGTGGGCTCAAAGTTTCGCTATCGCGCGAAGGTATGTGTCGGGCGCGAGTACGCCAGCAGGCTCGCCCATAACGCACCTTTTCCACTATATACTTGCATTTTCTCGCGACAGTCGCAATCTTTCAACCCCCCGAATTCGCGATTCCGCCGCGCGAGAGGCACGTGAAAAATTTACTTTCTCAAGGTATTACTATCACAAAACGACTTTAAAAAAAAAACATTTCCGACGTTTCAAGTTTGAGATATTTAATTTCCAATTTTTAAATTTTCGCATCTCAACGCGCTGCAAATTGAAGTCGCGTTTTGTTTATGAGTTGCAAAAGAATGTGTTTAGGATTTTTCGTTAAAAATTTTGGCTCACAGCCTTTCTGACTATCCGCAAAAAAAAATCCTGCATACATTTGTTTTTGAAACTCTTTCACGAAACGAGACTTCAATTTCCACGCGTTAAGATAGGGAAAGAAAAAAAAAATTGTAAATTAAATGTCTCAAACTCTATAAACGTCAAAAAAAAATTCTCCATCGGCTAGAAAACTGTTAGTTTTGGTGCCAAGAACGTTCGTACAAAATGTCGAAAGAACCCTGAATGAAGTTTCACCAGGAACGCGAATTGATCCTGAAATCATTCGCGAGAGCAATAGGTTGCAAGGAGAAGAAAACTTGCACAGGACGCGCCTCTCTCGTTTGCGTAATGCATACACGAGAGGGGTCGTGCTGCTGTCTCGCGTCTCGAAGTTTAGTGCAGATACTGCGAGCGCACACCCATCGTATGACGCGCGTATATAGAGACGCATCGGTAACTCGAGGATGTACACGCGCGGTACGATCGAGCATCAAACATAATACCCCGTCCTCGTATAGCCGCGCGCGCGGTAGAGCGTTGCGAGTGCGTGAAAAATATATCGACATAGCAACGAGAGAACGCGAAACGAGGCACGTAACGTCCTGAATTCGTTTGAAAAGTGGACTCGCATTACGTATGGAGAAGCGCGGCGGCAGAGGCGAAAACGGGGTGGATTTGGGTTGGGCCTCGAATATGCATCGTCGATCCCATTTGCATACTATTTTTCGCCTTTTCTTTCTACTATTTTTCATTTCAACCACCCAGTACCGCTCGCTTATATTATTACCACTTACTCCTCGTCTTCTGCGAACATACGACGTACACGCACGACTCTCATTTCTTTTCGCATAGTCATTCATCGCGAGTGTGCATACCGTATACGCTTATATCGAATTCCGGGCGTGCACCAAATATTCGCGACGTCGCTCTTTTTGCCTACTTCAGCGAATTCATCGAAGAACATTGACTCTGCAGTCGTTTCTCGTCTGTCTATACAGTTCCGTTCAAATTTTGAGTCTCGCGACCCGCGGCAATGCTTTGCGTCAGGTTTAGACGCAAGAACAAAAAAAATTCTGTAAAAACTCGCAGACGCCAAGTATTACAGCAGCAAGATGATTATTAAGCAATTCCAGAATTTTGAGTAGCGAAAAAAACTCCAAAAAAATGACGATTTTCAATGCGGAGATTTTTCGCTATGCGATATATCTCCAAAAATAATACGTCAAATAATTGTTTGGCCGAAATCTGCGTTCTGCAGACTGCACAACGTAAACTTTTTATTTTCGGATATTAGATGTCAAGCTGATGAATAGCAGTCACGAAGAAACCTTTTATCTCGAAAGCTGCTTCCCAGCAGCAATGTTATTTCTTCTTTATTTTCGATCGCATGGGATCTCGATCGATTTTACGTTCTAGTTTTTCGAGATGTATTTTCCTCTTAAACTTATTTTGACACGAATATTTCCGAGAAACACTTTGCTCAAGGCAATTTGGATTGGGAATGGAGATTGAATTCAAGCTCGCGATGCGAGGGTAATTGTGCTGGATTTTTTTAATTATAGAGAGAGAGGGAGAGTACGCACGTGCGCGCGCAGGAGAATTCCAAGGTGCGAGAGCGTTTACACATCTCGATACGTGAAATTGGCATCTAGAGAATATCTGTATATCTGCATAAATAGCTATGTGAGTACGGGCGAAAATGCCGGGTGTTCCGGGACGGGCGAGTCGTCGACGACATTGTATGCAGATATCGAGTTGTTCGGAGCGCGAGTCGACGGATCGGGCGTAATCGACCTCGAAAGAATGCGCGTTTCTCGTGCTGCTCTCTTTCATGGGGAATTATTCGCGGAGCAGAGAGCGATCTGGATTTGTCGCTTGCGGGAGCGAGTTCCGGAATGAAGTGACATTTCCTTCGACATGATCGATTTGCATAAAATCTTATTCTCCGCTCCGGTATCGGCCAAATTTTCAATATGATTTGATCGTCGCACCGCGATGACGAACCTTCGTCTCTCGCGGGCTCGTTATTCCCTTGCACGACGTTTTTTTTTCGCTCTCCTTGTCTCTCGCTTAATTCTCCTCTGGACCACACAAGGCTCGTTGAGATTCTTGGCTCGGTACCAGAAAACTTTCCCTTCCCCACGCGACGCACGGCTCTTCACCGTTGCTGTGTTGCTCTCGACAAAAAGATCTCGTGTGTCTCGACGCCGCGCGGCGGCGGCAGCGGCGGCGACGACGACGACGACGATTAGACATAATACGAACCTATAAGTTGCAGAACGTGTGAAAATGATATATAGCGCATTAAGCTGTTGAGATATAAATAAGTAAAAAATGTTTATTTCCACCGTTGGAGCGGTAGGGATTCGCGTCTGCTGAGCAGGCTGCCCGAGTATATGTGTAAGCACGAGATAGTATCGTCGAGAGTGCGAGAGCTATTCCTCCGGTCGGTGGGGAAATGGGTGCTGGGAAAAAAAAAACGTGCGTATAGCTTCGTACACAGGCGCGAGATCGCGCGAGCGCGCGCTCTGATTCATGTGAATCTTTGTGTGTGAATATAGCAAGAGATATAGGTGTCGGTGGTTATTCTGTGACACGAGGGACAGGGGGGATAACGTAGAAGCTGCGTCCAGACTGATAGACCGAGGGGAGAGCGGGAGAGAGAAGCCCCGCGCACGTATCCAATTGCGGCTTTTGCGTCGAAACTCGAACGCTTCGCGCGAGAGACAAACTTGTGGGATGAGCGCGGGTAGTTTATCGTCGGAAACTTTTGTTGATGCCATGAAAATAGGAAAAGAAACTTGCGTGAATTTGGAGGAATTTGTTTTAACATTTTTTCGTCGTGTTTGCGGCGCAAAATGTGTTCAACGGATTAAACACGCACCAGGTTCGGTGAAAAGCACGCGCACGTGATGATCGAAGGTCAGACGCAGACGCACGATGACCCTGATTATCGTAACACTCCGCGTGCGCGGCGGCGTTTCGCTTGTTCCAGTTCCATACGAAAAGAGCCGTTTCAATTATCTTTTTTCTTCCTCCCATCAGACACGCGGGAAGCCTGACTGCTCGTTGTCACAAGGTTCGTCTCTCGCACACGTTAGTCCCAGTGTGTGCTTCGACCCCGACCCGTTTTGCCATCTACGCCGGCTCTCGGCCACACGCTCCTGTACGTATGCCAAATCGATGCTTTTCCCACGTCCCCGAGCATCGAGTTTCTTCCTCTCCTTCGCTATATACTCTGTCAAGGAAAATAGGCCATATCGATACGCGCTTTGCTCGCGCGACCCGTCTTTGCGTCTTCTGTATTTCGGAGGACGCGGTTAGGAGGAGGAAGAGAGAGAGAGAGAGAGAAAAAAAGGGAGAGAGGAGCTCACCATGGCTAATGGTCCTTTCAAGGAATCTCGAGTGGCACTTTTCCTCTTGGTCGAGCAGCCAACAAGAATTTCCAAGTAGCTATGAGTTGTGTGCCATCTCGCGCCTTGGCGAGAGAAACTCTTGAGAGCTCGCGACACGCCACGAGAGAAAGAAGCAAAAGGGGTGGGAGGGAGATTCTCTCGTTCCAGAGGCTAAGATGAGACTTGCGAGGAATCCCAATCCCATGAACGCTCGAGTTAGGAAGTGCGAAGGCCCTGATTGTCGTAACAGGCTTGCGGGGCGACCGCCACACCATTGTCTCGACTTTTATTTCTCTCTCTCTCTCTCACACACACACACACACACCTATACGGAGACACTGTCTTTTCTGTGTTTCTCTTGGAGCGAGAGATGAGACGAAGAGAGAAATGCGGCGCGCGGTTGAACGATCTTGATTCGTATCCTTGACTGGAATTTTTCGCAGCCTTTCCTCTTCTGGGAAGTCGATTGTCAGACCGCGATAAAATCTGACGGACTTGCCCTGAGTAAGAGCAGAGTACCAATGCGAGCAAGTGAGAAAACGCGCTCGCAATCCGTTGGTCGCGCCGCCAAAGCGATGCATTATTCATTCGCGCGAGCACGTTGCTCGTCGTCGTTGTTTCCACGACCGCGTTCTCTGCTCCGCAAACGTGTCACATGTGTTTGCGTACTTGTACGACAGTATGGTACGAATAACCGCGAGAAAGAGAGCGAGCGAGAGAATGAGGAGGGGGGGGGNGCTCGATCACGATTGTCAAAGGATCAACGGAAAAGTACGTTTCACGGCAATGCGGACTCAATCTGCTGCTCTTCCTGGGAAAATTGTCGCCCCTGCGGCAGTCGCGCGGAGCAGACTTGAAAAATGTTTCGTGCACGACATGAGAATCTCATCAATTTTGCACATCGGACCTCGGATCTCGGTCTCTGCTCCGCGTCCAACAGATATGCCATTACTTCTGCGCTGAGCATTTTATAAATCGCCCCCATCTGGAGGAGGATATCGCGCTCTCTTCATAATACTCGCGTAGACATATTTCATATTTATATGTGTGCTGTTGATATTGGTCTAATCGCACAGATGCGTTACTCAAGACTCGCCAATTCCCGCGACTCTCCGATCTTTGAATCGCGCGTATTCTATATATACATCACGTACATTTTTTCATCAGCATGTCGCGCGAGCTGGCTTCGCCAGATACGCATTTTATTATCGTACATCAGAACGGACGAGTGAGAGGGAGAGAGAAAGAGGAATCTGAAACACACGCACACCCACATGTTGATGCTAATTATTCCATTCGATATTCTCGAGTGCGTGTACACGAACGACGAGCAAGACCGATGCGAGACCGAAACGATCACGCTGGAGCAGAAGAAAATGCGCGCGCGCGCCTCTCCTCGTCAATTATCGCATTGAGATCTTAATCAGTGCTAGCGTACGGCTTAATTAGACAATATTTTATTCGTAGAAACGATTGCAATTGGTGCAATTTCTCGGCTGATGCAGTTCATCTTTTTTTTTTCATCATTCTTAGTCTCGCGCTCATCGCGCGCCCCCTATTTGTTCCAACGAACGTAAAGAACTCGCGATAACAAATATTCCCGAAGCCGCTCGGTCAGGGCATTGATGCCGCGACGTCACTAGGAAAATACTCTCGTCGGATGTAGAACGCGCGAGTTTGAAAAAAAAAATAATATAAATCTCGCTGTTGCTATAATAATATGAGCGAGGTGCGTGTTTGGCAGTGAGCTCGAGAGTTACGTCGAGCCTCGAGTCTCGCCGGCAGCCGCGCTCTGAAAATATGGATATCAATAAAGTAGAAAACGCGACACAGAGAACTCGGGCGTCGTAGCAACGTTGATGGCGATTCACGCCCACCTCTATTTTTTCCCTTTTTTTCTTGGCGTTTCACTCATCGTCATGTTCGACCAATGATTTTTTCCCCCGGCGCGCACTCGCTCGACGTTTGGCAGACGCGCTCATTCTGTACGCAATTCCTCAGTTTCCAGTCTCTCATCTCCTCTCCATTTGCACAATTGACCCTTACTTGCCACACCCTCGTAGAATCACGTACTGGCCACCATAGGGTAGATTTGTACCTCGCAGTGACAAAAATTTTTGTAAAAAATGAGCTACTAAATATTTCGACTCGAAAATTGTTGTAGAAAATATTGAAAGTTTTTTTCAAAGATCGTTCACATTATTCACAGTAAAAAAATTCTAAAAACCTATAACAGTGAAAAAATGACTAATTTTTGTTGATGGGCCTGGGCTAGTTTATACCTCCAGGTGGCAATTACACGGAGAGACGATTATTCAAAAAATGACTATGCCACCATGGTTCCCCGGTACCATATCGTCCCTCTCAAAAGTTTTAGCAAAGACATAGTAATTTTCAATTCATATTGTATGGAAAATGGCGAAAATTTTCGTTAAATTTTGACATTTTTCGCCCAATTTCAGATTAAAACTTGCCACGTATTTGCAAGAAATTTCTTACAGGCACGATATGGTACCAGGGAACTATGGTGACATCGTAATTTTTTATATAATTTTCTCTTCGTGCAAGGGTTGATTGAAAGCAGCGAAAACGCACTGGGCCATGCATACATTGGCAAATATATTTTTGCAGCAGCCGCAGTAGTGGTCCAGTAAGTTTCATTCAAGATTTTTCATTGACGAGACGACTATATGTGCAAGCGCGCGCGACTCTATTTTGTAACGGAAGGAATGATCAGCCGAAAATTCTTTCCCTAATTATATCATCGAGATGCGAGAGTCATCGACCACTGCATGTCTCTTGGCAATTCTGCAAAACAAGATTTCATTCGTGTGTGATTCGTCATCCACACACTGGTGTAGACGAATTGGGCATATCGGTGTGAGGAAGAGCGAGAGAGAAAATATGAAATTTTGAATAGCAGATAGGAAAAGACGACGTAGAGGCTTGATCGCGTGGAACGCACGCTCGCGCGCGCCATCGCGTTGACTCGAGCATCTCGCCGATCGTTTTGCGTCGCGCCAGCTATCAATTTCCATCTCTCTCTGTCTCTCGCTCGCTCGCTGGTTCTTGCTGTTGCTCGGTACATGCGTGCAAGTATATTTGGTGCAATGGTAAATGTTTAACTTCTTCTTCTTCTTCTTCTTCTTCCTTCTTCTCTTCTTATTCTCGTTCGCTTCGTCTTCGTTTTTCTTGGGACCTCTTCCTCTTGGGCTTTCTCAAGTGCGTGCGTGAGCGAAACGTTCCGCGCGCTTTTACTATATATGGACAAGTGCCACATGCTCGAATCACATAAGGAGACAAGATCGAACGAGAGAGGTTGACGACGACGACGACGACGATCATCGTCCTCTGGATTTAAGATGAAGAACAAGGCGAGAGGCTCGCGCGGAGGAGCGAGCGTTTAAATAACAAGTGGAGACGACGGATAGAATAAGCAGAATAAGGGGGCGAAGGACATGGGAAGGAAGGAAGGAAGGAGGCTGTGGGCGCGACGAATACAAGTCTATAATAAATACATTCTAGCGGGGGCAGCAGCAGACACAGAGGATCAGCAGGAGCAACAGCCCCCTGCTGGGGGGAACTCGGTTGTTGGCCGCGCGCGCGCGCGCGCGGCGTTGATGGTGAATGGCCCCTTGATCCAGATTTTTGTAGGGTGATTTTTGCCCACTCAGGGCCAAACTATATATAGATAGGAAAGCGTGAGCGAGACGAGTATTTGCGGATCGATGAATGTGCAGACTGCACGGAAAAAGGAGAAAGCAGGAATAAAGAGACGCGCGAGAAAGAGACGGAGCGAGCGGCACGGCGATAAAAGAAGAAAAACGAAAAGATTCTCGCGCGCGAGACGCGGTGCTGCAACGAAAAGAAACGAAAAATAACAAAAATAAAAACAACTAGATACGCCTTTGCATCCAGTTTCTTACTCATCGTTGATTAAGAGGGAGCCGGCCAGCCAGCCAGCCAGTCAGAGATAGATCCTCGTTTTCCTCTTAGCTCTTCGCTCTCGCGTCGTACTCGCATATTTCTTCGCTAACTCTTCCTCTCGCGACTCGGCATCATTTTTTTTTTTTTTTTTTTTTTGGNGCGCGTGCCCACACGCTTTACCCCTTTTTTTCATTTTCTTTGAACGCTATCGCGTCCGTTCCGTCCACTGGAGAATCCACGGGTGTGCGAGGGATGGGACGCGATATTTCGGGGCGTCGCGCAGCCTCGAGACGGAAGGTCGCCACCGCGCGGGGAGTCCTGATCCGCGCGTCTGGAAAAATGTTTGTTTGTGTCGAGCCCGCGTGAAGCGGAGGTGAGCACGAGCCCGCGTGTATATTTAGTCGCGTTTGCATTATAATTCGCACGATCGCGAAAGTGGCTAAATCCCTAGGGAAAAAATGATGCTTCGCGAGTGTTGGACGAAGAGCCACGCGAACGAAGCAAAACAGCGAATGTTTTGCTTCCTCCGAAATAAAAAAATCGTGAAAGAGCTGACGATGACGAGCACGCACGACGACTACGAGTCTCCGGAGAATTCAGCCACGCGCTGTCGAACGAGGCAACTCTTTGAATAAAGAGCGAGACTCAAACGTTATGAACGAAGGTTACAAGACCGCGAAAGAGTTGCGTCACTTGCAAAAAGGTCGAAGAAAGACGCACTCTTTGCGAGAGAAAGAGACGACACTCCGCGCGGAGGAGCATGGCAGGAGACTAAAGTTAGACGAGATCTAAAGATAAACTCGCGACGAGAGGATCGGCGAGAAGCAATGCCATAGGATCGCATTGAGGGGATTCGTACAAAGAGAAGAAAAAAAAAACGAGCAACGCGCGAATATGGAGGCGCAGAAAGAAGTCGTTTTACATAGTTGAAGGAAAGACGATGGGCGACACGAGCGAAAAGGGGCGGGAGAAGCTCTCTTTCGTATTCACAAAGCTGCTCTCACTCCGCTAAACAGATACGCATTGTATCTAGATGGAACAAATTATCTCTGTCTCGTGCGTTCGTTTGTCCGGGGTTGAAACGAGCGTTCCTCGCATTTGTACGTATGATAATTGGTCGTGCCGCGATTCTGCCCTTCAGGAAGATTGATCCTCGGGAAGATATTTGCATGCCGAGCTTGTACCGAGGTCAACTATCGTCCCGCGACGCGTTTGTTGCGCGCAGGGAAGAGAGCGGATGAAGGTGCGGTAATAGCTCGTCTCGTCCTCTATATACATAAACGCAACGACGAGAGCAATACGAGCAGGACGTCGAGCAGGCTATCGCGCGGTACAAAGTACGGGATGCCAAAGTACGGGATGGACGATGAGAAAGCTGCACCTTCCTTCCGTAGGTTGCGATACACACACGTAAAGGTGATCGTGGGAAGGGAGAGCAAGGGAATGAGCGACGACGCCCACGTGTCTACCGCGGCGTCTGCTTCTTATGCGCGATCCCTCTCGATACTGCTCCTCGTGATTGCTCGAACGCTTTCCCAAGGGAGAGCCGCGACGAAAATGCGACTCTTACAACGCGACACGATAATTTCATTCGACCGCATACGATACCGGAAGATTTAAACGGATTTGGTCCGAGCAGGGGAAGGAAACCCGCCAAGATCGCGTCGTGTGGCCATCCGCGAGAGACGCAGCGGCGGCCCGCGGCGGCCCTGCTGCTTCGACCCACGTCGCTCTCGACGTCGTCGTCGTCTTCGTGTCTTTGGCTCGGCACACCACATCATCAAAAGCGCGAAAGCCAAGCACGCATTTATTTTGGGTACGCCGCGCGAGCTTTCTCGTCGTCGGAGGATGCTGCTCGATTCGACTCGACACAGGCCAATTCTACGTACAGTCTCTCTCGCTTCTCGCGCGTACCGTACTTGATGTATCGCACTGTCGTACGTCTCCGCCGCGCGCGAACCTCTAACATTTTCACCGTTCCTTTTTTCTTATACGCCACGACACGAACGGTCTCACTGACNAATGCGACTCTTACAACGCGACACGATAATTTCATTCGACCGCATACGATACCGGAAGATTTAAACGGATTTGGTCCGAGCAGGGGAAGGAAACCCGCCAAGATCGCGTCGTGTGGCCATCCGCGAGAGACGCAGCGGCGGCCCGCGGCGGCCCTGCTGCTTCGACCCACGTCGCTCTCGACGTCGTCGTCGTCTTCGTGTCTTTGGCTCGGCACACCACATCATCAAAAGCGCGAAAGCCAAGCACGCATTTATTTTGGGTACGCCGCGCGAGCTTTCTCGTCGTCGGAGGATGCTGCTCGATTCGACTCGACACAGGCCAATTCTACGTACAGTCTCTCTCGCTTCTCGCGCGTACCGTACTTGATGTATCGCACTGTCGTACGTCTCCGCCGCGCGCGAACCTCTAACATTTTCACCGTTCCTTTTTTCTTATACGCCACGACGCGAACGGTCTCACTGACTGCACAAACGCGTTCGTGTTGTTACGAACGCACACAAAGACAGCGTCGCGATTTTTAATTCTAATAGCGCGATCACAGCAAAATAGCGAGAAATTTGAGTAACTCGCGATTTTTGAAGGAATAACACACAATCAGAGAATACACGCCGCGATCGTGCAACTGCATGGGCCGTGTGCTTCGTCGTGTAAAGATTCGCTCGAAATCGTCATAGCTACCGCGAATTCTCAACGATTTTTCGAGTTAATCGACCCGAAACGGGGCGAAACGCTTTCGCTGCAGAGGGCAATGAGCCAGCGGCCGAAACCAAATTCTCGAAGGAATGTTTCGTCGATCAAGTCTCTTTCTAACGCTACCCAATCAGTCCCGAAGCTTGTGTGCGTCTCTCTCTCTCTCTCGGCTTCCAATCGCGGATTATATTCCGTTCAATCGTTCAATCACGCGCTCGCTAATCGTCATTGCATATCGAGAGCAAAAGAATTATACTGGAACGTCGCTAAGGCAAAGTCCGTAAAGAGGCTGTTGCTTCACACAGAGCAGCGCGGATGAGCGAGAGGCAGCGAGAACTCTTACCGTTTGTGCTCGGATGCGGGGGAGGGTCGGGGCGAGATGCCTTCACAAACAGCCTCTTCCTCGCGCGCTCGTCGGAAAGCCGAGAAGAGAGAGAAAAGGAGAGAGAGCGCGAGTGCTCCGGAGAGAGTGGTGCAACGACCCCGCGCGGCGTCGCGACGCCTCGTTTGGCCTCAACCACACGACGACGCGTTTTCGTCGTCCGCGCCTCTCCCTCTCTTATGCACATTCTGTACACTTTGAAGTATCGAAATATTTCTTCGAACAGCCATCACTGATCTTTGCATTAAAAAAAAAAAAAAAAAAAAAAAAAAAACATTGAAATTTATAAAAATACCGCCTGGAATTTTAACCCTTATACTTGCCACCTTGGGGTACAAACTGCGCCAGGCGTATTCAGGAAAATAGTCATTTTTCCACTTTTATTGGTTTTAGCATTTTTTTCAGTGTACTTAAATTTAATTTTTGGCTGTATAATGCGAACGATCGTGAAAAAAAACTTTCAACAGGTTCTGCAATCATTTTCAAGTAGAAATATTCGGTAGTTCATTTTTTATAACAATTTTTGTCGCTGGGGTACAAATCTATAGCCCATGGTGGCAAGTATAAGGATTATAATCGCCGAAGCACCTTCTGCTCCATTTTTCAACCAACCCGCCCATTGTCATGTAAATCAATGTTTCTCACGGGGGTTTTTTTATCCATTGCAGAATGTACTTTTGGAAAACAAGTCCGGGAGTTGGGTTCGACGTGGTACGCTGATCTGGGACCACCTTTCGGAATAATGTATTGCATCAAATGCGAGTGTATACCGGTGAGTATATATAGTCAAATGGTATGATCGATGCTGAGCACGTGTAGAATTGAAAAATGTCAAGAGGCTAAAATGAATGAATGACGGATCGCGAGGAGGAGGAGGAGGAGGAGGAGGAACCTGAGCGTCGATAGTTTTGAACCTTGACCCTCGCGGTTGGCTCGTCAATTACCTCAGCGGCCTCTTTTGCGATCCACGTCGAGCGGTATATACATATAGACGTATGATGATGCACGCAGCAGGTCCCTTTCCTCTCCGCGGCTCTCTCGCGCGCGATTTCAACGAAAGCAACTTTTACGAGCGGGCTGCATGCCCGTCGGACGACTCTCGGCCAATGCGCCGCGCTATATAACGCGCAGCAGTCGTTCTCGCGGTGCACCGCACCATCTTTCGTATACTCGAAGTTGAATGATTCGTAAAACCAGAGAGCGACTGCTGACAGGGACGCGAAGAGAAAATTGTAAGAGATGGAAAAGACACGATGTACAGAATTTCATTCGATCGGCTCGCGCATATTCCGCTCGCGTGAGCGAGAAGCACAAACGCGCAGCAGCACACGCACGCGGATTTGCTCCGACGTCGCGTCGAAAGGTTTATCGTGTCTCATCTCTTATTATTTCTCCCTGAATATGTTCGCGGCGATGCTGTAGGTCGCGGTACGAGAGCACCCTGATCGGCTGCTTGCGGGACTGTGCAAACGACCCGCGCGCGCGCCGATAAATCTCGCTCTAGGTGACGTGACCCGTACACGGTGACTTCCGACGTGCTTTCTAATCCCTCGTCAGTGTGCGTTGCACTATATACGCGAATCGTGAGACGACGCGTTACGATCGTCGCAGTAGGCCGCGATCATGCGTATATACGCACCTTCACATATGCACCGCCTATACGCGTTGCATATGGGATTTGTACGCAGCAAAGATGGACGAGATGTTGAGAGATATATTGGATTCTAACTGTCGGTATCCATTTTATCCGAGAGTGCTCTCTTCGTCTCTTAATTGGCTTCACGAGCGCGCTCACGTTTCTCTCTCTCTCTCTGTCCTTAACCGTTTTCATCATTTTCGCAGCCAACGCGGCAGACGCAATGGCAGCTGTTGTTCATTACGAGCTTGCGAAGGAATACAGTAGTACATTAGCCCCGCGATATATAAACGAGAGCGAACGACAACGCGCGCGCGCGCGCGCGGCCTCTATGAGCCCAACAGCAGCTTCGAATCTCCGCGTGCATGCTCATCAGCGAGTCCATAACAATTCCTCTCGCGAATATCCGCTCGAGATTTTCCGAGCTCTTGAGTTTCACACGAGGATAAATAATTACGAATTTACCAAGGCGATCTGTTCGAGAGAGAAAATCCACCGGTTACCATCCCGTCGAGATTCTCGACCGATCGCGTAATACGATCGTCGTTTGCATTCCACGAGCGCGCGATGCGCCTGTTCACCGGCAACCTTCTCGCGCCGTTAAGTAGCAAATTTTTACTCTACGCCACAGACCAGAGAGCTCTCTTCTCTTCTCCTCTATCCTCACCGACGCGTTCCGTAAATTCCATTCCTTATTTCCGTCGTACTTGACGACGCGCAGCTGGTGCGATTCAACATCCTATCGCGTCTTTTCAAATACATGCAGACACGAATTCCTCATCACACGCGCTCTTAATCACCTCTTTAATCATAAATTTCCATACATCAACACCATCGGATTCATTTCGCTATCGTCATCAACTGCGCATCGTTACTCTTCCCACTCTCAAATCAATTCCATCTACAGCGAGCTTCTCCGAGTTTGCTCTCTTTTACCTAATCGATGATTCTCTCTTGGAATGCAACACTCATCGCACAGATTTACATTCTGTATCCGGAAAAATTAACAAAATCCAAGTTTCCTGCTCGCGTTTCGGTTCTGTACCAGAAAATCTCTCCTTTCCATTTTCCTTACGCCTATATAAAAAAACGACTTTGCCGAGTCTTCATTTACGATTTCAGGGTTCTTTCAAAATATTGCAATAACGTTCTTGGCACAAAAATTAACAGTTTTCTCCGCGATGGACAACATTTTTCTGACGTTTTTAAAATTTGAGATATTTAATTTGTCACGTTTCGTTCAAAAGTTGGAAAAATCGAGTTGCAATTCTTTTGAAACTAATAAACGAAACGCGACTTCAATTTACACGCTGTTGGATGGGAAAAGTTCAAAATTGGAAATTGAATATCTCAATTTCTTAACGTTGGTTTTGGTGTTGAAAATGTTGATGCAAAATTATTGAAGAATCCTAAATAAAGGATTTTTGGGATAGTGTAATACGTAAAAAATTGCTGATCGTATCGAGGACTTTATAAAATTGTAGGTAATCGGAAACTGCGCCCTCAGCTGGCGCATCTGCTATTTTTTCCTTTACGAACTGGATCTGCAACGTCGAATATTCGGCCTGCCTCAATTTTCGTATTGCAGCAGTTCTCAGCACCGAAAGGGCGACGACCGCGAAGCAACGATTTGAAAATAAAGTATAAAATTTATATCCAAACTTGCAGCGTCTGCTATTTTTGCTTCCGTTCGAGGGAGGCGAAACAAAAACAATTCGTTCGAAAGGAATTTTGTTGTTTTCGTGCGTGAAACAAATACAGCGTTCTTTTTGCTTACCTCCGCCGTTTTGTACGCGTTTGTAAATTCGTTTCGAGCTTAACAAACTGTTTACTTTTCTGAGAGGCCGCACGCCGTAGTCATCGATGCATGCAACATGCGGAGCATTCGCTGAACCGATGTGATCGAACTATCAATGAGAATAATTACATTGTGCATCGGAAATGCGCATATCGCCTGAATACTCTGCGTGGCAGTGAAATCACTTCGCGTGTATTACGTCAACGTCGATTCATTGAATCGAAATTAGAAAATCATTGGGTGAAGAGAATCAAGACCCGCGAAATTTTGTTGCTCGATACGCTCGTTGAAATAAAATTTTGTTCGCGCGCGACTTTTTCCGACTCTGAAAATCCGGGGTGCGTGGCGATGCCTCAATTAAAATGGTTGAAATTTTTGGATCCATACGAATTTTGATAAAATTTCATTTGTTTCAAATATTTTTTTGCAAATTTTGACAACTTTTTGTCGATAAATGAAGAGCGAGTTAGCGACTTAGACTGCAGCAGAGCCGCGTGAGCGTGACGATCCCAAGCACACAGCGGCGATGCTTTATTCTCGAAACTGCATTTTCACAAAAGAGGCGACTGAAATATCTCGGACACAGAAGACAGACAGACAGACATTCTCTAAATTCCGACAGATATGTTCTCATTACGCGTGCGATAGGGCAAGCTTCGTAGCAACATTATTTTTTTTTAGAGAAAACTTTTATCGTTGAAGAAAAATCTCAATTGCCACTTTCGTTATCGATTATCTCGCGTTTGGATCTGTTGGGAAAAGCAGACGCTTTTTCATTATCTCTCTCGCACTCGCCCGCAACTGCAGACAGATAGCTCAAAGTCGCTTCACCAGATCTGCAAAGATGCGATTTAGACAACGGTGCGATCCTTGTATTGTTTGCTATTGGATGGCGCCGGCGTTGCTATACTAATCTACACAGGAAATATGAATATGGACGCGGCTGGAACGTTGACCGGTGATTATTCTCGCCTTTCAAGTATCCGAGCCGTAGATCCAATTACGAGGCACGCTCGATAAGATTGCGGGGTCTCCGGTGCTTTCGTTTCTCCGTTTTTTCGCTCGTCGAACAGTTCTTCACTCCGCGGAGACTCGTGAAGCAGCTAATAAGCTGATTCGAAGGGTCAAGAGGAATTCCCAAGAAGACTGACGAAATCGGGACCGAGGAATTTTCATATTTTGCCAGGACATAGTAAAAATTTGAATTTCAAAAAAATGGCCAACAAACCCTCGCGTGGCGAGAGGTTAAAAGGTCGTAGTGCCCCTGCAAATGCAGAAAGTTTGTTCGGTCGAAGATTGCAGTTGCCCCAGAGGGGTGTGTGTCTCGTTCTCTTTCTCTCTCTCTCTCTCTCTCTCTCTTAATCTCACGCGGACGTATTATTAGACTCCGGTGGAATGATAGTCGCGCCCCGTGTATGAGGAGCTATTGATAGGTACACACGCGGCTTTGCTCGTGGTGGACACACAGCAGGCCACGAGGAAAAAGATTGCAAGTGAGAAAGAGGGAGAAACGTGGCGTGAATCACGCGGGCCTCTCACGCTCACGTTTCTCCTCTTGTTGCGTTCACTGTTTTTCGTCTGTAGGTATACGCCGCACGGATCCCCGCGCGGTGTGTCTCTTACGAACGATGAGCGCTCTCTAATTCTTTCGCGCGTCTACTTTGTCGCTCGAACCGTATGCATGCGGCATTCGCAGCGAGTCTATTTTCTTGTTGGTCGCGCAATGAGAAACGGAGGCTCGCGTCGAGAGTCGCGAGTATATCGTGCAATATATAGCAGGGGCCAGAGCGACAATGGATGAATTTTATTCGAGCCCCCGCCCCCTCGATCTCGCGCGGCACAAATATATCGATGACGTTGCTGACGATTGTCACGAGAGGCGTACACACGCTCGTTCCGACGTTTTGTCATCGCGTGACGAGCCTCCGTCGTTTTACTATTTTAATCAACGCGACACCGCATAGAGACGAATAAAACACCTCGAGGGGGAATCACCCGAGTTGAGATACATGCGAATATTTTATTGGCAGCGATCCTGCTCGCTCGCTTGTTGTAACGACGCACGGACTCATTTGCTTCGTTAATCCGCAGGTCCAGAAAAAACGAAGAATCGTTGCGAGAGTGCAGTGTCGAAACATCAAGAACGACTGCCCCAAACTCAACTGCGAAGAGCCTGTGCTGCTGCCTGGAAGATGCTGCAAATCGTGTCCCGGAGACTTCAGTAAGTATCGATTCTCCTCATTTTTTCACTGCTTACGAATTAAGCAAATTACACGAATGCGCTTACGAACTCGTGGTTGACAGTTTCGCGAGTGGGATTTCAAGAATTTCGACGAGACGCGCGGATTATCTATTACCTCTCAATTTTTTTCCAATTAACTACGAAACTCTCGACTCGTATTAGCGCGTAAGCGAAAAGCTTACAATGGAAAGGACTCGTTTTTGCCGATAGACAGAAACAACGTACGACCTTCTGCTGGTTATAACGCCGAGAAACGCAAACCCATACGAAGCGATAATAAAATGCCAACATAGCCCCCGATGATTGATGCATCTGCGGCGCGGATGGCCTCCTTCGTACGTAGATTTAATCGCGATTATAGCGTCGATAGCTCGGTAATCTTGCTCTCAAGTATGAGTCATACGCGGTGTGGCCCGCATATCGTGCGGAGACTTTTCTCGGCGCGTCTTTTCATCCGCGTATTCGACTTGAAAGGTTGCGCGAGAGAAAGATCGCGTTTGCCGCTGGAAGATTGATAATAAATAACAGAGTAACAACGGTAAAGTGCGTAAATGTGAAACGTCTCGGTCCGTCTCGGTATAACGTACATACATGCAGCAATCGAGTCGAGGCGCGACGTGGTCGCCTCGTAGACGTCGTAAAGTTGCAAAACTGCGAGACTGGGCGCGAAACGATAAATCGGTGCTCGCGGCCGTTTATTAACGAGAGTCAAGTGCGAGCTGCATAAATAAATCATTTATCAACGATCACTCACTTTTCTTCGCGCCTCAGTGCGGCCCGATAAGAGCTCCGAGAGTCTCCGTTCTCTCGTCTGCTTTCTCGACGAGCGAGTTTCAACAATAATCCGGAATTGCACGTCCCGCGCGAATTCAATTCCCTCTCGCTCGGTTCGCGTGGTGCATGGTTTTTATTCTATTAACCGTGACCGTGATGATGCAAACGCGCGGCTGCCTCCCCCATCGTCTCGTGTTACCCCAGAGCCCCCCGAGGAATCGAATATGAAATGCGCGCAGGAACGCGAAACGATACGAGCTGTCAACTGTTTATTAACCTTGCCGCCGCGTCGTGGCCGCCGCCACCGTCCGTTTAACGCCGCGCACCACTCGAGAGTACGAGGCTCGCAAGTATTTTATAGCGACATCGTATATTTTACGCTCGTCGTCACGTTTATAAATATGAGAAGGGAAAAAACGACGGCCGAGAGTGAAGAGTGATGAAAAAAGCGACGAGTTTCCTCGGCGGTGGCGGTGCTTATTACAGCACCGCGAAGACGAGCGCGAGACGTAAACGCGCCTCGGAGTTATTTCCAGGATAACGGGCACACGCGCGAGCATTTTTTTCTCGTCGCACCTGCTTGCCGAAAGGTGGTTAATGCAAAAATTTATTGTTATAGAAATGTTTTCTCGACGTAGTCGCGCGTCTTTTTTCCTTGCGGACCGATCGCCAAAAAAACTCGACAATTTTCTTGATCCACGCGGAAGGAATATAATGTTTATTGCTATTTACTCGCTGAAAGGAAAGCCCCCCCGCGATCGCAACTCTCTTTCAACGCGGCGGAAATTCCTCCTTGCGCGTTTCCTCACGCTCCTTGATCCGCGCATGCATTATTCATCACCGTAATTATTAGCCAGCCTGGTATTTATTTAATTAGCATAATTATTGTAGTTTCCTCACTGTGCTTATACTTTAATGCTCCATTTAACGCGAAGACGACGGACCACCGCGTTATTTACCGCGCGCGAAGGTGCATAGTTGGAGGAACGAGGCGCGCGTTATTTTTTCCTTCTCGTGCTCGTACTATCGGTAGTTTGTCGACTTTATCCGCATTTTGTGCTCTTCCTCTCTGGCGATTCGTTTCTCGACAAGCTGGCTGCGTTCGCCCTCTCTCTCTCTCTCTCTCTCTCTCTCTCTCGTCGTGCGTTTTTCACGCTCGCCACTGCTCGGCAATCGCTCGTGGTAGCTTCGCGCGTTACGTATTCGCCGGCTATAAAACTCCCTTCGCTCAGATCCCGACTTTAGAATCGGAGAAGGGAAGAGGAGTACGCGACGTGGCTCTCGTTCGCGCGGCCTCCGGGGGTATATGAGACCGCGAGCCGTGTCGTCGTCTTCTTTTGGTCCCTCGCCAATAAATCAATCGATCTATGTACCACTCGCGGCAAAGAGTGTGCGTGCGAGAGCGAGCGAGAAAACTCTTTTTCATCTTTTCTTTTTGTTTTTGTTTTTGTTTTTTTTTATTCTCAAGGGTCCGCGTTGCTCGGCCGGCACGAGAGGTTCTATTGCGAGAGGAATTGACTTCTCTCTCGCGTTCTTGTTCATACCGCGAGCCATTGCTATCGAGTTGACACAAAAAAGTCTATAGATATCGCCGTTACGAATCGCTCATTGAGAATCCAGCGAAATGTGTCGCTTTCTTCTCCTTTTTCTTCCCCTGCGCCCAACCACACGCTGGACCACGCTCACGCACTATCTCGCGATACACGATCGTGCCACGGGTCAGCTTTTTGCAATGATCGCATTCATCAAGTATTAAAAGGCGTTTCATGTTAAGAAAAAAATTCAAAAAATTAAAAAGATAAGATTTTAATAAAATTTGGTAAATATATTCCTTAATAATACTTATGACGATACAATTTTTTTAAGATTTTCCCACCACGTAGTACTCGAGTGATTGAACACTAAATTTCACGCAGGTATACATCGCGTGCATAAAAAGTTCGATTCGACTCTCAATTATTCGATAACCATGTGGCAAAAAATTTGGAAAGAATGTGCGTTTCTATACTCAATGGACTCGACGAACGTTATCACCAAATTGTATAAAATTCTGATTATTTTGATTTCTTGATCCAACCTCCGTAAAAATATCAAAATTTTCAAAATAATTATAATTCAATAAAATCATGTGAATATTTTCTTTAGTATGTATGTGACGATACAATTTTTTTCACATTTTCCTTCTAACCAGTTCTCGAGTAAAAAATTCCGGTTTTCGCACTCGATGAGGAAGGACGCGCGTTGTCACGAAATTTCATAAATTTCTCAATATTTGGATTTTCCTACCGAAATTCCTCAACGCTGCCGATCACGCGTGAGTTGATTCGATTCAATACAAATGTGACGAGTCGTTGCTCGGGGTTTTAAATCGAGAATAGACGACACGGCGCGCTACTCTACTCGATTCAGCTATTTTTGCTCAGATTTCGCTCGCTCGACAGCATCGCAGTCTCGTGTCTATAAGACACGAGACTACGATGCAGTTTTCTGCAATTTCCCTAAACCGTAGAAATTCATTTTTGGTCATTGAAGAGACGCCGGGAACGCGCAGAATGGCGCGTACGCACCTTTTGCTGCTGGATCTCATCTTGAATGAGGATAAAAGGAGTGAGAAGATCGAGCGGAATAAAACGAGAAGGAGGCTGTGAATGAGGAGGAGGAAGAGGAGGAGGAGGAGGAGGAAGAGGAGGAGAAGAGGGAGAGAGGACGAGAGCGTGAGAGGGCGATCGGGCGCGACGGTTTAGCGCCACGGCGCCGGTTATATTACCGCATGGCGTCACTTCGATTAAGAGCCGCGCAATCTAAATGTAAATATTAGCATACGTAATGATCAGAGAGGAGTGCGAGGGAGGGGGTGTGGGAGAAAAGCGTTGACTGGAATCGCGGAATAGACAAACTTGGATTTGTCCGCGCGCGCGGGAGATGGATTTACGGGACGAGACTCGAGCGCACGCGAAGGGGGAGGAATTGTTTGTAGGCAAATCATGTTTTTTATCGAATGTAGCAAAGTACAATCTTGCTTGACGACGTTAATCTTTTCTCGCCATAAAATTATCCACGCGACGATGTTACATTTTTCATAGCTACGCGTTTAACAACAACAACAACAACTTCCCTCCCGGAGCATTATTTACTTGATTTTTGTTATTTATTCATAAAAACGACGGACCAGACCGTCGCCAGGATAATTATTTAATTAGTCGCGCGCGGTTAATGAAAAAACAAACAAACAACGTTGCAATCGGATGTGTGCCGTTATCGCATCTAGGGAGCAGCAGAACGAGAAACGATGTCGAGGGATAATATCCACGCGATGGATATATATTATCCGAGCGTTTGCAACGCGATGCTGCTTCTTAATCGATGCAGCAACAGAACTCGTCGACAACATCGTCAACGTCGCCACTGAGACTCGCCAGGGAGAGACGTCTCGCGCGATCGTCGCGATGTCCCTTCGTTAGAAACTCGTTTCGTTCGTTCTCGTCGTGTATCGAATTAGCGGGTCGCCATCACCCGGGGTCGTATCAATTTCACGCGAATATATCCGTGTCTACATATTTTTGTCGTAAACTTCTTCCCCC